>MU623347.1:0-201927 GCA_025201765.1 Daldinia sp. FL1419
ATCTTTAAAATAAAATTATAAATATCCCCATTTTTATATAATTTTAATTATTATATTATTTTTATAAATTAATTAATTAATTATATTATTAAGGTATATTCTTAATTAATTTATATTTTTAAGAAAGAGGAGGAATGGAATATTGGTTTTTATAATATAGAAATTTATTTAATTAATAAAAATATTAATAATAATTATTTTAAATAATTTAATAAATAGTTTATCATTGAACCTAATATTAGTTTCTTTAATTTAATTAATATTTATTTTTAAATTTTTATTTAGATATTTATTAATAAAAATAAAATATTAATTTTTTTTAATAGTTAATATACAAATTGTTCTAATATTAGGTATAATATTTTAAAATATATTTTTGGTATATTTATTTAAAATAAAAATGGAATTTTATTTTAAATTGTTAGGTAAGAGAAGGTTGTTAATATGATATTGGAAGGTTTAATTAAATAAATAGGTTGTAATTATAAATAATTTATTATTATTATTTAAATTAGTTTATAAATTAATTTTTTTATTTTTTAATTAATTAATTTTTAAATTTATATTTATAAGTCTTTTATAGTTGATTAGGAATATTGAATAGTTTTTCTTAAAAGAACTTTTTCTGGCTTTCTATTTTTTTCTAATTTTTTTATGTTTGTGTTTTGGGTGTGTAATAGATTAGTATCTTTTTTTTTTATATATCTAATAATGGCATTTCTATGTTTTTAAAGATTATTTAAAATTATATTTACCATTTTTATTATTATAATAATACTTATATTTAATATAAAATATATTATCTTTATAATTACTATTTCTTTTAATTAAGAATTATTTTACTTTTTTTATTAAATTATAATTCTTAATTAATATTTAAAATTTATTAATTAATTCTTTAATTTAGGTTATTAATTTAAAAAAATTAAATTAAAATTTAGGTAATAATTAATAAATATATTAAATTATTATTATAAGTTATTACTTTTTTTTAAATTCTAAATTAAATATTTTTTAATATAATAATAATTTATTAATGAGGTTTTTAAGAATTTAAATATTATTTTTCCCTTGGTTTTATTTTTCTACTTTAATATTTAAAAAAATTATAATAATCTAATTATAATAATATTAAATTTTATTTTATTTAATATTAAAATATTATTTTATAATTAAATATATATTTATAAAATATTAGTGTTAAAGAATTTTGTAAATGAAGTATAATGTTGTTTTTTTAGAGAGAATAATGGAGAATAAGGTATGGAATTGTATCTATTATATCTTTTTTAAGTAGTATATATTTAAGAAGAATTGAAATTTATTTTTAAAGATATTGTATAATTTATTTATATAATTGAGTTTTTTGTTTTAGGTTTTTTTAAAATAGCTTATTATAATAGATAAATATATTTTATTAAGTATTTATTAAGGAGGAATTTTATAGAAAATTTGATAGTAAATGTTTTTAATTGGTATAAAGGTTATTTAAATGGGTTATTTATAGGTTTAGGTAATTGTGTTATTAGGTAAGAAAAATTGTAGCCTTTATTAGGTTAGTTTTTTGCATTTGGTTGTGGAGGTGGTCTTAGAGGTAGGAATGGATTAGTTAATGGTGGTCTAGGGGGTCCAAATTTATTTCTTGAAGGGGGAAGGAATTATTATTATTTTTATATAGGGTTAATATTATAATTAAAGTTGTTTTTTAATATTGAATAAAATGGAGGAGGTTTTTGTAGAGTAGGAAAGAAAAAAGGGAATATAGTATATATTAATTATTAATTATTTTAATTTTTTTATTAAAATGGTAAATATTAAATATTTAATATTTTTTATTAATTAATTAAATATTAAAAAATTAATATCTTTTATTAATTAAATAGATATTAATAATTTAATATTTATTATTAAAAGGGTAAATATTATTAAATTAATATTTTTTATTAGTTTTAATTAATATATAATATATTAAAATAAGGTAAAAAAAGTTGTTATTATAATTAATATTATAAAAAAAGAGCAGGTTATTTTTTATAAAAAATAATTAATATATATTATAATTAAATAATAAATATATTAAAAAGGATATTATTAAGATTAAAAATATAATTTAAATATAGGATTTAATTTATAAATATTATTAAATTAAAAATTCTCAGTTATTATTATATTAATATTTTTAAATTTATAAAATAAGTAAAATTAAGGTAAATTATTTCTTTATTAATTTTATAAATTAAGATTCTTTATATTACTATTATTGATTATTTTAATTTAATTTTTTTAAATTTTTTATAATTTTATAGGAATGGTTTATTTTTAGTTAAAAGAGATTTAAGGGTTATAAAAAAGTTAATGTTATTTTTTCCCATATATATGCTTTTTTTTATTAATATTATTTTTAATATTAATTAGATTTGTTTTGGTAATTTTATAAAATCTATATTTGAAAAATCTTTAAAATATTCCTTAAATTTGTTTAATATTTTGTTAGTTATTTAAGTATAAATTTGGTTCTAATTAGTTTCTTTTTAATTAATTAAAGTATATAATGTTTAGGTTATCTTTTATTATATTATAATATTTTTGAAATTTATTATTTTGGATTTTATTAAGTTATAATTAAATTATTGTATTAATATAGGTTATTTAGGGATATATTTAAATAATCTTCTTAATTTATTTATGTTTTTTTAGTTAAAAAAGATTTTATTATTAAAGGATTAATCTTAAACTAATCTTTCCAATTATTTTTTTTATAATATTATAAGATAAGGAAGTAATGAATTTTAATTATCATAAAATAATAGGAATTTAAGGAAAGGTTTTTATAATAGTATAAAATAATAATTATTTGTTATAAAAGAGGGGTTTGATAAAAGATGGGGTGTTATTATTATTTATATTATTATAATAAGATCTTCCAAATTATTATAATAATAACTCTTCCTTACTAATTTATATTATTATATTTAAATAATATTAATTAATATTAAATTAAATATACATATAAAAAAAATAATAATAAAAATAAATAATAAATAAAATAATATAATAAAACCTATATATTTATAAATTTTAAAGAGGAGAACTATCTATTCTAAGCTTGACAGATTTAGAACCCTTATATATACAATATACTAATTATATAATACCTCCTTTACTTATTACAGGGGTCTATAATACCTAATAACATATAACCATCATATAATTTTAAAATATATTTTTTGAGCTATTAAGAATAATTATGGTTTTAATTAATAAATTTCAAATATTTTTTTAAAATCATAAAATTATAAAAGTGCCATAATAATTTATAATTAATAATATTAATAAAAATAATAATAAAGAAATTTATAATAATTATATTAATAGAAAATATTATAAAAATAATAAAAATAGAAAATATACTTTTAAGTAATTTAAGAAGGTTTAGAAATATAAATATTGGGTATGTAAAAAGAAAGGTTGTTAATTTATTAAATATTTAAAAGCTAATTATAAAAAAATTAGAGAAGATTGGAAGGCTAAATACAACATATTTAAAAAGAATTATACAATTTTTTTAATAGATTATGAAGGGTTTAAAGATTAAAGTTCAAAATAAGAGGATAATGATATTTATAATATAACTTTAGAGTTGGAAAATGATAAAGATATATAATTTATGGTGGTAGTATACCTATTTAATTAGGCATTTTATTACTATATTATAACCTTTATTCCTTTAATAATTGAAAAAATTAATATTATTTTTATTTTAAATTAATATATAAAAATTATGTTTTAAGGAATTATGTTAGATATTAGAGTTATTTGTATTTTAATAATAAGTAAGGGATAATATCTTATTTTTATTAATAAATATTTTAATTAGAAATTTAAGATAAATTATACCTATATTAAAAAAGTTAATATTAGATTTAGAAATAAATCTTTTATTAAATTGTTAGGTATAATTATAATTAATATCCCATTTAGTAACGTAAATTTTTATATTATGAAGTCAGATATATCATTTTTCCTTTTAATTAAAGATATAGACTATCTAAGAGTATATTTTAATAATATTACTAATTAATTGGTATATAAAAATAGTGTAATAGTTAATATAAAATAAAAATGGAAATATTTATGGTTTTATTTAAATGATGTTATTTATTTTACAAAGATGGAGCTATAATATCTACACATCTGTTTTAATTATTTTACAATTAAAAAATTCTATAATTTTTTGGATAAGGTTAGGTATAATGTTAATATAAATAATTTTAAAAAAATTAATAAATTTTGTTATTATTATTAAATTAAGGGTAAAGATTTATAGAGGTTTAGGTTTATTTTTAAAGATTTTAATATAAATTTTAATTATGAGGTAGTTGTTAATATTATATATTTGGAAAAATGATTGGTTTTATATGTGGTTGATATTGTTATTAATTTTTAAATAGTATAATTTATAAAAGGTATTATGGCCAAAAAAATGTGGAAAATGTTAAAAGAATATTGGATTAATATTTATTTTAATTTTTTAAATATTATTTCTTATAATGTAAGAATAAATTTTAATAATTTGAAATTCCAAAATGAAGTATATGTTATTAAAATCATATATTATTAAATATTAATTGAAATACATTAATTTATTAATAAGGTAAAAGGGTATTATAATCTAATCTACCAAATTTATAAAATAATTATAGATGAATTTTAAGGTTTTAGTTTAAAGGTATTATGGTTATAAATGATTATGAAGGTAATTAATAATATAATTAATTTTGATAGATTGGTTCTCATATTGTTTATTTTTAAAACCTATTCCTAAATTAATATAGATTTATTATTTATATTTACTTAGATTTGTTATATTTTAGTAGTGTAGAAGGTTATGATTAAAATTAAAAAAATTAAATTATAACGCTTTATTTAAGATGTGTTTAATACTTATAATAGCCCTAATATTATAAAAATATTGCTTATATTATTACCTATTGGTAATAAAATTTTTATTTACTAAGAAAAGGGTGGATAGAAAGGCTTTTATAAAATTATTATAATTATTAATAAAGATATTATTATAATATTTAGTGTATTTAGAAGAACTTTTATATTCTGGAGTTTTTATATTAAACCTTATATTTAATTTAAGGATAACCTGGTATTTATCAAGGAATTTTAAGTATAATTATTTAAATCTACATTTAACCCAAATAATTATAAGATAATTTTAGAAAAAGATCTAATGTATACCAATAATCTTTTATATGTTAATATTTTATATTTTAGTAATAAAAAATAAAATAATTTAATTTTAGTATTTTAATTATATATAATAGGAAAGATTATTATTATAAGAAAATTATATGAAATATTAGATATAAAGGAGTTTAATATATTATTTAGTAAAAGAATCTTATAATTTAAAATATATAACGTATTAATTTATTAAAAAACAATAATTTTTAAATTATAAATAATTTATAAAATAAAAGGAAAGAATATATTGGTACCTTATAAAAAGTTAAGATTTATTATTTAAAGTTATAGTAATCCTAATAAAAAATTTATTATAATGTATATCTTTATTATTTAAAAAATAAATCAATACCTTATTCTAACCTTAATTCCAATTCTTTAATATTAAAATATAAAAATTATAATAAAGAATATTATTATAATATATACCTAATTTAAAACATTTATATAATGAATAATATTTATATAATTATTAACAAAATTAAAAAATAAATACTTTAAAAGGATATTATTATGTATTATTAAATTGTTATATAATTTAATTAAATTAAAAATATATTAATTTAAAATTTATTTGTATTATTATTAATGGGAATTTAATATAAGATTATTAATATTTAATCTATATTTATTAATAATAGATATAATTTTATTTGAAATTATGGATTTTTAAATAAATAATATCTTAAATATTAATATTATAGAATTCCTAATAATAAAAGATAAGGTATTTGTTAAAATTAGGATCAAAATATACCCCTAAAAGATACTAGATATTAGAACCAAAGATTTCAATAACTTATACTTTATTATTCATAAAAAAGATTATAATATAATTATTATATAAAAAAGATAGGTTAAGAAATTTAAATAATTGGATGTAAAATTATTAAATATAATTAAAAAATTTGTTAAACAATGGGTATAAAAAGTGTATATCTTTTCCATTTGTTAATTTAAAATAGCCTTCAATTATTTAATAGTAGCCTAATATTTAAAACCAAACCTTAAAAAAATAAAAGCCCTCAATATCCAAATTAAATAGCAAATAAATAACCAATTATAAAAATTTAATTATATTAATTTAAATCCTTAAAATTTATATTTATATATTTTTATTAATAACTTATTTATAAATAATAAAAATTTAAATTTATAAATTAATTATATCATTATATTAGGTAATAAAAAACCAATTAACCAAAATAATAAAATCTAAATTATTAATAATATCATTTATTAATTATCCATCAAATACAAATATATCACCCGGAACGTACTTACTAACAAAATCTACAAGATAATCTAAGGCTTTAATATCAGATATATTATTCACCATACAATCAATACCATTTTAAAATACCTCTTACTACCCAAAGTTCCGTTAATCCTATATATTAATTCATTTTTCTTATACCAATACCTTATTCAAATAAACAATACTAATAAGAAGAAATTAATAATTAATTTAATAACCTTACAATAATTATATAAAAACCAAAAAATTAATAATATTTAATAAATCTATAACATATATAATCTTATAAACACCATAACAAAAACATCCTCAAATAAAACCATACAAATATTGGTAAAAAACAACCAGGTTAACCTGCAATTAAAAGGATAAGTAAAACAAAAATTAAATATTAAATTTGTAACATAATTACAAAAAAAAAATAAAATAAATAATAATTATATGATTTATATCTTCAATCTAATATATAATCCCTAAGAAATATTTATATATCTATTATTATATAAAGATAAATTTCTTACCTATCTCTCTTAAATAGCTTTTTTTTTTAAATAATTACAATATACTAATTTCACCCTTATTATTATTTATTTTATTATTATTTTACTTTTATCTTACGTACGTACCTACCAATAATTAATCATAAATAATATTTTTTGTTTTAATATTATAACTTAATATTATAAATTTTTTCCTTCCTTTCTCTTTCTTTTTCTTTTTAGGATTTATTCTTTAACTTTTTAATTTATTCATCCTAAAATGTTTTGTTACATCTAATTAACTATTAATTAATAAATTCAAAAAATTTTTTTTTTATTTTAAACTTATTAATATAAACTTTTTAAATAATAACTTTATATTAATAATATCTTTAATAATTAATATTTTGGATAATAGTGATAGTAATAAATCAAATAATTAATTTATTTCTATTATTGTTCTGGTATTTAATTATATTTTTATAATATAATTTAATTAAGTTAATAATATAGATAAATTAAAGAAATATTGGAAATTAATTACTTATATTAATAATCTTTTCCTTAATTTTCATTATTTTATAAATAGTTTTTTTAAAATATTTTAAATAAATTTTAGTTGATTAAAATATTTAAATATTTAATTTAATAGAATTTAAGATCTTTGGCAGTGTTGCAGCTAATTAATATATTTAATAAAAAATTATTAATAATAATTTTTAGAAAAACAGTTTTTATTGTCCTTATTATTATAATATAATTCTTTCATAATTATTTAAATAAATATTACCTTTTATATATGTTAATATTTGTAAAAATAATTTTATTAATAAATATATAATTAAAATTTTAACCAATTCTTATTGTATATAAGGTTTGATGGTTTAAGCATTTAACTTTTTAAATAAAATACTTTATAAGCTTTATAAGGAACATTTCTGATCGTCTAATTCTAAAACTTATACTAATATATGACCGTTTTTTAAATATTATATTTTTTTTGGTGAAAATAATTGTGGTAATTATCTATATATTATAATTAAATATAACTTTCGGGTTTTTAAATTTCATTTCCTTCGTGTTTGAGTTGATTGTATATTATTTATTTAAAAAAATGTAATTGAAGAAAACTCCTCAGTTATAAATAAATATAATAATTAGAAATTGGTGAGGAAAATATTTTTTTTTTAAATATAAAAAAAAAATAATAATATTAAAATATTATTATATAATTAATATAACAATTTAATTAATAATTAATTTTTATATAAATAAAATTTAAAAAATAAAATAAAATAATTTTTTTTTTAATTTAATATCTTATTCCTAACCATAATTATAACTATTATGGTAAATTTCAATAAGTTCTTTTATTATCTAATCATATATATTATAATAATTTTTAATATATATTTTATTATTAACCCATTTTTTAATAACTTTTTAAAATTGGGTGAATAAATAGTTATTAACTTACTTAATTGGCACTTACTCTTTAAACAATATTTTTTCTATAATAATTAGACTAATTTTTTTAAAAATATTATATATATAATTATTAAAATAAATATTTATAACATCTACTTCTTCAATTTTTTTAAAAACTCCAATATAATTTTTAATTAAATCCATAACATTAATAATATTAAATAATGTAGGCCTTTTACTAAGATCTTTAAACCTCTCTCAAATAAATTTAAATTTCTTGGAATTATATAGTACAAATTTAAACTTTAATTAATTATAAATTTAGTTTTAAGTAACAATTCTACAAATAATAATTTTAATTTACTTTTTAATATTCTTATTAATTATCTAATAAAATATTTCAATAATTATGTTATTTTTAATTATTTTATATTATTAAAAAATATAATATATATTTTTAAACTATTAAATTATATTTAATTTATTAAATAAATAATAAAGGTAATTATTAGGTTTAAGTAAAATTAGTTAATATATAATGATTAAATAAGTGTTTTTGTTTTGATTAGAAACATTTATCCTTATAATAGGGACTATTATTATTAAATTTTGAATAATGGGTGTAAATATTCTTAATATATATCCTATAATAATTAATAAGATTATAACTAATTATTTTTGCTGTACAACAATAGGTTTAATATTAATTAATTGGGTAGGTGATATTTTTTAATTTATATTAAATAATTTAATAGTAGGAAGGTTTTGTTATGTTTTGTTTATATGGGTTATTGATAAAGGTACTAAAAAGATTTCAGAAGGTAATAATGTGTTTAATTGGGGTTGATTAAATAAATTATTAAATATTTATTTAATTAATTATTATTTTAAAGGTATGTAAGGGAATATTATATGATTGAGTGTTGGTAGGGGATTTTCTTAAAAGATATATTTTATAGAGTTATAAATTTTAGTTGCATTTAATTCAATTTCTATATAAATTATAATAATTTTAGTTTTTAATTGTATAACTTTAACTTCTAATTATATAATTTTAAAGATTTTTAAAAAGATTATTAATATTGAAAGGATAATAACTTTAAGTAAGTTTTATCCTTTTTATGTAGATAGGCTGATTAAATTAATAAGAATTAGTTTTAAAATTGTAATGTTTTTTTTATGGATTTTTGTATATATTATTATTTAATTATTAGTTTTATAATTATTATTATGGATTTACATAATAATTCTAATTTTTTTAATATTGCTATTTAATTATTTAATTAACCCTGTTTTTGAGAACATATATTCTAAAACCAATTTAAAATCCATAATTATTCTTTATTCGTAATAATAAATTATAAATCTTTATAAATCCTTATAGATCTTTATAATATATTTTTATATAAACTTTTTATAATATTTTAAATAATATTATTTTATATTTTATTAAAATTTATATCTATTTTATTTTTAATAATTAAACTTTTTGGATTATTGTACAATGTTGCCCTGGTATATATATTGTTTAATTAAATAATTTTTAATTATTATATATATTATTGATAGGTTCTTAATGCTGGTTATGTAAAAATTTAATATTTTTAGGGTTAAATTAATATCTTTTACTCCTTATTCTCTTAATATTTTATTTTTTTAATATAAAGCTATATTCGTCCTGATTAGATGGTAACAATTTTAATCATATAAATATTAATTATAGTAACCATATTTCAATCCTTATAAATATTAATATTAATTAGATTAATATCTTAATTCTAATTAACCAAATAATTTTAATCTTTTTAAGACTAAATATTATTGATAATAGAGTAAAATATACAAAATGATTATATCTTAAATATAATATTAAAATAATTAAATAAAAGAATTAATAAAGGTAATTATTAATAATGGTAGTTAATATTTAAAAAATTATATTTAATTAAAAATAAAAAAATTAAAAATTATTGTAAAAAATTCTATAAATATAATATTTAAAGAATTCTTAAGAACTTAATTTAATTAAATAAAAATCAATTCTAAAAGGCTTATATATATTTAAAAAAGTTTGTAAATATTTTAAAAGTAATTATTCCATAAAAATTAAAAATAACTTCAATTATATAATTACATTATATAATTTAATATATAATTAAATATAAAATTAATTAATTAAGATATAGTTGAATATAATATAAGGCTAATTAATTAAAAGAGGTTAATATGGCTGGTCAATTAGAAAAAAGTTCATATATTTAGCTAATAAAATATAAATAATTTATAAAACCTTTAAAATCTAAACTTTTTTAATTTAAAAAAATATTTTAATATTTTAATTAAATAAGAAAAAATAATAAAATTAAAAAAAATTAAATATATAAAATTATTTAAAATTTAAAAATTATAAGATCAATATATAAAATTATTATATTAAATAAGGTACTATTTTTTTATTACTTATATATTTTCGTTATAACAAAAAACCTTAAAAAAACTTAAGACATATAAAACCAAACTTTAATCACAAATATTCGCCATTACCAGAATTAATATTAAAGAATCTTTAAAATATAAATGTAATAATAAAAAATTTTAATGTATATTATCCCTTATAAGATAAAAAGAAAAAATATCCCAATATGTTTCTAAAATCTTTAAGCTAACAATCTGATAAAACCTTAAATTCACCATAAAAACAAAAACAATAACTAAATAAACACAATATTATAAAAATTCAACACTAAACCTAACATAGATAAATAAAAGATTTAAATATTTAAGATTAAGGCCTTTTAATTAAGAAGGATTTAATTATATTATTTAATACCTTAACATTATTATATTATACCCAAACCCAATCCAAAACCAATCCAGGTTAGAAGGTTAAGTATGAAAATATTTAGATAAAAGGTTTATAAAAATTGAAGTATAGAATATAAATATATTAAAAAAAATAAACAATCTTAAAAAATTTAATAAATATATGGAATGCTTTACTAAAAAATTAAAAAGGATTATTTTAATTATAGTTCTACGCTGTGCCTAGCCTATAGCGTAATTAATGCCATAATAGAATAATAAAATTAAAATATTTTATAAAAAGATAAAAAAAATATATAAATAATGGATAAATTAAAAAATATAAAGATATTAAAAAGTTTTTAACAAAACTTAAGCAATACTAAAAAAAATTATAAGTAAAATTAAAAAAAATAATTGAAAATTGACTTTAATAAAAATTTTAAAAAATAATAAAATCCTATAAAAGATAAAAAAATAAATTAAATTATATAATTAATAATTTATTAAAAAAAAAAGCCTTTTAATGCTACACCATTAACTTAATAAAAAATTATAAGTTATAAATAAAAAAAAGAAAAATATAATATTAAAAGAAAAATTTTTCCCAAACCCTGCAATTAATTTATTTAATATCCCCAACCTCACCATATAACCAAAAAAATCCCAAAAAAATAAATTTAATATATTTAAAGGAATAAAATTAAAAAAAATAAAAATAATTTTAAAAATAATTAAATTATAAAAAATTATTGATAAGGATTTATTATTAATAGAATTCTTTAAGGTATATAAAAAATAATTATTTAAAACATTTATTATAATTATAATATAAAGTTTTATATTTAGATATTATTTGAAGGTGTTTTATAAAGTTATAATAATAATATTACTAAAACCCAAAAAATCTAAAAAAGAAAAAAACTTTTTAGGCATTTATAAACCAATATTCTTTTTAAGGATTATAAATAAAATAATTAAAAAAATAATGGCAAATTATATTATAAAAGTAATAAAATAATATTAACTATTTCTAAAAGGTTAAATAAGAAATAGATTAATTAAATCCACAAAAATAATTATTAGGATAGTAACAGAGGTTATATATACTATATAATGTGTTAACGTTTTAACATTACTCCTACAACTTAATATTTTAAACATTTTTAATAATATTATATTATAAAGGCTTGTATACATATTACATTAGAAAAGGTACCCAATATGGATAATAAATTAGGTTAATAATTTTATAAAAAAATAAAAAATACAATTAATTCTTAATAATAAAAAAGGTAAGGCCTATTTCTTTATTATAAATATCCCATAAAACTCCCCATTATTACCTATCCTATTTATTATTTATATAACCACCCTATATAAAGAATTAAATTAAAAAAATATCTTAATTATCAACTTCACAAATAATACAAATATACTAATAATAGGACATTCTATAACCAAAAATTATACTAAATTAGAACAAATATATAAAATATACTTAAACTAAATACAAAAATACAACATAACCTTTATAATATAAAAAAATAAATTCATACATTTTACAAAAGCCTATTAAACACCAACCACAAAGATTAAACTAAATGGTATAATTATTAAACCCAAAAAAACATTAAATTCCTTAGAATATAACTAAACAAAAAATTTAAATAAAATAAACATCTAAAAATAATTAAAATAAAAATAGAAAAATAATAATATGCCCTTTCCAAACTAATAACATCAACATAAGATTACAATACAACCTAAACAAAAAAAATCTATACAAAAATAATACAAAACATAATAACATATAAAATAATAATATAACACACTTTAAACCAAAACCATAAAACAAAAGACATCATTAAGAAACTAGGTACCATTCAATCAACCTACCTATAAAAAATCAATAACACATACAAAACAACAAAAATATCACAACTAAAAATAAAACTGGACTACCCCCCAATACACCTTTACCTAAACATAATAACAATAATAATTAAATTTTATATAAATAATAAAGGCTTTAATTTCAAAATTTAAGAAATAAAGTAGAAAATTCAAAAATAAATAGAATTTTAAAAACCTAAAAAACAACAAGATCTTCCCATTATTACTCAAACACCAGATATACATACTACAAAAGCCAAAATCAACTAAAACATTAAATAAAAAAAATGCTAATACCCTAAAAAAACCTTCTTAAATCATTAAATAGAAAAATAAAAACAATATAAAAAAGACATTGTTATACTAACAACTCAATCACCACCCCCTAACATAAAAATTAATAATTAATATTTCAATTTGTAAAAATATAAAACATTAGTACTATTATAAATATATATTAAAAAAATAAGATTAAAAACCTTCTTATTTAATAAAAGGATTCTTAAAATAAATATTCTTAAATATAAATATAATAAAAGGAAAATAATATAATATATAATTCTTAAATATCCCAAATATATTTTAACACAAACCCATCTTAAATAAAATTTAATTCCAAAAATTTTCTTAACTAATATAAACTATAAAAAAATATTATCCAACCCTAATAAAACCCTATTAATAACTTATTAATTCTTTAAACAAATTTAATTACCTATATACAAAATAATATTATAACTTATTTAACATAAACATTTCCAAAAATTTCAAATTAAATAAAAAAAATTTATAATCAAATAAAAAAATATAAATAATAATATATTAATAAGGTCCTTTAAAAAGATTATATCTACTTAAGATCGCTCCGTACCTATTCCAAACTGTACTCATCAAAATCATCCTCCTCCACATCCGCCTCCTCGTCCTCCTCCTCACTCTCCTTGGTCATATATACCAAAAAATCTTATACAAAAATAAATACATTTTCAAATGGAAAATTATACTTATTAAGATTTAAATCTAAATACATTAAAAAATCACTAAAAATCTACAACAAACCATTATCGGAAAATAATAAAACATTTAATATTAATTAAACCTCCTAAATAAAAAATCACTATAATAATAATATATAAAGATAATATAAATTATTAGGAATAAAATAATATATATACACTTTCCTCCAAAATTAATTCCCCTATAAACCTTATATTATAATTAATAAATATTAATAAAATAAATATAAAGCAAAATTATACCACAAAATAATTACAATATTAATAACGCTAAAATAAATAATCTTCCCAAAACTACTAAAATGTATAAGAATCATAAACCTAGTAAACAAAGAATTAAATATAATAAAAACAATTGTTAAATATTATTAATAATTTCTTAATAAATTTCTTAAAGATTTAAAAACCTTAAAAAAACCATAGTAAAACCTCAATAATTAACTCCCAAAACTATGCTAAAAAAGTGTAACCACACTCTTTATATAATTTTCCATCTTTAATAAACAAATTATTTTCATAATATGCAATTATATTAGGGTTATAATTTTAATATAATATAATATTAAAATAATATACTAAATCCAAGATATTGTAATAATTTCCAATAAAAGGATCAAAATATTTAAAAAGGGTTAATAACGGAATAATACTGAAAAGATAACAGAATACCTACAGATATATAAGCTTTTTTTTATTTAACATAATATATATATAAAAGCAAAATAGGTTTTTTGAGGTAGTATTGGACCGTGAACACAATGGGTATAATAATATTATATTATAATATTATAAAATATAAATAAAGTATATAAAAAGGATTAAGGTTAATCAAAAAAGGTTACAGATTAATAACACCATTTTAAACCATTTTAAAAAATAAATATAATATCATAATATTAAAAAAAAAATTATAAAAATAAAAATATATAATAGTTTTTTATAAAGATATAAAGTTATTTACATATATTTATACCCTATACAAATCGCATATATCCCAACCCTCTTTCAAAATAACCTCTTTACAATACAACAACATTTTTATTATTTATTAAAAAAAATAATAAAGCCATTTTAAATTTCGTTATTATTTTATATTTGGACTGCCATTATATCACTTCATATAACTAATATTATAATATATAAAATATTTTTCTATATTAAAGTTTAATTATTTTTATTAAAAGGTAAATTTTAATAAGAATATAAGATAAAATTAAAATTATAATAATATAGTTTATTTGGATAGGTAGCAGGTAGGTTTTCTTTGGAACATAATTCTTACCCGGAATAAATACCAAGAGATGGATTGGATACCTGTAATATATTCTAGGTAAATCGGGGTAGTAATAAATAAATAAATAATAAATATCCACATACCTTATCTTATTAATTTTATTAAAATTTGATTTCTTTGTATTATTTAGTTAATAAAAGATTTTCAAAGGTTTTTCTTATTTTTATTGTCAGAATTATTTCATTAATACCTCCCAGGAATATCCTTCTATACCCTTATATTATTAAATAATTAAGTATATTCTTCTTAAATACCAACCATTTATTTATTAATTTTAATTTAATAATATTATTTAAGATTATAATACCTATTTTTGTTTTTAAAATTATTAATAAAATATTAAAAAAGGTTTTATAATATTTTAAAAATCCTTATTAATTTGCTTCAATAAAACCATTTTATTACTATAATTAATAAATTAAACAATTCAAATACTTAATTTAATATAATTATAAGGTGTGTAATTTAGTTTAAAATTATTATTAAGTTAATACCTAAATTTTTGTTTAATAAATCCAAGGTAAGTATTTTAAATAAAGTATTAAAATATTATGGTAAATTTTATGGAATAATGATTTCAAAATTAAAATAATTCATATTTAAATCATTTAAAAAAGGTATTAATAATATATTATTAATATTTAATAAAGGTAATTTTAATAATATTATTAATAACAAATAATTAAAATTTTTAAAATAATTATTTTTTATAAAATTTTTAATTTATAATTACTTTAACTTTTAAATTAAATATAAAAAATTATTTTTATTTAAATATTTAAAAAATAATACCTTTTATAATAATTATTTTTTTAAATTATATTTTATTATTATTTTATTTATTTATTTTATAATATCATTTTTAGAATATATTACTTAAATAATTAAATAATAATTTATAATATTATTAAAATTATTATTTTATATTTTAAAAACTTTAATAATATTATAATATATATTTTAAAATAATAAGATAAAATTTGAAATTATTATTAATTAATATATATTTTAATATAATAATAATTTTATAAAAAATTAAATTAATATTTTAATATTAAAAATAATTATAAAAAATAAAGGATTTTTTATTATAACTCTTAGCCTTCAACGCCTCTTAAATTTCAATATTTTAGAATTCCTTTTTATCTCTATTTTCTTACTTCTTTTATTTAAATACACAATGAAAATTACTATAATTTAAATTAAATATATTTTATAAATAAAATATCAAATATAGAATCAAATAATATATTTAATTAAAATAAATTAATTTTTGGTTAAGTTTCCAAACTTATAACCTATTATAATAAAATATATATATGAGGTAAATTACTTATATTATTAAATTTATCTTAAAGAATAAATGGGTATATTTACAATATATAAGGTCATGGATATGGGGCATATTATATCCCTGTATACCAGCCACATACATTCCAACAGTAGGCTAGCAGCAACGTCGTAACTACAGTGGGCTGTTTGTTGTCTAGCATCTTGTGCACTAATCCGACTGAGACGCGTACTGCGAGACTAGCATGATGGGACATGTCGACGACGCGGTCGCCCACTTGCGAGTACTCGACATTTTGACTTAGTTTTGACTGCTCTTGGAAGTATAATGCGTCCACTATCCTGACCCCGTCGATAGACGGTTTTTTATGACGCGTAGGCGGTTCACGTTCATCGGGCTCATTGCCGCCAGGAATTCTCCCTTAAAGTCAATTATAGATACTCCGCGTGAATCGAGCAACGTATCTTCGGTATTCTTGAAATTCTTGTCCCCTCGGAGTGGACACGAACCCCTTATGAGCGCTGGACCCCGTAATAACTGTATGATTAGTATTTAACGAAAGCATACCTTGCGTAGGTTAGATTGTACATTCTGACATAAATATAGGGAGTCCCTTTTTTACGAAAGGATATGCCCAGCCGTAGGTAGTGCTAAGGATAGCCGCTTAGAGTGTCTTATTTACTGACCACAGTGATGGGACATATATAATATTATGTACTACCTTTCTCGGCGGTAGGGGGCCCGGATGACCTCGCGCCGGCTTCGTCCGCGTAGGTATTATACGGACGCACCCGTACAATGCACTGCGGTGCGTCTATCTAACTACGATAGAATGGAATATTCATGTCAGCTAATCGAAGTTGTTAGCAACAGATATCTTACGTAAGGATATAGTAATGTGTATCTTTAGATTCTTGGCTGCGGAATATACATCTTCAGGCAGATGAAGTACAGTGCTGATATTGATATTGCGAAGCCCAAGAATAAGTTTGCTACTCAACTTGCTTTTAGCTCCCGTAATCAACGAAACGGCTTCAATGGTTAATCAAGTGCTATACATCCGGTCTTTAGGAAAATAACTAGTCCTCTACCCTATGGTCTCGAAGTCAAGGTATTTCACTTAAGCATAGTAAGTCACGCTAAGTGAAATGCACACCGTTACCCGCAAGTACCAGGTTGCCGAGGAGCTTAAAGTACAATTGTTTCCTATCCCCCCTTAATAGTTAACTTTGGGTCCGCTCCACAGTAGCCCCCTAAGTAGCCTAGTCGGTGCCAGAGAAGTAAGTCTACCTAGGTTAGCACTCTCGTATACTCTACTTTAACTACGTCCTGTAGCCCGCAACTTGGGAATAGTATTTCAGGTGTTTTCCTACTTCCATATCGATCTTCTTTATGTGTACCCTGGATTTGGTCACTCCTTCATCTCCTATCCTTTACCTACGGGTTTAAAGGCCGAAGGGTTGGTCCTCGTACCCGAATGAGAAAAGCTACTCAGCGTTCAATACTTGGCGAAGGGCGTAAAGGGATGAAGAGAATGCGCTGTCCATTGTGGAACCAGAGAATTGATTCTTACTGATATGCTGCCCCAAGCTTCAGCGTTGACAGTTTGACACCGGTACTCACATTTAGTAATAAAACCAGGGGTTAATCAACCGCAAAAGATTTGAGGGGTAAAATATATCGGAGTCAGAGGGCTATCATATATCAGTCTTACTGTAGGAGCTTATTCTCTACTAACGTACTGCACTCCTATCGTCTTCAGTCTTGTGAATGTAAGTCAAGCTCATCTCTGGGCCGTCTTTTATTGTTATTATAGTCACCATAGTATAAACTTACGAATTATTTTGAGCCTCTAATGCTGGATCCTCCGCCATATCTAATGGGATGGGAAGATGGTGTTTGTGTTACGGAATAGTGTCGTCCCTGTATGATATTTCAGACATACGATCAAGTCATTCAACACGATTTCTCATTTTAAAGGATAACTTAATACCTTACTACGTTTCAAGCAAAGGCAATCCTCCTCTATACACTCTTATAGTTAAAAGTCAAGCCCCAAAATGAAAAATTCCAGACACGCCCCAGTAGGTATTTGGTGAAGGTTCCCCCTTCGTATTATGCTATACCTATGCCGTTAGCTATCAACATGTGTTTACTTCCTCTACAATATTTGAGACTCCAGCGAAGTTTGATTCCCGTAGTGTTTCCTCCCGCAACCTTTCATTAGCCTCCTTGCCTTCAGGCGTATACCTACCATATCAGGGGGTACTTACGGATATTAGCGCACATCTTGTCGTAGAAACTGCAAGGGATAAGATTATATATACGGTTTAATCATCCAATCACTAACGAAACTCCCATAGGCCTCCTTATCTTGAGCCATAGTCCATCAAGATATGTACTAGCACTAACATCAACTCACCTTGCAAAGAGAAAATGAAGTATCGCTACCGCCTTCCTGGCAAGTGTAGGAAATTCACGGACAAAGGCGCAAATGGAGTCATAGGGCTCCATTTATAGAGTCCAAGCGGATATGTTGAGGGCCGAAAACTCTTTGCCAAGTTCGCCAGCGGCCTCATCACCCTTCGCTTATGAACGAACGGCCATAATTAGATGCGATGGTCTAAATCTTAAAAATTGCTGGCATCCTTCAAAACTAAGCCCTGTATCAGGGCTCTAGCCTGTGATATATATAGAATAAAGGACTTATTCTATATGTAGTTACCTTTAGCCACAGTTGTAGATAGGTTCCTCGTGGAACAACGAAGTTGTTTCCTTGCTGCTTGGTCCGCCCCGTTACACCCTATATTGCTCCCCATAATTATGTCAGCCTTGCGAGTGAGATTTGTACCTGCTGGCAAAGGTTTCGGTCTAAAATATTGTCGATAGAGAAAGTAAATATTTATAGCTTTGAAAGCGGCCCGACCTTCGAGTCCGGATGACATAGTTGCATGTTGATGACTGAAACGGCTACAAAAATCTAGAATAGATTCCTGCTGAATAACGCTAAGTACGTGCAGTTGGTTATGAAATAATTAATGATGCACCGAATAGATATTCTCGATTGATGCTGTACACTTTCTTGGTTTCTATAAATTCACTTGGTCATCTCAGAGGATAGACAGACACAATCTCTCATTATGTGTACCGCTATGGCTATCGCGGTCCGAAGGCCGAAGTTTCGAACATAGATAAAGCGTGGATATCTCGCACATTATTTACAATAATTTTCTTCAAGGGGGAATAACTACTTTATTAGCTATAGCCACGACCCGATGGTAGATGAGTGGTGTATCAAGCTTGGGTGTATCTGTGACCTGTTGGAACACTTATGCACAAATAATGAATTGCATAGTAGTTTGTATAAATCGCTTAAACCAGGATTAACGAATGACTACTCTATGATTGGTCACTGAGAATGCACTTAGTTTTACACTAATGCACGATCCCGTGTGTAAGAACCTTAATTTTTTTTGAGCCTATTAGGTACGAAAGGAAAACAAATGATATTTATTATGGGAAATATAACAGTAATGAGATTTTGCTAGATTTGCTTATGTAGTGTGTAATTAGCATAGCTTATGTGTTATTGTTCTCTGCGTCTGGGCTAATGGCGGTGCTGTAAGTTGGGGCACTAAATAGGTGTGGTCTATCACCCCGCGAAGTTAAACTTTAGTGTTGAGAAATAAGATAGTGGTACTGAGCGACCATTTCTGATCTGTCGAAATAAACCTAAGAGCTTCTATTCTATACAAGACATAGCTACATGGGATTTGCACTCTCACCTTATAACAATCTTTGATCTAAACATTCGCTGAATAGGTACCTTGAGTAATATTGCATATTCCGAGACACTTTTGGTCGGACACAGCGCAGTGAGGGCGACGCTGTCGTTGTTACTCTTGATATTACTTTATAAGGCCTGCTCGTGGATAATAATAATAAAAAAGGGGGGCGATATGTTATATAATAAAACTATAACTATCGAGAAATTCATCACTGCTCAATCTTTGATAGCGAACTCTAAACGGGTAGGTACCTAGGCTATTGTTCATAGGAGCTTTTACCTCTCTTTCTTCGCACCGTGAGGGAAATTGTGTGATTTCGAGTTGTATTCGGGATATCTTTCTCTGTACCTATTAGGCGAATAATTTAGCTTCGAAATGGTAAAGTGTAGACATCTAACACGCGACGGTCGTCTTACCCTAGCAATAGTTTTCCTACAAAATATGCCATCGGATACTGGATCAACCTCAGAATCCACACGGGCACCCAGAAACTGGGAGTGTAAAAGATAATACCGCTATTCAGGTTAATCAATGATAACTGGAAAACAGAGGGTTCGAAACCCTGAATTTTGCAATCTCGAAGATACCCCAAGATGTTTCGCACCCAGTTCTCGTCGAATCCGTACTCGACAGTTTGCGGTTGAAGCCAAACCTTGAACACAACGTCTTCTCGAACAGGAAATTTCGCCCAGAAACGATGGCTATTTATTTGTTTAACCGATATCCACGAGAACATAACTGTTTAGGTGGAGATTACTAACAGGGTACCAGCAGGGACTTCCAAGGCCTCGTCGTCCTTGGTGATTGAATATTCTTTCCCATTCTTAATTACCGCCAAGGTTCCTTGCTCTACTTGGAATATTTCATCTTGTTCTAGGTGAATATGCCTATTGAAGTCCCGAATGAGAAGCTGTTGACGGTAACAAAGGAGGAAGATTAGAGACAAGAGTTTATCCTTACAATGGCGGGCCGGAGAGTCCATCACGAGCAGCCTGATTTTCTGCGTAGTGCGTTTCTTTCACGGTCAAATTGCCATCTTCGTCGTATAGAAACTCATAAAGTGCCGCATCGCTTACAGCAAGCATACGAGGTCCTAAGGGGGTATCAGTGCGCCGAGGACGTGGCGAAAGCCATAGTTGCCAACTACGTGCCATGCTGACGAACTTCCCCGATTTCCTACGGAAAAGTAGAATTTGGGTAACACGTACGGATCTCGGGTAGTGAGCGTCTCAACTGCTTAGGCAATAGCGAATCCTCTTAGGATTCTATGATGAGATATATACCTGGTAGTTATATACGTGCTCAGAGAGGTATCGGGGTGGGTGGTCAGGTAGGTACCTAGATTAGCCCCTCGCGAGAGAGCGAAGGCGTTTACATACATTTTAGGTCTACCTTGTGATCGATCTGAGGAATCCTACTTTCCATGTAGCTTATTATGCTGTAAGACTCGTATCTTACTACCTACTAAGCCATCCCCTATCGCGAAGTAATTCGATCGTATACATTCACGACAATACTCACGGTTTATATCAGGTTTGCTGTTACTAAATACTTAACTAACCTAGGTGTCTAGGTAGGTAGGTAGGTACCTACTCTATATATACAGATACTTATTAGGTACATTGGGTACACATGCAGGCTAGATAGAGTGTTCTTTGCTGCATAATTCCGATGTAACGTCGGATCGGGCAAGTCAAGATCGGATGCGATTATCAACGATGTAATCGGCCAAATTGTAGGAGTGGGCCTAGCAACGACCAGAAAAGGTATCTATCTTCCAATAATCTTGGGTGGAGTAAGACGATCATCGAAATCTCACTGAATTGGTTATAGATTCAATACAAACGCGTGGTTTAATGGTAGACCTCTGGTTGATTGTATTACCACGGGAACGTAAAGGGGCACAGACGCCGCGCGTCTTACTACTTAGATTTTGATATCTCGCTGATGATGTCCCTAACACCCGCGAATGAAAGCTCATCTAATGTTTCCTCGTAAACCTGTTTCGAAAGGCGCAATCCTTCAGGCTTATACAATATCGCCGCCATGCTAGAATTTCCATGTTACTCATGTGGCTAAGTACCAAGGTACCTAGATAGGTAGGTATCTAAGGTGGTTCGGGAATGGGAGTAGGGTATTACTTACGGCTGGGTTTTGGCGTCCTCAATATATTGCCCATGGGCCAGCTTGCCAAGTGTAGTAACGGCATGAATCAATGTGCGAGCACCAACAGAGCTAGTCCGGCCTAACCAATAAATCTGAATCTTGTATATGACGCGGGCGATGCCTTGGATATCGCGACCTAGTTCCGAACCACCGCAGAATCCGGGGTTGGCGCAAGAAAGAGTAACGACAGACGGAGAGATATGTTTTGCAAGCTCTGTTAGAAATAATTGCCCGAGAAGTTTTGTCGCTCCATAACGATCCATCACCTCCCATTTCGACTTTGTCTGTTTGAATTCAGGGAGTACGGGTATCGACTTTCCTTCCTCAAACTTTGTCCAGGCCGCCGTATCGGATGATACTACACAGATGTGGCCAGGCTGGCCTCCGACCCTCTTCTCCCTGATGATAGGTAATAATAGGACTGTGAGAAGTACAGTCGCCAGGAAGTTTACTTGCACACTCTCTTCATAGCCAGTAGGGCTGAATGACTCTGTAACCTTGAATATACCGGCATTGAGAATAGCGATGTCAAGATGTTCTAAGTGCTTAGCACGGTATGTAAATGCAATGATGGAGTCGTATGACGAAAGGTCCAACTTCCAGACCTGGATGAATTCAAATGGGAGGTTACGACCGTGAGCGAGACCTTGCCGAGCTATTTCACCTCTCATTTCATCGCGAACAGCCAGGATAACCCTGCAGCCTAGATCTAGAAGCTGACGTGCTGCCTCTAATCCTATCCCGCTGTTCGCTCCCGTGATTATAGCCGTCTTTCCGCTCAAATCTACATTTCGACGTAACACAGGTGGGGGAGTGACGAAAAGTTGACGGTAGAAGTAATGAAGTGTGCCTGCTCTTGTCTCAGGTGATACATCGAAAACTGTGGCCATGCTGAGTTGGAATTCGTCTCTTAGGTAGAACTATTTGGTGATGAGAAGATTCGGATTTTTACTGATGAGATTCTGATCAATAGATCCCAACTTCGAACACAGGATTGCTTTTTTTTTTCTTTTTGCATGAAACGAAATTCAACACGTCTCTTTGAAATGGTATTAGAGGATAACCGGGTACGGAGTAATTGCAAGGTATACAAGGTATATAAGAGGCGCACAACACCCCCACAAGGAGTTAAAAGGTTGGATATTACCGAATCGATACACCTATAATGGAAGCCACTCTACGTCCATATGACCTCGATCACCGGGTATTCTAACAGGTGGCTGAAACACATATACGCCAGACCGATAGCTCTAACCAATCGATTAATTCCATCCAGTTTATCTAACCCGTACCAAAACTAGACAAAAAGAGGGGGAATCGAA
This sequence comes from Daldinia sp. FL1419, assembly GCA_025201765.1. NCBI lineage: Eukaryota > Fungi > Ascomycota > Sordariomycetes > Xylariales > Hypoxylaceae > Daldinia > Daldinia sp. FL1419. The sequence goes on from MU623347.1 coordinate 23,997, forward strand.
CAGCGAGTAATTATATGGCTTAGCTTGTCCCAGTAATTAATATCACCGTTAGACAAGTCGTCTTGTGCCCAGATCGCTTGCGTCAATATCCTTGTGTGGTTGAACGACCGTGATGAATCTTGCTTCTCGGACCTAGATATGAGATCAAGAATTACCGTTCGTTGTTCGTCCCGCCTAGCCTCGCAGCCAAGGATGAATATAGGAAATTGTCGAACACAAGACTCTAGCTGCGAAAATATGACAAATGCCTTGTCGATATAATGCTGTGTCCTAGTCGATGTTTGGTTGAGTAAATCCCCAGACGCCTGGTTGAGGTAAACTAGCATGGCCAACTGATACAATTCCATTATCAACGGCGTATCTGCATCATCATTAGCTGCAGTTTGCATTGGCATATTCCTGATCCTCCAATCAAGGATCTTCAAGAAGCTTTTGTAATCGTCTACATTCTCAACGGACATTCTATTCGGCGGTTTACTAGATACCGCATCACAGACTTCCGATAATAGTGCCATGGTTGCGAGAGCCGGTGGCGGCGTATGCGAAGGCTAACCATATATTAGAAACTTCACTTTGGCTTTGGTGTTCGTATACTAACCTCCGCGCGGACACTCGATATACTCTCCGTGTTTTCCTTATTCCAATGTCGCAAGGTAAAACGAGCCAGGATATCGTAGTAGTATACCCAGTCCAATAGCATAGCCAAGTCACTGCTCTGGGGGTACTTATCCAGGGCCACTGTTTTAATTATGTTCTTTACACCGGAGAGATACCACATCCATTGTCCCGAGGTGCAGGAGGCTTGGTAGACCTAATAGTCCGGGTTAGCACATTATGCATAGGTATTATGAAGGACAGCAGGTGGGCTCGTATTAACCTCGAAAGAGCATAATAACATTCCTGCGACAACATGCTGAATGGCTTCAGTAAGACTCAGTTGACCTTTTGCCGCTGCCGATAGGGACTTTATGGCAGAGATCTTGAACTCTACGGCTTGCGAGTGAACATCGTGACGATGGAGGGATGAAAAGGCGAGCAGCGACTGAAGCGCTGCTGTGGCGGATGTCGTATCGGCACCTAGAGCAATCCGGATTATTGTGTTGCCTAGACCTACAGGATCATGGCCAAGTATGGGAAGAGATTGTGAGGCGGTGGATTGAACTAGGTTTCTCAGTCAAAGAACTTAGAAATCGGCATTATCAAAGTCCGAAGGGACTGCGGGAACTTACAGTACTCGAATAGGCTTGGGTCACTAAACTTCAGTCTCAGGGGGTTCCATGATAACGGTATAGAGATTGGACAGGTATAATCTAAAACTTATTAGACTTATAACCACCCAGTGTATAGATACTGTCAATAGAACGGCTCACTGTTAGTTCTTGAGTTTCTAAAGTGATAGTGCATCTCGACATCACCGTATGATACGTGAGTAATACGGGCAGCGGAGGGATTCCCCGACGACGACGTGTACGGTGGTGCATGCGGCGGAGACTTTCCGACCACGGCACGCCTACCGTCACTAGCATTAGGCCAGGATAGATGAAGACCGGAACCATTAGTTTTCCGTTTTGATGGAAATTGCTTTACGCGAGCTGCGGCACCACGATCTAGATTCAACACTTTTAGATTGGTGCTCTCTTTTATCATAGAACATTCGACAATAGCCAATTCCAACTCTTTTTCCATTTTCTTAGCATTCATGTTCTTGGGCTAAAGTGGAATTTATTATCAGGTGTTCGTCGGAAAAGTTGGCGAGACAAAGTGTGCAAACGGTGTTTCGGTTAGATGGTTCTCTAGAAACATGCGAGAGATTTCTAATCTTCTACAATGAAAACATGGACACTTGCCCATTATATTGAATCAAGGTTACACTGCATCATGCACATAATCTGCTAAGAGACTAACTAAGGGATGCACTAGCGGCTTACCCGGTAAGCATGGAGCTTTGCTTCTATTTATGTATTGGGGTGTATTTCGGGTATCTCGGGTATCTCGGGTATCTACTGTACTAAGGTACTTGATCTAAGGGTGAGGTACCTAACAAAATACGTCGTACAATGGATCTTGAACCTCTTTAATACATTGGTACCTTTTCATTTTTGGGAAATATCTTATAATCATCGGTGATGTAATCTAAAATCTAAAACCATACGATTGGTACCTATTCGAGAGCCAGAGGTATTTCAGGAATACTTCCAAGTTCCCATAGCAATGGCCCCCACATGCCCCATCTGTCAGCAGATGCCCCGTACTTACTACCACGCTAAGCCAATCAGATTTACACAATAGTTTTCTTCGTGAAAAGAGAAAGAGACTGGAATTCTTTCCTTCCCTCTTCATCTCACGATTCTTCAAGATAGTCGACACGAACAAAGAATTGCCTCTAAATCATTGTCTAATTCGTAGCCAATATAGTCATTCATCCATCATAGGTATAATATCATCCATAATATCGTCTTGAAGCTAGGTCTGGTGGTTAATGACAGTACTTAGGTAGAGACAGAAATTAAGAAAAAACGCGGATCAGATAAGAATACCTGAGTTTATAAAGCAAGTAACTAGCATTAAGTAATTCTATCGTCAATCATATGAGGATATAAAATACAATGCCACCAATGTAAATTCTGAGCGTGTCCCTATGCGGCCATCTACGGGGAGCTATATATGACTGGTAGGTAATAGCTATTGAGGCAGCGGTAGTTATTAATATAGCTTCAGGGAGGGACGCATATATCTGGGGTATATTTACAGGATACACTCTAACCTCGCTATTTGTAGGTTGGTAACCTAATAAAATAGTTCGTCTATTCAATAACTACCCCTTACCCTTAGGCCTAAATTGCTCGGAAAGTTGTTCGTCGAATTCTGAGTGTCGTGACGGGTATACTTCATGCTGTTACTAAGAACATGATATATCATTGCCCTTGCACAAGCCCCTCCCCCTGGGTGAGTCTAAGTAATACACAAGGAAAATTCCCGGAGTAGCACCAGTAAAGGCTATGTTTGTTGAGCCTCTGTACTTATCTTTGGGAGCTGAGCCGTGAGGCTACGAATCTAGATACAAGCCACTAAATCCAATGCGACCTTTCGGACTCCTATTCTTACAAGCTGAAATCGCTCCTACTTGAGTTACTTTGTACCAACCTCATTGAATGTTTCCTAGGTAGGTACTTAGCACATAGAAATCCTTCACTGCCATTCCTTATTATGTCTCATAAATGAGCAATACTTATCAATTTATGGCCATGTTTTTGGAATAGGTGCCTTATACTGCTGAGTGGCTGAGTCAAGGCATCGAGTGGACGGTCATAGGTGTTCAGCGCTATCTACTCAAAGAAAGACACAGTTCATTCGGGGCATCGTTGATTCTAGCTAAAAGCACGAATAGGGGCGAAGGAAGGATGCGGCAGGTGTTCAACCCCGAACGCCCCGAACGCCCCGTAGAGCTCAGCTCCATAGATGTGAACGGCCCATCAGGTGAATGGGGTTCCTATTTAATACCCAGTGAAGGCAGCATAGATAGTTGTTGTCATTCTATTGAACTCACATCGTTTTTCTCTCTTCATAAGTAAACTTATGCACCCGAGTCTAATAACTTTTGATATAATACATTTACTAGAAGCATGCCAACAATGAGCCTCCTTTCCCTTCATATTCTCTGCGGGATCGCACTCCTGCAGGTCTTTGTAACCAGTTCTCCTCTACCATCTAATTCTATACCTCGCTATTTCCAAAGCAACCCCTCTACACGTAGTCATATATCCGTCTCTCAAATCGAACAGGAGCTAGGTCCAATGCTATCTCCTGAATCGGCTATATTCCTCCCTTCGGATCCCGGATGGGAGAATGTCACTGAGAGATATAATACGTTAGCCCCTCCTGATATTGAGATCGCAATACAGCCTGCAGAGGAGGCAGATATCCCAATAATTGTCAGCTGAGACTTGAACGGGAATCTCCCGGATAATCTTTTCTTGCATAGCTAACAAAGCTAGGTTCGATATTGTAACGATAATAGTCTCGAGTTCTTAGCAGTCAACCGTGGTCATGGCATTACTACATCATTAAGTGTTTTTAAGGGGGTACAGATTGACCTAAAAAAGCTTACCGCGATCAGTATTGAACCAGACGGTAAATCCGCGTTATTCCAAGGTGGAGTAAGGGCTGGTGAGGCTATTGCAACGCTCTGGGATCAAGGTTATGTTACGGGTAAGTCCAATGAATGATGATAAAATAGATTCTAATAGCTACCTCTTTTAGCTACTGGAGCAAGTGAGTGCGTTGGCCTCGGTGGCCCCGGCATAGGCGGTGGGCATGGGCGCTACGAAGGTCTCTACGGCTTAGTTGCTGATAACATCATTCATTTGAATCTCGTCTTGGCCGACGGTTCGACAATTTCCGTAAATGAGACGAGCCACGATGATCTACTCTGGGCCATGAAAGGGGCAGGTCATAACTTTGGTATCGCTACTAGCTTCAAACTCAAGATTTACCCGAAAAACACAGACACCTGGCATTATCATAACTACTACTGGACACAGGATAAACTTGAGAAGGTATTCGAAGAGCTGAATAAAATGCAAGACGACGGCAGGGCACCCGTCTTAATGGGTTCGAGTTTCGGGCAAATCTCCATAAACCAGTCCGTTAGCAAAACCGAAGTATGTAGAACTGTTTACCCCTTCCTATCTTCAACCCCTAGGCCTAATTTCGAGTACCTAGGCAATCCTTTGGTGGACCTTCTCCTATGCTGGACCCGCCTCCGAAGCAGAGGATATACTACGGCCTTTTAATGAGATCGAAACTATCTCCGAGGATATGGGAGATGTCCCCTATCCTGAAATAGTGGTCCCTCAAGGTACCGATACTCCTTCTTGCGGTTCTGCTGCCTACATCTTTTCGACTACTATGCTGCGAACATGGAACATCACGACAGAGCGAAAGCAATACGAACTTTTTAACAGGAACGCGGCTTTGTATCCCGAGCTTGCAACGACCGCTCATCTTTACTATGAAGGGTATGGGGTTAAGGGAATGCAGGTTGTTGACTCCGCCTCAACTGCGTATCCCCACCGCGACGAAAACCATCTAGTGTATGTCCAACAGCCACCCGTTAAATCGCTTAGATTCAGGGAATGAGAACATGCTAATAGATACTGCTGAAGGTATTTCTCAACCGCAGTCCCCGATGGGTCAAATTTGACCGATGTGGCTAGAACATGGGGTAAAGATAGCTGGGACCTATGGATCGCGGGTCGGCCGACACTCAAGCCGGCAACGTACGTTAACTATGCATCAGGTTATAAGTATGAGTCACTGGAATCAATATACGGATATGAGCCGTGGCGCCTGGAAAGATTGCGGGGGTTGAAGCACAAGTACGATCCAGAGAATCGCTTCCGCTTCTTTGTCCCTATTATCTCCCATTAAGAATCTATTCAACAGACGGTTGGTGATATCTATCAATTTTTTCATATCTACCTCTTATTTTACTTTGTAGGTTATTATATGGTTGGCATTCTTACTGGTTCATCTTTCAATACTCTCATTCAGTTTGGTAGAGATTACCTACCTACCTACCTACCTAGGCAGTCCTTATGAACACTAAATATTAAATCCACATAGCAAGCTAAAAGACTTAAATTGTTATCCACTTTCATGTTTGTCAGGGGATAATTGGAGACGAGTTAGGAAAAGGGGGAGATCTCCACTATTGCACATGTGTAAGAGGCGCACTGCGCCCTCGCTCATAGTTAGAAGGTCAGGTTTTATCAACTCAATATACTTATACAACTACTTTACCGCATTTTTGCTGCTACTTCTCAACATTTACTCTACGATTAACCTCCGTCAAGGGTACTCTCTGAGTCCTGACAGAATAACGCTTTGAACCTACTGCAAATATGGCAAGATGCTGTGAGGCTAGAGAACAGCGACGAGTCAGCGAGGGTAGCTATGATTCAAGAAAGCATCACGAGTCGAGACGAAGAGAGGTAGCAAGGTAGCCGTTAAGACGAGAGGTTCCACAAGTATAAGATTAAGAAGTAAAATATGTAGGGCGAGGGAGTACCTAGGCTACCAGGAGCGAAGATGTTACGCCGCTTCAGGGGGAGTGGGCCACGGAGCATGTATTCGGCCTCGGGTGGCCGGCGGCTGCGGGCTTCGGAGACCCTGGGCTAGACGTTTTTTGTGGTTACGGATGAGACTCGGGGGTAGGTAGATTGAGGGTTACTCTACACCATCGCTTCTTGGCTGGATGCTAAGCGTTATTAGTCAAATACATTTATCACTTGGCGGTCATTCTTTGCAAGGCTAAAAGCCAAAGGTCTTCTATATCACGGACACGCGCCAATGTATATGGTATATGCTAATACTTTAGTGACTCCATGCAATTAAGTTAAGCTAGTCAAACATGAAGACATAATTAGTCTTTAGCCATAGTGCGGCCTCCGATGTAGAACGAACATAATAAAATATGAAGTGAGAGATTCGGTGGTTCTATGTGAAGTGTACTAGCCAAATATCATTTGCCTATAACTATACCCAATTTCATCTATAGTAATGAGAAATGAGGGACCAATTGAGCCAAATCAAAGCCATTGTTTGTTTCCAAAATGTGAGACGAAAGCACCGCCATCTCCTTTCTCCACGCTGGCGTTTTCCCAAACCGACCTTGTTTTCTTGATGGAAGATTCTGGAGTTTCTGGGCCAGCGAAGTGAGGTGCATATTCGAGGAACTTTGCAAAACCCGCCTGCAACTTTTCCATATCCTCCGGGGCCGCTACGAAAGGGGCATGTTAGATAATCAATTCGATATCGAGTAGATGTTAGGAGAAGTCTTACTGTTCGTGTAATGGCCCACCTCCACTATTCCAGGGCTGATGCTCAGGAATAGCACGCCATCTTTCCTGTACAAGGCGCTGAACTTAGCTACCGCCATGTTCGACGCCGCCTTGCTGATGGAGTAGAGGGCACTGAGGTCTATATCATGTTTTCTGGTCAATTCCTCGTCCGCAAGACCGCTGCTGAAAATTATAACCTTCTTCTTTTGACCTTTGAGGATGAGGGGCATGAATAGGTTGATTAGATGAATGTTTCCTGTAACATGGACATTTATAAGCTTGTTTAGGTCATCCTCGAGCCTTTTGGGCTGGGTGCCGCTTTTGATTGGCCATGTTAGTAGTAATTCTAGGTAATAGTATAGAGGGAAAACTTACAGCACCGAAAGAGGCTCGTAGGAATCAAACTGCGAAACATAACCTGCGTTTCCAATCAAATAGTCGAGGCTTCCGCCAGTAATCCTAGCGGCTTCAGCAGCAGAAGCCTTTTGAGATCGTTAACATTCCACTAAATCTTAGAGTTTATTGTCTCATGATTTCCAATTCCCACCTTTAGGCTGTCATAGTCGATCAGATCGGCTTGTAGGATATGAAAATTCGAACGTCCGTTTAGGGTCGAATCTTCAGATATCTTCTTGACGGTGGTAGGCTTGTCTCGGACTAATCCAATGACGATGTCGTTCGGATCTTGTGATAGCTGGCGAAGAAGTTCGTACTATTTAGGCCATCCAATTGTTAAATCTTAGGTACTCATAACGTGTCATAAGATCATGGTTGCGGTTTGGACTTACACCAAGCCCCTTGGAGACACCTGTGATGACATAGGATGGCATTGTAAAAGAATAGAAGATACTATGTGATTATCTACTGCCGTACGGTAAGACGAAGAAGTGTGGGATGAGATATGAAAGCGAATGAACTGAACCTAGGTATTAGAAAGCCATTAGATGGTAAGGGGTTGGCTTGTATTTATTAATGATTTCCTCTACAAGCAGACACAAATACAAAGTACCAGGTATGAGTTGCTTACCGAATACTTGCCCGAGATTTGTACCAGCGTCATACTTGCATATAAGGTACCTAGGTATGTACCTATGTACTAGTAGACAGGGATGCCCCACTTCCCGCAAGCTTACAGGGCCCCTGTCTTGCGTCAATCTTGCATTAGGATTTCTAAGAGTTGCCCAAAATCTAATCTGGAGTTACACCTGCATTAGCCCATGTAAGGATCTGCAGTCTAACTTAAGGTTAACTATATATTCGGGTACGTACCTTTCGTCAAAATCCTTTATTGCGTAGGTAGGTACCTACCTATGGCCGATCGAGAGGTACTAATGCTTATGCGAAAGCTGTCCAGAATTCCATCAGGTCAGACATGCATCTGCATGCGGCTAATTCGCCAGTTAGCCAACGAAATTCCTGAGCTATTAGGTTACTGTCTCACATCAATTTGGCGTCACTGCCTTGTTCGCAAACAAGCAACTACAAGCTTACAAATTCCTCATCTAAAGCCTCGAAAAAAAAAAAAAAGAACACCGAATTAAGTGTTTATCCAACTAATTACCAACCATCTATATAGCAAATACTAGGTAGGTACCTAGTTATATCAGGTATCTGGGTATATTAGAAATCTGCCATTTCGGCCGTCACGGCCGCACCAAATAGAGTACGATATAGATTTCATTATTAAGCTTAAAAATAAAGATGGCATCATGGCACTGTACTACGTATCGGCCATGAGGCACCCCCTATTCGTGTTTGAGGTACCTAGGTACCTCTTATAGCGTTTGGACTTATAATACTATACTACTACTCCCTCTCATCGAGACTCAGCCTTAATATATCTCCCATTCTCCTATAATTCGGATCTTGGCTACCTCCAACTAGGTTCCTGCCTACCTACCTCATATCCCTATGGATATCACGGGCGCTTCAGCGGACGCTGACTTCCAGTCAACGGAAAAGACCAAAGTAGAACCTGCGGCAATCCACAATAGCGAAAATAATAAACTAAGAACCGAAGCTTCAGAAATCGCCGGGTCCAATTCTGTAGGCAATTCTGCCGCAACTTCACAGGAATCAGGGGATCCTGTCCAAGTAAGGAGTATTCGTGGCTTCAAGGTTAGTAGTCCGAAAGAGTATCGAATAGACATGCGACGGCGTGTGGTTAACTCGCCAATCATCATAGTGGTTCTTGATTTATTCATCTCTTCTTTCCACCGTCCTTTTTTATGCTCTAGATAGCACCATCGTAAGAAACCTGCTCCCCAAGCAACGATTCAAGTCATTCTCATCATAAATACTTAGGTTGCAGATATACAACCCTCTATCATCAACACACTTGGTGAACCTGAAAAACTACCATGGATTGGGGTCGGATTGTTCCTTGGAGCCCTCAACATTCTGCCAGTGTAAGCCAAATACCTACCAACGCTGCCCCCGACCCGTGGATTTTGAGCACCTCCCCACTGACTTGAGGCCGATGGATAGTGGTAGAGCGTACGGTGTCTTCAACGTAAAATGGATGTTTCTCTCGTTGGTTATTCTCTTTGAGATCGGAAGTGCAATCTGCGGCGCCGCACCTATCATGGACGCATTTATCATCGGACGAGTTATCCAAGGAATCGGCGCATGCGGATGCTACTCAGGCGCTATAACGTATATTTCTATGACCACTACCATGCGCGAGCGACCTCTTTATCTCTCCGGTATTGTCGCTACCTGGTGCACCGGCTGTGTTGTAGGGCCGGTTATAGGTGGCGCATTTGCCCAAAGTAGCGCCACCTGGCGATGGGCATTTTATATAAACTTAGTCGTCGCGGCCGTCACTGCACCGGGCTTGATTTTCTGTCTACCTAACATCGACCCCGCGAAGGACCTAACGTTTACGCAGAAACTCCGCACCCAGGATTGGATAGCCATAGTCATATTTCTAGGAGGCTCCGCGTGTCTGTCTATGGCCCTTACCTTTGGGGGTGTTGTATACGCCTTTAATAGCGGCTCTGAGATCGCGCTCTGGACTCTATCAGGAGTGCTACTTATCTGTTTTATCCTAGTCACAATCTATCACCCTATGGTACCAATCCGAGATAGATTATATCCTCTTCACTTGATGAAACGCCTAGAGCTCGGTATTCTGCAATATGAAATGTTCGCAGCTGCTGGCGCTTTGACAGCAACCCTTTATTATACCCCTTTACTGTTTCAATTTACCAGAAATGACGGCCCCTTGATGGCGGGCGTTCGTCTCCTACCATTTCTCGGTGGCATGGTTTTCTTCTCGATTCTAAATGGCTTTTTAATGCCTAGGTTCGGTTATCATATGCCTTGGTACGTTTTAGGCACTGCTTTGATGTTGATCGGCTCTTCACTCATGGGTAAGTTAACTCCCAATAACAAATACCCTTTCATATGTCATTGGCTAAACTTAGATAGTTACCGTAAATGTGTCGACTTCGGAAGCCCATATATACGGTTATACTCTACTTCTTGGAGGGGGATGCGGTGCTTATTTTACAGCGGGGTTTTCAGTAGTCCAGTCTCTCGTTCCAGTCGCCGAACTTAGCAATGCCATAAGTTTCATGGCTGTTGGTATGCTTCATCCTCTAAGAGATCATCCGCTACATATCCTAACTAATAGGTTGCCATAGGACAACAATTCGGCCAAATTATACTTCTTGGCCTAAGCGGTTCCGTGTTCCAAAACATCGCCATAAAATTAATCCAAGACGTTCTCCCGGATATTTCATCCCAAGACGCTATAGAATTAACGACGGGAACGAGCAGCTCTATTTTTGAATCGCTTGATAATCATCAGCAGTCGTTGGTTATAGACCAGCTAACTCTCGCGATCCGCGACGTGTTTATAATAATAGTTGGTATTAGTGGCCTTGGATTTATTGCGTCTATCTTTCTGAGTGTAAGTAATTGACAATCATATCGGTGCTCACATTTACTGATAACTATATCTTGCAGCGTCGTAAAATGTATTAGAGGTACTCGTAGCGAGTTTTGATGACATAAATTCACCTAAGGCATAGAGAAGTCCATATAAGTAAGTAGATGAGATACTTGGGGTACTAAAAAGGGGGGATTGAAGAATATGGGAGATACACAATATAGAAATAGTAATATACCCTACGGAACGAGTCCGATATAATCCATGGAGTGATGACTTACCTGTTAGCACATTATACTGTTCTGTCATATATATCTCAAACTTTACTGTCTCTTCGCCCCTTAGCGTATTTAACATATCCCTTCATAAAGTATCCCACGTCGGCGAGTGGAGCCTTGAATTAGGGTATGATACTATTACTAGGTATACTGTAGAATTACCTACATAGGCTAGAATAATTCCCAGCCGTACAGGCATTTCAGACATTTGTAATGATAACTAACTACTAACACCACCAAGGCATGGGTCTAAGCTATAAACGTTACGCTCAAGTGAATAACAAGATTTGATTGGTTCGTGCCGCTCTGAAAGAAGGTGGGTAGTTTCTAAGCATTCCTTGCTTATCAATCAAGATGTCTAAGACGTAAGTTAAGAGGTATCATAACTAAAAAGACCACGGGTTCCTCATAAGTTCTTTACGAATGTCAGGCACGTGAAATTTCAGCATCTCATAAAACTCATATTCCAATAACCGGCCGCAATGTCTCCTATCCGAACCGCAATTATCGGGCTTTCGAGTTCTTCCTCGAGTAGCTGGGCTGGCCATGCTCATCTTCCATACCTGCTCAGTCCTGAAGGCCAGAAGAAGTTTAAAATTATCGCATTATGCAACTCTAGCGTAGATGCCGCGAAGCGCGCCATTGACGCCTTCAAGTTGTCACCTGAAACGCGGGCATACGGGGATCCAGATAGTCTTGCCGCAGACCCAGATGTTCAACTCGTCGTATGTGCGACGCGTGTGGACAAGCACTATGAGACAATTCTCCCAAGTGTACACGAGGGCAAAGATGTATTCGTGGAGTGGCCACTAGCTCAGAACGCGTCGCTCGCGGCTGAGCTCGCGGCCCTTGCACGACAAAAAGGGGGTAGGACCGTTGTAGGACTCCAAGGTTGGCACGCACCAGCAGTCATGAAAATGAAAGACTTAATAAGAAGCGGACGTGTCGGGAAAGTATTAAGCAGTGAGGTTCGTGCAGCTGGAGGTTCGATCGATAGAATTTCTCTGCCGACTAGCTTGGAGTACTTCACGGATCGGAAAATTGGTGGAAATCCCTTCACAATCGGATTCGGTCACTGTAAGTTCTGAGAAAACCCAACAAGTAAACCCGACGAACATATCCACTCATTTATTATCGCAGTATTCGACTTCATTCAGTTTGTACTCGGAGATATCCGGGTTTTACACTCCCACTTACAACTGCAACGACCGGAGGTCAAAATCTGGGACCGATCAAGTGGACAGGTCGTAAAAACAGTTCAATCAGACGTCCCCGATCTATTTCTCGTGACCGGGTCGTTGGAGGCTTCAGAATACACTACTTTGGGGGCGACCGTTCACTTACGCTTTCGTCGGGGGCAGGCTTTTAAGGGAGAGGATCCGTTTGTGTGGTCAGTAAATGGAGAAAAGGGGGAGATACGCCTTAGCGCTTCCGGTGGACCAGGGATCTCAGCAGCTGCCCATGGACAACCGCTGACTATCGACATTCACGACTTCGATACAGATCGAATAGATAACGTGGGGTGGAATTGGCAAGGAAGAGAAGAGCTTGATATCTCAGCGAGGATGGTTGGTGCTCTTTACGAAGCATTTGCCTCTGGCGATACGACAATGTATCCGGCATTCGACCACGCCTCAAAACGCCACAAGCAACTTGAAGAGATATTAGCACAGTTCTCTGCCGCATGAGATCGCAATAGCACCTTAAAAGAACGGTTACCAGTCCAGTTTATTATATAACCCGAAGCATTAGACAATTCTACCAAAGCCAAGATTTACGTAAAATATAAAGGTTACGATATGACTCCATGGGTTTGTAGATAATAACCTACCTACCTATGCAACCCATTCGCAATATGAAAAGTTTTGATAGCATCTTATACTCACAAATATAACCCAAGATAGAAACTACAGAAAAAGGCACTGGTATATACGGTTGAAAGATTATGGAAAGGCATACCTATATTGCGACGCCTATAAAAAAAATATAACCTTTCCGAAGATAACCGAAATTACCAAGGGCAGATTCATCAGGTAAGTATAGTAAAGCACGTATTAGATGTTTTATTCGTGATACTAGCTTTGGTATCCCTTCAGACCAAGGTACCCATTCATCGTAGAACGTGTAGACACGAACGAGGATTCCAGAGACACTCTCGAGTATCGCGGTACCCGAATCTCTCGACGAATTCCAGCATCCACCTACCTTCGTAACGAGAGACAGTATCCGACCTCTAGCAATACGAAGAACTCTACTCAAAAGGAAATATCTAGAACACATCCTGCGAGTGATCGACATATGATACGGTCATGTGGTCAATACGAAGAACCGTATATATCAACTATGAATGGCTTCGCAAGAACGGATGTTACCCAAGGATTAAGGAGGTATCGAGACATGATACACTTAGGGTATATGCTTTATTGGAACCACGAGGTAGCTGCGCATGAATAGTCTCATCCAATTTCCTTTCTTCTTTTGTCCGTGATGGTCCACGCCTATAACAAAAAAAAGCCTGTCATTTACGTCCGTACTTATCCATAAGGTGAATATACATGGATGCTATATTAAATAAACTCTACGTCGGGATATGATACGACGATAGAGTATAATCCCGAATAAGAGCATTCCCGGAGGATATCGAGATCACAGATACCGTCTTTGGTCGGAGAAGGGTTGGAGATGCGAGGGCGGCAGTCATTTCCTGGCTGACGATGAGTTTGCCTCCCTTTAGAATATTCTGAGGATTGCCTTAGAATCCAAGGAGGGCTACGACGATTCCAGGATTATGGATATGAAAAATTAGCAAAAAGCAGGTACACGAAGTCGGAGTATTTAATTACCTATCTATCGAATGTCAGGAAAATTGTTTCTAACAGATCCTTACCAAATATCCACACTCTAACTACCAGGGCCAAGTATACTCGAGTGGTAACCCCTGGGGATTCATGAATACCACCATCATTACTACCTACCTATGTACCTACCTAGGCACCAGCTCACAGTAATAGTTCCACATGGCAATACTCCCAATTCACAAGAAAAAAACATCTACTTCCTTCGGCATACGAATATTAGGATTTTATAGATAAATAAAAAATTGCAGAGTTTCTTACTAATGATCTTTTATGGTAAGATTAAGATTGAAGGAATGGAATGAGACAAAAAAGAATATGATGCGGTGAGTGCGGATCGAACGCACGACCTTCAGATATTTAGATTGAAGTGGACTTCAGTCTGACGCTCTCCCAACTGAGCTATCCCCGCTTTAGTAAGGTAGCTATTCCCATTTCCTGGGTGGTGTTAAGCTATCCCCGCTGTATGAGTCTAACGGCTTGCTAAAATTGGCTATAGACCCTAGGCTATTAAAGATGTGATAAATATCCCAATTTGAACTTGGAATGCCTTGGGTAGGTAACAAATGAATATTATGATAATAATTACTATTCGAGACTAATACCGTGCGTAAGTTGAGCAAGGCTCAAGGACTTTACGGGAAATATTACGATGTCTCTTTACTGGGACTTGTTTTACGATAAAGACCTCATATGCTGATCTCTAGAGAGATTATACCTAGCTACCCACGTAGAGTGACCTGTCAAAGGTCTTTCCACCATAAAAGCTATACATAAACCTGGACAGGTAGGTAGGTAGGTAGCTAGATATGTTGTTTGGAATCTCATATTCACAGCCTGTCTTAACCCTATACCTGGATGTCGAGGGACGAGTATCCTATTTTTGCTAGCCATCCGTCGGTTATAGGAGGTTTAATGAAAAGAAGCCTAGAAACGGACCATACTGTATACCCGACCGTTAGATCTAAAATTTAACATGTGGTATTTCCGCCGTAGAGGCTTTTTAGGCTTGCATATTGAGAACATTGATAGCTGTATTGCGAAGTGCTCATTCCGATTTTGACTGTACCTGTGAACGAACCTAGAAAGGCAATGACTATTAGCCCAGAATGGAAAATAAACAAACTAAGGGGTAGCACAATTTGCGCAAATGGAATTAACCTCAATAGAGCCATCAATTTGCTTCGTAAGAGTACGTCATAAGGACTTGGTGGAAGTTGAATAAAAGGTTCATGAGGTAGGTATTAAGCGAAATTCTAAAATTCTAAAATTCTAAATTAACAAAACTTGCAGTGGAATAGGTTTGCTTGATAAAGCAAAAATCATAGAAAATTTTCATAACCGAATATGGCCGATTAGAGTTGGCCAATTATCGAAGCGGGGATAGCTCAGTTGGGAGAGCGTCAGACTGAAGTCCACTTCATTCTAATATCTGAAGGTCGTGCGTTCGATCCGCACTCACCGCATTATTTTTATTTTTCGATTATACCTTGATTTCTTCCCCTCTTTTTCTTTTTTTCCCATCCGCAATTCTTACAAATCGATCCAAAAGCTCCCAGAATGACATCCAATGGATAGGTGATGTATCTATCATGTATAGAATAGATAGCATCGCTTTTTTTCAATTAATTCCTTTTATTTTTTATCGCAGAGAAATTGAGGGTTTAACTCAAGAACAGTTTAGCAAGACATACATAATCTATACGTCAAGGATGTAGGTAGGTTGAGTTAAGTACCTAGGTACCTTGGCGCGAAAAGATCAGCCTCGCAGTGAAGCAGCATACCTGTGAAATAAGCAAACGAACCAATCAGAACTCCCTAGTTCATAATTTTCAGCTTTACCATCGTTCGCAGTGGCTCGTCCCGTTGGTTTAAGCCACGAATCACCCCTCACTGCTCAGTGCCCACTGCACACCGACCCACTACCCTATGTAATTTTCGATACCCCACCGAACTTTGAAATACATAACTCGTAACTTTCTTAACTTGGGCGCATTTTGTCGCAATATTTTGTACCGCCAACATATAACAATTTCATCCAGCAATTTCCAGCCTCACCCGACACACCCTTTGTTCCTAACGTTGTTGGCCCCACGATATTCATTACTTACCTACACTTCGTGGCATTCCGACCTAATTTTCCTTCTACCTTGTAATCTCTTTTACGAGGAACCGGTCGTGATATTCCCCCACCATGGCTACCAAGCTCACTCGGTACGTAAATATGCGACTCGATGCAAATTCGATCCTGTTTTGTACCATCCCATACTAACTATATGGTCTTAGTATTGCCATCGTGAACGATGACAAGGTATGTCTACTCTGCTAATGCTTGACCCTTTTATATCTGATGGCGTCGGGATTGAGCTAATATGTAAAATATCGAATAGTGCAAGCCCAAGGTAAATCAACTCGAGACTCGAATCTTGGGATATTATAATGATGCTTACTTTCTATAGAAATGTCGACAGGAGTGCAAAAGGTCTTGCCCGGTATATACTCTCCCATTTCCTTTTCTCCTTTCCTCCAGAAAATTGTAATAAAATGCCAGGAGTGGTACCTAAGCATTGGTAAATCGGTAACTGATCGTATACTTGGCAGGTCGTTCGTAGTGGAAAGCTTTGTATCGAAGTCAGCCCCGACTCCAAGATAGCTTTCATCTCCGAAAGTCTTTGCATTGGTTGTGGTATCTGCCCCAAGAAGTGCCCCTTTGACGCTATCACGATTATCAACCTGCCCACCAACCTCGAAACCCAGGTTACCCATCGATACTCTGCAAACAGCTTCAAGCTTCATCGACTACCGACACCGCGGCCTGGTCAGGTCTTGGGTCTTGTTGGAACCAACGGTATTGGAAAGAGCACAGCATTGAAGATTCTCAGTGGCAAGCTCAAGCCTAACCTGGGCAGATATGAGAACCCTCCGGATTGGGAGGATGTCATCAAGTATTTTAGAGGATCCGAGTTGCAAAGTCAGTCGGCAATTGCTATTTCACCAATGTGCATATTCTCAGATTTCGACTAACACGTAACATAGACTACTTCACCAAGGTCCTCGAAGATGACCTGAAGGCTGTTGTCAAGCCCCAGTACGTTGATCAGCTCCCACGAGCTGTCAAGACACCCAACAAGAGTGTCAAGTTCCTTCTCGACCACCGGTCTGCGATGGGCAATATGGACGAGGTTCTTGACGTCTTGGAGCTACGCCATATTCTGGACCGTGACGTCAACCACCTTTCCGGTGGAGAGTTGCAACGATTTGCCATTGGAACGGTTTGCGTCCAGAAGGCCGACGTGTACATGTTTGACGAGCCGTCTTCTTATCTCGATGTCAAGCAGCGTCTATCCGCCGCGCGAATGATCCGTTCTCTGCTAGGTCCGGACAACTATGTCATCGTCGTCGAGCACGATTTGTCAGTTCTGGATTACCTTTCCGATTACATCTGTGTTCTTTACGGTAAACCCGCCGTATATGGTGTTGTCACTCTCCCCCATTCGGTCCGTGAAGGTATCAACATTTTCCTCGACGGTCACATTCCCACCGAGAACTTGCGATTCCGAGAGGAATCCCTAACATTCCGTATCTCGGAGGGTACCGATGATTTCCAGGCCGACAAGGCTCGTGCTTTCAGCTATCCTAAAATGGAAAAGACCCTTGGAAACTTCAAGCTCAGCATTGACGGCGGTGACTTTACTGATTCGGAGATTATCGTTATGATGGGTGAAAACGGTACTGGAAAGACTACATTCTGTAGGCTTCTAGCTGGCGCTCTCAAGCCCGATGACGCTCAGAAGGTCCCCGAAATGAGAATCAGCATGAAGCCCCAGACCATTACTCCCAAGTTCGAGGGTACCGTCCGACAGCTGTTCTTCAAGCGAATCAAGCAGGCCTTCCTCTCCCCGCAGTTCCAGACCGATGTTGTTAAGCCTCTCAAGCTAGACGATTTCATCGACCAAGAAGTAAAGAACCTATCTGGTGGTGAATTGCAACGTGTGGCCATTGTCATGGCACTCGGTCTACCAGCTGATATATACTTGATTGACGAACCGTCTGCCTATTTGGATTCCGAGCAGCGTATCATTGCAGCACGTGTGATCAAGCGTTTCATTATGCACGCTAAGAAGACAGCTTTCATCGTGGAGCACGACTTCATCATGGCTACTTACCTGGCCGATCGCGTTATCGTATTCGACGGAAAGCCGGGTATCGATGCTCACGCAAATATGCCCGAGTCGCTGCTTACCGGATGCAACACTTTCTTGAAGAACTTAGACGTTACTTTCCGTCGGGATCCCACAAACTACCGGCCCCGTATCAACAAGCTCAACAGTCAGCTGGATCAGGAACAGAAGTTGAGTGGAAACTACGTAAGTCAATCTACCCCCTTAATCTTGCGTGACTTAAACTAATATTATCCAGTTTTTCTTGGAGGAAGACAGCTCTTGAAACGGGCTTCCCACGCGATAAAGGCTACC
Source organism: Daldinia sp. FL1419 (assembly GCA_025201765.1). Taxonomy (NCBI): domain Eukaryota; kingdom Fungi; phylum Ascomycota; class Sordariomycetes; order Xylariales; family Hypoxylaceae; genus Daldinia; species Daldinia sp. FL1419. Next base: position 42,342 of record MU623347.1, read on the forward strand.
ACAATGGCCGCAAGAATCATCAAAATACCCCATCAGCATCGGATACAGGCGTTCTAGGCGTACAAAAAGGGGGGTCGACGCGCCGAGAGAACGGGGGTGCGCATGAATCGTCCGGCATGGATGCGGATGGTGGGGAGGAATGCGATGATCCGGACGATCAATAAATACGACGACAGTTTACCCCTTATTAGTCTGGTCCTGTAACCATTGGGCTCTGGAAGGGCCTCCTGCTGCTTGATGGGATTGGGGGGATATATTCGGACTACAACTTATCCTGCGACATAATCATTCAAGCGTTAATAAACCTATTGGCTGCAGATTGAGGGACAAAAAGGTTAAACTGGTGGCTATCGTCACATTTATCGATGGCACATATAATAAAATATGGATCATTGGGACATTGTGATTATCGTACTTTTATGGAGATAGAGGCAGAAATAGCTTATAGAGGCTGGGGCGACAATATACAGCTTGCTCATCAGAATAGTTTGTGGTGTAGAAGTTTATTCGGTAACTAAAGCGAAGAATATTTGTGTTATCAATTTTCTAGACCTGATGTTTACTCCGTACACACCCCTCTTAGAAGCTCTAGATGTGAGCGAAATGAGAATATGGTGTAATGGCTCGAGAAATTTATTAATCGTTTTCTATTCGACTTTCACAAGCAGAGCCAAGAAAGATATATAAGGCAGATAAGCAATGTAGATAATATCGGGATTATTACACTATCTACTAAATTTTGATTTTCTCTATTAGAGCAGAGGAGGGAAAGATACACACCGAGAACATATTCCAAAGCGCTTTTTTTTAAAGGAAAAAACTGACCTTAAACCGGGTCAGGCCTGATCCACCGTATTCTCTCCCCTGAGCGAAGTCCTGCAGAAGTGTAAGAAACCTCTGGTCCTGTAAAGAATAAAACGACAAAGTCGGCGTTATAAATGAACGTACAGGGAAAATGTGCGATTTTTTCTTCTAGCCTTATATCCACGACGATGCCATGTGAAAGGCGAATTGTGCGAGGGTTGGTGGTTCCGAGCTGCATCCAGGTGTCCCAAATCATCTAAGCTCCACAAACGTAGTCGGAAATTGACACGTACTTTTCAGTTTATTTGTGAGCCTTAGCGATTAAGACAGTGATTAAGACTGGTGTTAACTCGTATATGGTCTGGGAGAGGTCTAATCGCGTTAAACCCTGCGGTTATGTAGAGGCCTGAATTTTAGTCGTCTAACTTTGACCTGGGACTATCGTTGGGGACTTGGAGGGGATGAGTCAATCAGGGGATAGGGAAGCAACAACAAAGATATATTTGTGCAGATCAATCAAAAGGCTAGTCTTCTTCAATTTCACCCTCTTCGCTGCCGGAGTGCACGCCACTGTCCTCTTTGGAAGGCGGTTGAACTGCTGGCGGAGTCCTAGTTTTATGACGAGCATCACGGTGGGGGGAACGCTCACGGGGTGTTCTCTCTCTCTTTAGTCTCTGTTACCCACGTTAGTAAGGTTAAGCTCAACAGTAGAAATAGTCGGATCATACCTTGGAGTCTCTAGATTCCCGACGGTCGTCGCCGTCGTCCTCAGCTCGGCGACGACGAGATGAAGTTGGACGCTCATCTCCATAGGGTAGTTCTTCGACGGGACCTCTCTCAACGCGACGACGGTATTGTCGCTCGCGCTCCTCCTCGCGGTCCCGTCTCTCCCTGTCGTAGTGGCTTGGCGGATCATCGCGTCGAGATCGAGGTGGGTAATCCCTTTCACGATCTCGGTCTCGGTCTCGTTCGCGATCCCGTTCACGGTCACGGTCGCGTTCACGATCCCGGACATCACGTTCTCGATAAGAATCCGACGGCCGACGGTCAGATAACAAACTCTCAGCCATACTAGACTTACGATAATTCTTCTCTCGCTCAGCAATAGCTTTGCGGCGGTCTGCTTCATATGCATCTGGTTCTGGACTGCGGCTGTGGCGCGACGGACGTGCGCGATCACTGCGGTGAGAACGATCTCCTCGATCCCTATCTCGGTACGTGCTACGATCAATAGATCGTTCGCGACGTTTATGGCGGTCCCTATCTTCATCCTCTCGATCACGGACTCGACGCAGCACCTTCTCGAATGCGCCACGACGGGCATCTTCGGACTTGACGGCCTGGAATTCGGCTGCACGAGCAAGCCGCGGTCGAACCTTTTCCCAAGTATCGTCTGGAGTAATTGGGGGATCTACGTGCTTAATATAAGACCGGAGATCATCGATCGCCCTCCTTTGTTGCCTCTCGGAGTGCTTATCCTCATCAGACCGTTTAGACTTCTTTTCCTGGAGCTATGAAAAGGGTTAACGACAAAGTACGAAGTAGGTTATGATGATATCTTGGACATACCCGTTCGAATATCAGCATTAGTATATCACCATCAATGTTAGCAGTGCGTCGATCATTTTTGAGTAGAGAAGAGAACTCTTCAAAAGTGGTCTTGGGGGTGAACTCAAAACGTTTATCCTAAGCTCTATGTTAGCCAACCCAATATGGTCCAAGTAAGGTAACAAAACACGACTTACGTCCATAACATCGAGTACGTCATTCCGTGTTGTACGAAGGGCCCGCTCCTCTTCTTCGACTATGTCCCAGAATAAGTCGAGAGGACTTGACCCAGCCTGGCCGCAAATCGATTTGAACCGTTCATCATTCTCGATTAAAGGGTAAATTTGACTCCACTTAGTTCCAGCCTTGATCTTACCGGCTCTGCGGAGTTCCTGAAGTAAATCCGTAAACGCATCTCGTCGTTTTCGCTCGACCCGGAGCTTCTTATTTCTCTGATTCTGTCGAGTCTCATTAAAGCTCCGTTCCAGTGACTTGATATGGTTTTGAAATGCAGTAAGGATATCAAAATTGGTAAGAGCTTTATACTTCTCGTCATTCTGGAAGGGAGCAGTTGCCTTGAGGATGTTCTGAGCTTCCGACCATCGAGTGTAGGGCTCTAGATTGAGCTGAGGAAGAAGATCAATGAGACCATCCATTGCACTCTTCCTAAGGCTGGCTTGGCGTTCGACATGTGCCTTCTTTAACTCTGCTATATAGTCCTCGAATAATTGGCGCCGTTCTTCTTCGTCGTTAGTCGAGCGGAATATTGTTTCGCGCTCGATGATAGGGCGAGCAGTTTTCCAGCGTGTATAGTGTTTAATCTCAGGATGGCTCTTTAACATAGTAGCGAAATCAGCACGGAGCTTAGCCAGTCTATCCTTTGCCCGCTCCTTATCCTGAATAACCATATCTTGGCAATACTTCTCGAATGCTGCTCTTCTATCCTTGGGATCCTTTATAGCTCGGTACTGAGGGTCCTTGATTGTAGCCCGCATAGTCTGCTCCCAGGTCCAATCAGGTTGCACACCGCTTCGACGTAGCAACTTCATAAACGCAGCTTCAGCTTCTTCCGGAGTCGCATATTCGGGCTCGTTGCTCGCGGGGACAAACGCCTGAACACGCAGGTCGCCACCATGGGTCAACTGACGAGATTCGGGAAAACTCTCTCGGTGTTCGCGATGATGATCATAGTTGGAGTTAGGAAAAGGGGTAGCCGAAGCATAGGGTGTAGCAGATCTGTCCAAGTTAGAACGACACAAAGAATAACGGACGGACAACCTACGCGGGCGTTGAAGGTATAGCATCATGGCCTAATGCTTTTCTGTAAACCTCAGGCATCTCCCAAGAACTTTGCTTGGTTTCAGTATTATACCAGTACTTGCGCCCACCTTCGGCCGTGTATTCCTTCCATGGCTGGTTTGCCAAAGCGCGCTATCAACGTGATCAGTGATGCTGAAAGGATATAAGCATGTAGACGCGCAGAACAAACCTCGGCGGGTGACATCAATTCTTCTGGTTTCGTCCATTGTGTCGCCTTGGTGATAGAATTATAATAGTAAACGCGTCCATCGGGACTTTTGTATTCTTGCCAAGGGTTCGGCTGGCCGTAATGGCCGTTGGCTCCGTTCATCATGGCTAATCTCGCGAGCGCTGTATGCTTCGTTACTAATTAAAACGCCTAATTAAATAACTTTTTCCTCGTGAGGGGCAATGCGATCAGATCGGTAAATCCCTAGAGATGAGAAAATGCAGTGGGCGAAGAATCTCGGTTAGTTGGCAGAGAAAAGTGTTCTCAGAGGCCAACGAGACGAAGTATGTGAAGGTTTACAAAGCTGCGAATTTTTTAGACAGGAAGAGGTCGGAATCGAGAAAAGTACCTAAGTACCTATATAGGTACCTACTACCTATCTAAGAGGTACCTTAGTTAAATTAGGTCCATTCAATGTTTCTTGTTCTTCGGTTGGGACCTGTTGATTGGGTACCTTAGTATGTACCTTGTACCTGAACACCATAATACACTAGGTAAGTAGATACGTACCAAGCTCAAATCGGAAAGGTGCATATGAACTTAAAAGGCGCACAGACCATTTTATTATGTTGCATTCATTGTGAAGCTTCAATAATTTAAGGCTTGACGCAAATACATAGTAGGTGAGTGCCCTGTACTACCTAACTTACCTAGGTACAATACGTTGCTGCTAAACTCCATTCTATACACTATCCTAACACATTATCTGACTTCGCGATGCGTCCACTTTCTATAAACAATCCACGGCGTATTTAGCAATGACTAGAAACTGCGGATTCGTATAGCGATATAATTCAGTTTTGATTGATTTGTCTTTGTCTTTGTCTAGCCTTTTAGAAAATGGACACCCCTTCAGTTGATGTAACTCCCGCATCAACCTTCGACCTGATCAACGATTCAACTCTCACGTACTTCGTACCCCTTGCAACTAATTTTGCAGTCGAGGAAGCTTTCAAGAATGACGTGGATAAATCTAAAACGCCCTTCAGCTCGGTAGAACAGCGTGAATCTTTATTCTTCGGTACGGCTATTCTATATCTCTTCCAAGAGGTCCATTTTCTCACCATGCTCATTGTTAGACCCCAGATGAAACCGTCGACGTTTACTTCGTCCTTACAAGCCCCCGTGTCCCCAAAGATATCTTACGATCCTCCCTGCGAAATGTAGTCATCGATCTTGAGGCGCAAATCGTCAATGGAACCGACGGGCAATCGGCCTCTGAATTTATTTACTCGGAGACGGTAGACAGCAAGCAGGAACCAACTATATTGTTCAGATTTACAGAAGAACACGATACCCTCTCCGAAGATGATCTTCGAGAGTATTCCGTCGCCGTATGGAAGCAGTCGGTGCTACTCAGTCGGCCTAGAATGCGGCTTCAGAGCCCTTCTATCGTTTTCAATGCGACAGCAGGCTTCAGAGTTAGAAATCAGTCCTCAACCGAGGAGCTTCCCGACGGATATCTACCGAGCGGCGTGGCATGGGGTCTCAATCTACTTGAGCCTTTCGGAAACGACCCTGCTATGAATGGGGTTAAACCCCATCTATCAGCACTCCGAGTATCTCGTGTAGCGCCAGTCACACAGCAAGCGAGGGGTCAGCTACAACCTATCAAGTCCTCGTCCAAACTCTCTATGCGCATCTATCCGGCAGTGCATTCGCGCATGCGATTTACCCATCTTAACACCACGCCTTCTACCGCCACTGTCCTCGCGATGCTGGAGCTTGATTTTACGCCCTTCTTTGAATGTGAGATGATACTTGATAGCGTATCGATTTCCGTCGTAGAAGGTATAGTCGAAGATTTGACCAGTCAATCCGGAATGGCACTCCCTATATCATGCGTAGCTCACGATCATATTACGTTTTTATACCGGATTTCGCCGGCCGAAGTTCACCTAGTATCGAAAATTCCAGTTCGGGACCTCAATATTGCCATCTCGGTGAAGGCTCTACTACAGCCAGAACTATCCGAACCGCGAATAAATATGGCGTGGACTGCTACGGTCGATTTCACAGTCCCCGTAAATCCAGGATATGGCTCAACCATGCAACCGATCCAACGAAGGCATCGACCAAGCCAACTTTCTATTGGGGGCGAGAGCACCATCTCTTTAACTGCGCCGTCCGTTGCCCGGCCGGACGCATTGCCCTCCCTCGAAGCCTCGACAGGAGCAGAGACTACCGTGCCCGAGATAGGTATTGCTATGACCTTTACCGGTCCATCTCCAGGTGAACAGATCTTCCCTGGCGATGAATTTGTTTGGAACGTATTCGTTGTGAACCGGTCACCCGCGCCATCGGCGGCACCAAGGAAACTGGCGATAGTAGTGATTCCAAAGAGAAGACGTACCGAATCTCGAGTTAACCGACCGCCTTCAATTTCTCGGCTACCAGAGCCCTCGCATAGTCTAACCCAGCAGTTAAAGTCTCCGAGAGACCGGAGCGTGGCGGACGCTGTTCTTGATGAGAATGTAGTCCATGCCATGCAACACAGTAGTGTCATCGACAGCGCAGAGGTGGTTTGCTTAAGCGCAGATGTCAGAGTGGGACCGCTGGCGCCTGGAGCGTGTCATATCGCCGAGCTTAGGTTTTTGGCCCTGAAAGAGGGCATCGTAAGTGTCGAGGCCGTGAGAGTCATCGATCTTACAAATAATGAGCATGTAGATATCAGGGATTTACCCACCGTTATTGTTCAGAGCAGATAGACGCTCGGGTTAGTACCCATAATGAATCCCCTATTATTAGTTTTCGATCCAAATTCCCAACCAGGCCTCCCGAGGTGCAGCCACATGGTGCGAATGGAAGCTGAGTTTCACGATACTAGGTATGTGAGCATAACTAGTGGCTCCGTGCTTTAGAACGCATTGACTTCCTCCACATATACCGTGCACTCGACTCCATTCATATCTTGTGTACACTAACACCCTTAGCAAGGTCTTTTATATATACGACCAGAAAGCCTCTCTTTCCCCTCTCTCTGCTACTCCCAAACCCCGGTATTCAAAATTCCGCGGATCTGTCACCTACTCAATAAGGCAACTATGGTACGATAGAGACGTTACTAAGACACAGTTCCACTGATACCTACGGTAAAAGGAACGTACGTCGGCTAGAGAGCGATATGTAAATTTGCACCGATATACATCGTCGAGCAAGTACCTAGAAATACTTTACTAGCCAGGATACGATAATAGGTAGGTACCTAGGTATGTCTCCAACCGTCGTCTTCAAAGCAAGTGAATTTTTCAAAATATGTACTATGTAGGAATCCAACAAGCGCCGCAAGCGCCTAAGCCAGGGTACGCTGGTCCGCGCCAAGGAGCAAGGGACGATTGGAGTTCCTCTCTCTCTCTCTCAGTCTTCTTGCGCGCTTCACGCTATATTCGTGGGGATATGACACTAAACAAAGCACAAGACTTAGCTTCTCCTAGTCGAAGATAGTTCCCGTCGAGTGTCGAGATAGAGTGTCGACTCCGTATCCAGACGCCTCCGGGAAAAAATCCGGTGGCCGGGGAGTCTGGAGAAGGAATCACGCCGCGCCGAACGGGACCCCCTTGTCCTGGGCAGAAATAAAAAAAAATTACTTACTAGCTAACCTAGGCAGGTCGTCGCAGGCAAAAGCGTCCTCAAGACGTCCAAGCGTGCCTAGGTAGGTAGGTATGTAACATCGCCTCGTGACAATGCCGGCCAGAGGCTTCGGGGGTCATGATCCGCATATTAAGGTGGAAGGATTGTCGTCTTTCTCGCCTCGGCCATATTATCAAAGTCAAAAAAAATTTTGTCTTTTCTATTATTTTCGCTCCAACGGTCTCCAACACGTCCATGGCACGCCACGGTCAGGGAATATGCTCCCCCCCTCGATCATTTTAGTTATTGGTTACATAGGTAGTCGGCATGTCGCTGGGTTTGGTACGTGTAATATCGTTTGATTTGATATCTAACACCATCGAAGATGCCGCAGTCGACTAAGTTCATGATAGTTAAAAATATAGTCAGTTACCATAGTTTCTAATCAACTAGATCGAGTGAATTAGCAACCCGAGTTAACCGCACGGCCAAGTAAAGTCGTCCATGTCCAGCACGTAGCTAGTTCTTCAGTAACGTCGAGGTCGAGCATCAGCGCGCACCAATCGCGACGGCACAACTCTTGAGATCCAACCACGGGGCGACCAAGTCCACACCAATTGACGCGAAGTGAATAATACTATTTGAAACCAGACAATAAAATCCAATCGTTTTTATAGAGCTTTTGGCGTTTTAGATACCTATCCCGATTCGCAAAGGAATCTTTTAATATTCGTAAAACGCACCAGATCATCACAATAATAGGAACCAGTACCGACATGCAAGAGGTTCTCGTGTATTCTGCAGTTGGTAAGCCGACATACGTGTAATCTGGGGATAACAAACTAGAAGTTTTCAATCATCTGAAACCGAACGCTCTAACGACATAGGTATTCGGAGAGTTTACCGTCGCTAAAGCATGCAGAGCGTTCGCTACCCATTTAGACGGTAACGTGCTTCTGTTTCGCTGTGTGTTTTCCCTTCTACGATGTCACCATCGGCCTGCTCTTGTGTTATACGATCTAATTTCCAAGAGCAGACTTGGATGTCACATAGGTACCTATCCTGGCTAACCCCGGCGGACCGGATCGCCTTCCGGATTGGTCTGAGCCCTGGGGGTAAGAACGTAAATACCTAGCCTAGTATGGGACGAATATCTTTGAAGAGAATACAGGTGAGGAACTGGTGCGTATTTATCATCAGCCCTCGACCTTGGGCGATGTATTTGCATCACCAATAAGAGAGGCTTACTAGCAGAGTTAAGCATACACGCTCGATCGAATGTCGACACCCTTTTACAGGGCCTGTATGGGTGGGGTTGTTCCCCGAAGTGTAGCAATACGGCGCAGATCCAAATCGGGTTGCTATGATCCGAGCAGGCATTGTGAGACACATGTTAGCGATGTCGTCAGGAACAGGTAAAGCCTGGTAGATGAGACACCCGACAGCTCGAATTTAGGAGTCCAGCGGAACGGATACGTAGATGACATGTAAATGAAGTCGGCACATCGACTTGCTATCCTATAGCACCCCGCGCGTCTTGCCGCCTTTAGTCAGTAACTTCGCGTAGTTTCGAGCGATTTAGGCTGTCGATCATTCTGCCAAGGGGCGTGGAACTCGGCAGAGAATAATAAGCGTAAATTGTGGGCAGACCCTTCAACCGATATGGATATCATCACCGTGCCTTGCATAGGTACGTGGTAACACTTTGCTATGTATTATCGTCGTTGCAAATGCTAACAGAAGCGGAGAGGTTAAAAAGAAACGAAAGGAGAAAGGTGATACTGGGTAGGTAGGTAGGTAGGTAGGTAGGGAAGCGATGTAGGTTAGAATTTTACTTACCTAGGTAGTTAGTTATATCAGGTACGATGAAGTTCGTTAATTAACCTCCCGAAATCCATAACTCGTGCTATCAAATACGGACATGTCATTTGCTTGTCTACCGTTCGAATAGAGTTCCCAAATTCGAATTCCGAACGTAGGGGCGTGGCGCAGCGATTCATGTCTTTGCGCGAGTCCATTCCACGTCTCGCTCGTGTGGCTTCTGGACGTGTCCTTATTTGCAACAACGTCTCATGCCACTTCAAACGAGCGTTGGTACGCATTAGGTAACTATGCGGCTTGATAAATACCGGGCTGGCAGGTGTGGCAGATAGAGAAACATGGCATTATGTATGGAAGCTCGTGGCGCATATGCATACTACATAAGAGTTCGTGTGTAGTACGTTACATTTAACTCATTCCCTATACATGGTAGTTGAGTCGTTTCATCGTTCCATCGTTTCATTGGCTACGAAGAACCAACTAGTCCAAAGGTCCCTCCAAGGGGGACGCACAAGGGGCCCTAGCTCACAATATGAACTAGGGCTACTACCATAACACCATATAGCAGTGCAAGTGTAGAACCCCCAAATGCGCACAGGCCGGGGAAGAAGATGGTGTTGTGCCCCGGATTCAAAGTGTTACGCCAAGTAGTATAGATTAATGCTCGTGGTTTGAACAGTTCAACGCCGTGCTGTTGTCCAACATGAAAAGAGTCGGGCTGGCAGTCGAGAACTACCATGTATGGTATCTTTGAGATGTCCTTGTTAGAGAGGGTTATAAGAAGACCCGGATAGGAAGCCACAAGTCGTTGGTACCCGGAATATAGCACCACTCATATGGATGCACGTCGTATACAATATTGAGTCGGCATACGTTTGTAGAAAAGAGTGACTTGGCCAAGATACCAGGGTGTCTCGTCCAAGCGAACGCAAAATTGTAAACCCATGGCTCGCCATCGCCTAGATCATCCTAGGGTACTACGTTGAGTCCCTTCATAGTCTAGCGTACGGTCTTACTCGGAGCGTCCCAGGTCGCTGAGATACTGCGTTACAACCACGCATTTCTGGTGTTTTGCTTGTACGGTCCGGCGATCATTTCGCAATCTGTCTAGGAGTTGCGGCACGACAGGTGAGTATCCGCATTGAACTCCCCTGCTATAGATCCAGACATCTGCAGCCGGGCTTGCGATAGGGGCCGTGCTCTGATGATATACATATTCCCCGACGCCACTCAGTTGATCCCGAGTCCGTCCCTTCGGGATCTCGCTGCCACTTTATTTGCCCAATCTCTATGTTCAGCATCGCCCCAGTCCTTGAGGCAAATAAGTCAAAATGGCAGCGGTACAGGATACTCTAGGGACTATGATGAATGCTGTCAATTGGAGTTTGACAGCATTAGCAGGAGTGTTTCTTGGTTTGCGAATGTATTGCAAGTTCAGTCGGCATAGGGGTTTATGGTGGGACGATCATATCTTAATATTCGCTTGGGTAAGTGATAATATCTCGACTTGGGTTATGATGGAAATCTTCTAACGTACTATGGGACCGTTATAGGCGTGTCTCATCGTTGCCGTCGGTTTTATTACTAGCTCGATTTCGTTGGGATTTACCAGCCCGGCAGGACCTCGAACCCCCGAGGCTGCTCTTCGACTACAGATACACGGAGGCGTACAAAATGTATTCTTCGGATTGGCCACGGTCATGAGCAAGACCTCATTCGGAGTCACGCTATTAAGAGTTACCGAAGGTCGGATGAGAATACTTGTCCTATTTCTCACCGTTACTATGAACTTGGCGGTATTTCTCTACATCATATTCACATTCTTCAAATGCAAGCCAGAAATATACTCCTGGATTAAAGGGCCTGGTTGCTGGAGCACCGAGAAATATATCCATTACGGCATATTCGCCGGTGGTAAGTAAATTCTATATTGGCCCAGACTCATCCAGGGGTATGAGATGAACCAGTCCACTAACCAGTCGTATAGCCTATTCCGCCTTTGTAGACTTCTCGTTCGCAATTATCCCCTGGTTCTTGATTATGAACCTTCAAATGAAGAGGAGAGAGCGATTTGGTGTTGCCATTGCTATGAGTTGCGGTGTAATGTATGGACCGGCGCAACTAATCTACTCAAATATTTGAAGGATCGCTAATTGTTATCTAGTGCTGGAATAACTGCTATTATGAGATGCGTCTATCTACCTCTTCTTACCATAGGGACATTCTCGAGTAAGTTCATAGCGCTGCAGTAATTATGCTCATGAACCAGTCACTAACACATCATTAGCTCAAGGAACAACCTTGGTTATATGGTACGTGGCTGAATCATCGGTCACCATCATCGCGGCGTCAATTCCAGTTCTACGGGCTCTCATTAAAGAGATATCTTCGTCGATAGACCGTTACAACCGCAGCACCGGCAACAAATCGGGCTTGAAGAGCCATACTAAAGGCACACCAAAGGGCCTACATGCTAGCAATGTCGTTACAACAGTGATAAGTTCTCGGAGGGACCCCCACGATCCACACGGTGACGCGAGTAGCGATAAGAGTATCCTCGAAGGAGCACACGCACCAGGAAAATCATCCTCAGGGAGGAGTGGAATCGTGCAGACACAAGAAATCCGGCTGAGCTATCACGACCGAAGCGACAACGACAGCGAACAAGGATACGAGATGGAATCCATGGGGAGGAAGTCGCCTTGATTTATGATACCCAGAATGGCCACAGCTAGCACAACCGAAAAGCTTCTCTGATTTTATGTATAAAACATTGTACGATTTTTACGCGATACGTAATACCTAAATCCCAACAGCCAATGCCCAAAATTCTTGACGAAAGGGTCCCTGATGATGGATTCGTGAATGCTTATTTGATCTGAATATGCACCCCCGTGATCTTTGTCTCATGTAACCGACCCCTATTGCCCGAACTCTATAAGGGATATTATATTTGACCTTATTTCTAAAAAAGGAAGTTCATCCATACACAACTCTAAATGTTTTTATTGGGTGTATCGCCCGGAAGGATTAATCTCCATTTTAATCTTTTTTTTTAAAATATATACTAATTAAACCTATACTTATATAATAGAATACATACACTTATTAAACCTATTTAATATATGATAAATTAATAAATCAATAAATGATTTATTTAATATAATTTTATTTATTAATTTTTATTTTAATATAGATCAACTTCATTTTTTAATAAATCAAAATAGAATTACCTCCTCTTAATTAATACTTACTAATTAAAACCTATATTTTATAAAATAGAAATATTATTTTACACCTAATCACCATACCATTTCTATAATATCAAAAACATCATTACCATATTTAATCCAAAATAAAATCCATTAAATAAATCTTTACAAACCTCACATCCTATTACTACTACAACAATTTTAAACCCTTTCTTTCCACATGCAATAATTCTAAAACATAAAAAAAAATAAATTACATATAAGATTGATAATAATTTAACAAACTATATTTTAATCTATTATCCATATTATACACATAATTTATCCAACTATCCTATATTACAATTATTAATAATTAATAATAACACTCAATATTTAATAATATATTATATTTATTATATTTTAACAAATAACTATATAAAAAATAATAAAGGTAAAGATAATTTAAATTTCAATAGCCCTTTTCTATCCAAAATTTTATATATTAATGGTTACATTATAGTACCTATAAATAATATTATTAAAATAAGTAATTATTTCTTTATTATATCTGAATCTGCCACTCTATCTCCATCCTTTTTTGGAATACACTATCCTATTACACCTACTTTCAACAATTAGAAATTACTTTCCAAAATACCTTTCTTATGGAAATAAATAGAAATACCCTTAAATAAAAATATTAGTTATTCTATTATTAAATAAAAAAATAATTTGTATTTTATTTTAGAAATATTTCTTAGAGTTGAATAAGCTTACATTATATTAAAGATAGAAGAGAAATAGGTTATGTAAAATGATTTTAAGAAGATAGTAAAATATAATAAAAAAATAATTTTATATTAAAAAAATAAAATCTCTTTTTGTAAAGATCTTTACTATTTATAAAATCATAAATATTTAACTTTTTTTCCAAAATGTTTTACAACATCCTCTTCTAAATATTATAAATTATTAATATATATTAATCACCTAACCAGAAATACTAAACCAGATAATAAAATAATCCATAATTACCAAAATATCATAATAAAAGGCTTACATATTATATTTATTTTATTCTTATATATTCAATTTATATAATCAATTTTCAACAAAGATATCATAAAAATATTTAGTAGAAAAAGCCAATATTTAGTTAGGTATTTAATTCCTAAAAATAATAATAAAATAAAAGAAAAATATAAAAAATTAATAAATAAAAATATTTATAAATAAAGGGGTGGTATATTACGCCTATACTCATCACAATTCTTTAACACCCAACCGCACAATAATACTAGGAAATATAATTCAACTACCAATAAAAATAATAATAAGTATTCTTTATTTATTAAATTTGGATATTTATTTCCATTTAAATCTAATAGATTAAATATGTATAATTACAAATAGGCTATTAATGAAAAAGATGAAAATAATACAGAAAACAATAATCCCAATACCATTTTGAACCTAATTAATAATAATTCAAATGAAATTAATTATAATAAACAATATAAAAAAAAACAAATTCAAAGTTATATTTATATATGTCATTTCTTATGTAAAGAACACAAATCTTCCTTTAATATAACCATAAAGAATTTAATTAATATAATTTTCATATAAAGTTAAAAAGGTTATAATATATTATCTAATCCCAATTATTTATTAATGTCTAACCTCTTTAAATTGGTTGAAATGATTAAGATTAATGAAAGTATAATTAAAAGATTGGAAAAAGGCTTTTTTTTAGAATGGAATATTGAAACATTAAAATCCAAAAAGAAGATGTATACCTTAATATTATTAAATAATAATTATAATGATTTTATTTTTTTAAAAATAATTTAACTTATTATTCACATATTAAATATTACCTTTATAATTAAAACAATTACCCACCTAAATTTTAATAAGAAAAGATGGTTTATATTAATTAAAAAACAAATTTCTTCTTTTTATAAATAGGATTATTTTATAATAAATGTATAATATTTTGAATTTGGTTAAGATGAAATATATAAGGATATATAAAGAAAGATTAAATATATTAATCCTAAATATATTAATAATAGATTTTTTCTTTTTTATTTTATTAAATTTTAATTTTTTATATATGGGTTATAATTTTTACAATTTCCTTTTCAATTTCTTTAATAAAAAAATAATTTAAATAAATTTGATATTAGGAGATATATAAAGAATTAAAAAAAACCATTTTAAATTTATATTTTTTTTTTATTTCTTATTAATAATATATAATAATTCTTTACCTTTATAATAAAAGATCTTTTATAAATTAGGTACCTAATAGGCAATTAGGTATATATAATAATTTCAAAGTTGATTTATAAAAGAATCTAATATTTTTTAATTTAATTCAATTAAACAACCTAATTATTAAATTATCTTAAATAATATTTTCAAACTACACCAATACTCTATATTAATAAATAACAATAAGTGAAGATCTTATAGATTCATAGTCCTTAAAAATTGAACATAAGTAACCATAAAATTAGCTCTTTTTGGCTCTATTGAACTTAACCCCGAAATACTTTTTTAACCTTTAAATCATACCATTAAACTTAAATAGGCCTTTTGTAATGTTTATCCTTACAATTTATATTCAATAATAATAAAAATAGGAGTTAGAAGAAGACCTTATTATTAAAACTATCAACTTTCATATAGAAATATACTTATTTAAAATAGAGGTATTATTCCTTAATTTAAACCATTAAACACAATATTTCCCATTATTATTGACAATAAAAATATAACCTTTAACAGACAGGTTATAAACAGGACTTTTAGATTAATGCAAAAAATAAAAACACACAAATTTAAAATAAAACTTTTAATAATATATTTAATATCATTAATAACTTTTAACATCTAAAGCATATTTTAAATAATAACAACAGATATACCATATATAAAAATAAAATATATAAGAATTTTAACTTAAAAAGAATCTATAATTTTATATACCACATTCAAGACCTTTACATGATTATTTAAATTATACCAATACTAGAATAAAAAAATATAAATTATTTGATTTTAATTAGTTACAAAAGCTAAAATTGTTTAAAAATTAATAATATAATATATAAAATTAAAGAAAATTATAATTTTCATATGTTTATCTAACTTAATATCTTCCAAACATACTACTCTTTCATTTAAGACATTAGCATCATTTACTATTTGAATTCCATCTCTCAATCTTAAAAGAATATCTCAAAACTTAATATTACCATTCTTTATTTACTAATTAAAAATCATAACATTTATAAATTTTAACCATAACTAATGACCAATATAATAATTACCTTTTTAAATTTTAAAAGCCTAATCCATTTCTTTTACAGTTTCAGTTAATGTAGCTGCTCTAAAATAGAGCAAGATCATGTTTGTAACAGGCTGAAATTAATAAAAATTTCTATAAAATATTACAATTAAAAGGCCCTCAAAAATTACATCATTTCTTCCTTAAGCCTTTTATAGGTGGAGATTAATGGAATAAAAATCAACCTTAAAGAACATACTACATTCATCTATAATAAAAATATTAACATCTTTCCAAACCATTTTATATTCTAGGTTCATCAAGAACTTAAAAAGGATATATATAATTGAATGAATTATAACACTGCCAATATAGAAGGTAGCATTTTCTAAAATAACAATAACCCTTAAATATTATCAAAATTTTTTTAAATTAATTATTTAGGTTAACATTTTAATAATAATATTTTTTTTAATTCCCCCTTCACTTCCTAAATAATGAAAGAATTAAGGCTTAATATTACCAATAGTATCTTAATCTTTCACATTAACTTTTGATTTATTATGAGATCTACAACGATTTAATTTATCTAAATATTATATAATTAAGGTAAAAAAAATATATTACTTAACATTTAAAGATTTTTCCTTTGTTAAAATAAAACCTACATCAACCCAACTTTTTCCTAAATAATACTCCACAAATAGATTAATTGGGCATAGTTCCGCATCCCTCTACTTTAACTCAGGTGCCTCCCATAATACAAAAGGATCATCATTTATATTAATTATTTTAATATTTTGGGTAAAAAGGTCCAATACATTTTCAATATTTATCTATCCAGAAATTTCCTTCAATTTTAATTTATCTATTCTTTTCAAATTACCTTACCAACAAACCATTTAATTTTTAATATATTTTATAAATATATTATAATAAATTCTTATCTCTATAGCCTTTTAGAATTTATTAAATATTATATTACAATAAATTTCCAACTTTGAAGAAATGGAAAAATCCTAAATACATTCAAATCCATCAACTTCAAATATTTTTAAAAAGTAACCAATATTAAGTTTAAAGATGGGGGTTCTATTTTGGTGGCCTTTTTTCATATAATTCAAAAATTGCTTTATAAATGCTTTAATAAATTTAAACTTAAATTTATCTTTAATCAAAACATCTTCCTCCTTATCTTCTAAAGAATCATTAATTATACCATTATTACCAAAAATATTATTTTTGTTGAAATATGTTTTATGAATTTTTTGATCTTGAATGATATTTTTTTTCAATTTCCTTAAAAAATTAAAATTATTATTAATAAATTTTAACCTTTTAAAAAAGCCTACCAAATATTGTTCCTAAATGTCCAGAAGTGAGTCTTCCATTTTGGATAAAAAATATTACCACAATACAAAAAGAACTAAATGAATAACAATATTCTAACTATATAATTTACTATTTTTAATTCTAAGAAACAAAGTGTTTGTTAAAAGGGAATTAAATTTTTCATTTATTAAAAGAATATGTTAATAATAGCCCTTAAAACCCAATATCTTTTTAAATTTAATTTACTTTTTATATAAATATCTTAATTTTAATTTAACCATAATTTCTATAATATAAATATATTTATATAAATATATATTAGTAAGGAGCAGATCACAATAACTATAAGCCTAAAATATATTAGACTTTAATACCACTATTTCATTAAAGGATATTAATTCCTCAATTAATAGATCCTTATTATTATCGCTAGATTCAAAAATTAATTTTCATAAATAACTCTATTAGTACTAAATAATAAAATATATTATATTACAATGGAGCCACTACTACTTCTTCTTAAAACAATAATATATATTATACCTAAAAATATAATTACAAATTTTAATTAAAAATAATTTTCTTTAAAAAAAAATATAATTCAAAATACAAATCATTATACCTTATATTTTCTCTAAAACATCATTAGGATTCTAAATATAATAATTATTCTGCAAATTCTGCTAAATTATTGTAAGAAGCAAAAACCTTTGGTACGAAGGTATCTCAAATTTTATTACATAATTTATTATATAATATAATAATATTAAGGTTTAAATTTTCATATAAATAAATATAAAGTTATAATTATGCTACATCACAGCAATAATAACTTTATTCTAATATATATAATTGATATCATTTTGTTTAATATGAAACACACTATTATCATCAATATAAATATTATTTACAAACTTTCAAAGCCATTTAAACCAACAATTCAAACCTTCTTTACTTTTTGATTTTTTTTTATCTTTGACGTATTTTCAATAAGTTACAAAATAAAGATAAGCTTACACCGTTGTTACAATATATTCAGCTTCATTTTACCACTCTTTTTTTAATTTTTCAAAATTAATACATAATTCTTCAAAAAATTCTACACGCATTTATCCTGGATATTGGGATCTAATTTTAGACATTGTGGGATTAAAGCTTTTTTGGAAATGTTTATCTATTTATTAAATAAATTCCACAACCTCCTTTTCAATATTTACATTAAACAAGTTCACTATCATATTTTTTATCCTTATATTACTATGATACCAAAAGAACCTATATAAGTGAAAAATATTATATCCATTGGTCTTTAATATACTATAATAATGGTTAATAAATCCAAAAATTCCATTTTTAATTTTAAACCTAATAATTTTATTAAAAAACACTTCTATATAAATATAAAACCATCAAACTATTAATATAAAATCTTAATTAATTTCTTTTATAAAAGATCTTTAAAACATACCCATCTTATTTTTCATTTGATACTTAATCTTTTAAAAATATTTATCATCTTAGAACTTCCAACTAATCTTAATTCAAATTGGTAAAAATAAATTATTTAAATTACTAATAAACCAAATTACCAAAATACCATAATAAACAATCATACTTTTTAACTTATTTTTCTAATTAATTTTCTTTTTATTAAATAAAGGCTATTAATAACCATATATTAAAATCTCCTTTAAAAAAACTTTTATTTTTAAATTACTAATCTTATATTATATATGAAATTCTTTTCCAGCCTTAATCAACTACATTTCAATAAAAAATATATAAATATTTATTATTTAAGAAAAAAAAACTTTCTTAATTCGCAACTTATTAATATAAGCACTATTATTCTTAATGATACAATTAAAAACCAAAAATGGAAAAACTGGATACATGACCACCATAACTCCATATTAGCATAATTTAATATCAACCCATCTAATATACTATTATTAATATCATTCTTAGAACATATTAAAACAAAATAAAAAACATACATTTTTAAGGTAAAATTCTTTTCCTTAAAGGTTTTTATCTTTTCTTCTTATTCTTCAATAACAATAACAAATCTACCCCAGCCATACAAAAAGATTATTATAAACATTAAAGCAAAATAATAAAGATTTTAAATACTAAGAAATTGGGAACCAAAAAATATATAAATATAAGGTTTATTATTCATAACCTTTTTTAAAAATGTTTAATGAAGAGATTCCATATTGTTCTCTATAGCTTCTTCCTGTAAGACTCCCTTGCAAAAAAAACTAATCTTTTGGATATTATTCGATTTATTACTAGCCATATCAAAAAAATTGGAAGAAATTATAATAAATAAAGTAGCAATTGGTACACTTTTTTTATCCATATTTATTTGGGTGCCTTTAATATTATTAAAAAAATTAAATCCACAATCACTTCTATTTAGATTAATATTTGGATTAACTATTAAATTTATAAAATAAATAGCCTCAATCTATTTCTTATTCTTATCTTTATCTATATCCTTATTTTTATTTTTATTTTTATTATTATTATTAATATCATTACTATTAACATTATTACTATTAGAATCTTCTGGGTCTTTTATAAAAATAAGTAGAAAATAATCTTATTAAGAAACATATATAAATCTTTTAACAACTTTTTCTTTAGTATTATCCATATATCATATAATTACTAATATTTCCGGCAATAGCAAATTATTATCTTCAAACCAGCAGTCCCAAAATTTGCCATCTAGCAGTACATCAATATATAAATAATTATATTTCTTTAATTATATTAAAGTTCTTAACATTACTAATTTCTTTACCCTTAAAAAGGGAAGGAAATCCTTTTTCACAAAGGTATTAAAACCTAACCATATAATAGTTATCTCCCCGGTAATATCCTTAATTAAATACAGTAAAATCCTGGCAACTTAAAAGATATTATTAATAAAGATATTGACATGATTTACAATCTTCTTATACAATAAATTGTTAGGTTAGTTGTTTAATAAATTAAATAAAAACTTTATAATTATTCCAAAAATATATCTTAAGGTTAAAAACCTTTTTTTTAATAATTATAAATCCTGAATTTCTTCAGGATAAAGATATATGCAGGAGATTTACAATATTGTTAACCAATAATAATTAAGTAATCTACCTTTTAAAATAAATTTGTAATAATATAAACATATATAAGAAAACCCAGTCTCAGGGTTGAAATAATCATTACAATTAAAATAATAAGGTGATTCTTCAAAGATGGAAGAAAAATTACCCCTTAAACCTTAAAGGAAGTAAATAAAAAAATCCTTTTATAATATATCTTTCATTTTATTATAAAAACATTAAACTAAATATAAATAATATTAATTTAAAGGAAAATTAGATTTTAATTATATAATTTTTTAAAAGTTGGAGATACATTCTGCTTTTCATAAATTGTTCATTGGCTGCAAATAGTTTTTATGTAGCAAAACCTCCTTTTTAAATTAAAACTCAAACTCAATACAATTCATAACATGTTTGATTTTATTATATATAATACTATCATCTTTTTCTACATTTGATAATAGC
This sequence comes from Daldinia sp. FL1419, assembly GCA_025201765.1. Taxonomy (NCBI): domain Eukaryota; kingdom Fungi; phylum Ascomycota; class Sordariomycetes; order Xylariales; family Hypoxylaceae; genus Daldinia; species Daldinia sp. FL1419. The sequence continues at coordinate 63,003 of MU623347.1, forward strand.
ATTTGTTTCAGATTTAGATTGATATTCTTATTATCTTTAGAAAGAAATGGATTTCTATTATACTTATATTCTGAAATCTTCTACAAGCTTTAAAAACCTTGCTTAAGAGCAGGAAGTTAATCATAACTATATTTATAATTTAATATTCTCCATTTGTTAATGGGGGTTATTATAAATAAATAAATAAAATAAATTATAATATAATATTCAAAATAGTATTATATATAAAAAATAAAAATATTAAAATTTTTAAATCAAAGGTAATATAATTTCTTATATTTATATTTTCCTAAACCAAAAACACATACCTTCTAATATGGTCTTATACATATAATATTAAATAACTTATAAAATAAGGCTTACAGGTAAAATCTTCCAACCTATAAAATTTTGTATATAAAGAACGTTGTTACGCCTAAATTATTATATTGAATTATTTTGTAAATAATATTAAATACTACATAATATCATCTTTTACATTTAATATAACTTAAATTATAGAGTTTAGTTTATAAATGATATGTTTTAATATATAAAATTTATCTAACAGATTATGTTTGTATATTAGAAAGGCTATAATAAGCTTAAAATTAAATAATATATAGTGTTTTATAATGTTATTTTCTGCGCATAATAGCATTTAATCTACAAGGTTTTATCTATATTTAATATAGCTTACCCTATAAGGTTCCTTTTATATATAAAATTTAATATATTTAGATTTCCTTTTGTAAGTATGGTATATATTGTAATAAATATATTAAAAATTATTGTATATAATAGTTTTTTGATAGAGTGGGTGGAGGTATTATTGTGTACTGAAATAATGGTAAAATAATTTCTTCCTTTATTTAAATTTGTAAATAGATATGATAATATAAGAAGTTAATTAGATTTGTTTGTTTAATTGGGTGGAGTTTAGATTTATTAAAATATTTTACCTAATTAATTTTAGGAATGTGAACTTAAATGTTATATTAATAGTTGCAATGAAGGTTTATAGATATTAGCTCCATTGTGGTAATTTAGATTTATATGTTATGTTATGTAATAGGATAAAAAATTTAATATTTTAATTGGGCTTTTATCAAAATTCTTTAAACAAAACAGTCCTATATAGTTTCATATGATAAGATATGTGTATTAATAATGGAAATATAATTTGATATTGTTTAATCTATTATTTGATACCCTAAAACTTATAGAAAAATCTCTAAATAAAATGAAATTGGAAATTGAAGATATAATAATATAAGAATGGATAATATATATAAATATAATATATCTATAAATATAATAAATATAAAGATGTATATTAATAATAAGATGGATAGTAATTGTGTTAATATGTTAAAAAAAGATTTTTTATGTGAAAAGTTTTTAAACAACAGGTATTATTTTAAACACCATTTATAAAATAGAAAATCTAATATGTTACCATAATCATCTACCTAAGTAATTATTTAAGTTTTATTATATAAACAATTATATCCTACCAAATCTTCCTATAATTTTAACATTATAAATTCAAAAGATATTTTCTATTTTTTATATTATAATAGTAATACATATAATTTTTTATAATTGCCATCATGGTTAAAATGTTATTTAATATATCCTCTATTCCAAAAATCAAACATATTAAAAACACATTTTTTAGATTAGGATTCAACATTAATTTCGTTATTTTTATTTTATATATTAAATTTAAAGATTATAATAAATAAATTATATATTATGGTAATATAATCTTTATGTTTAATATAGGAACCAACATTACCAACATCAAATTATTAATTAATAATTTTAATAAATATATAAAGTTAGTAAATATGTTATTAAATGTTCATATTTGGGTTGGAAGAAGTTGTAATTATAAAAAGAAAGACATCATCTATATTTTGGGTTTATTCAATCCATAGGCGTTTAGAACTTCATTTACAAACAATATTAAAAGCTTTGGAAATTAGCAGATACTTATTACCATTTTTATAATAGATTTATAGATATAAATATCCTTATATGAATATGATAAGTATAAACCCAGGCTAATGCGATATAAATTGCTTTCTTTCCAACTTAAGAAGTAAGATATTATGAAGGTTCAGGTTTGTTCTACAGTTGAATTTATGAAATACCTAATAATAACTGTCTTAAGTTTAATGTTAATGTTATCAACCTTTTCATAAAGGAGGGAATATAGATTGAATTATAATTCTACTTTAACAAAAAGAATAATATAAAGTTAATCAAATTTATAAAAAAAGGATTATATTTATTTTATGTTTTTATTTTAATAGATATCAAGATTAAAAAGTAATATGTATAATTTATTAAAAATATTATTAAAATATAATTTAATAATTATTTATATTATGTTAGTTATATTATCGATTAGATTTAGCGCCAGCATATAAAATATATTAATAATAAGTTAAAGATACTTTTATAGAAATGTTTAATTTTAGTTATTGTCCTAACGAATAATTTTTGACTAATGTTCCATAATGGTAAGAATAGTTCTTTTAATATATTGGTTAATAATGCCAGAAATAATCTTGAGGAGTAGATGGAATAATCTGTTTTATAGGATATAAAGAAATCTTATAAAAGATCTTTATAGGCTTTAAGGATTTTAATTTTAAGACCGAAAATGTTTAAGTTATCTATCCTATTAATTAAGCAACTAATTTTAATCAACAAGAACTTGGACAGTAACCACTTCATATATACAAATAATAAAAAAAAGTAGAATAATGATTAGGATTAGAAGGATAAAAATAAGGAACTTTATAAAAAAAATAATTTAAATTATCCCAATATTTATAATATCCTTTTTAATTTAAGTAGCCTTTTATATCATAATATTAATTAAGGCATTGTAGGTGCTAGCCATTCTGCATTTTCCACAATGGAAGAAGAAGAGGAAAATATCTTAGAAAAGAAATAAGATGTTAATAAAATTACCCAGGATAATTTTGAAAATATAAAATAAAATTAATTAATTTAATAATATATTAATTGTTCTTACTAATTAAATAACCATATAAAGAATAATAATAATATATATAAAAATAAATACCTTAGATGTTAAAAGAAAATATATTTTATAAATATAAATGGTAAAATAAAAAATAAATAATAGCATTAATAATACAATAAAATTAATAGTATAAAATACTTATAAAATATAGTTTAAATAATTAAAACTCTTAAATTAACAATTTCTATAGAAAAAAATATAATATTGTATTAAATTATATGATTAATATTAATATGAGTACATATATAATATTTGAGAAATTATGTAATTATGTAGGACCTAACAAAGGTTGCTTAATAAGAGTTTAGGTTTTTGTGCCACCCAAGGGGTGGCCTTTCGTTACAATTTAGAATCAACTTACACCTACCGCAAACGGAAACCCAGAGCGACGGCGTACAGTATTTTCTTTGTGGGTTTTGATGGCAATTACGCGACTCGCTCTTTTGTCAAATACAATAGCACTTCTAGAAATGATCTACGTTGAATTATCGGAATTCTGCGTGGTCCATGAACTATGTAACCTTGATACAGCATTCCTTTACAATTTCTAGACTGAACCGAGAGAAAAAAAAATCAATTAATAGCCGGCGTAACTCCTTTAGGGAGGTTACATTTTACATAACCACGCGACGGCCAGCATGTGAATTTTTACTTATTTCGCGTGTATAATCTAACCTAGCTCTCTTGGCCAGGAAGACTGCCTAGTAGAGAGATCTGAATCTGTGGGTAACTTTTACTGGATTATAGTAATATGGGGAAAAGATTCAATAATCTCGAGCTTGTCTGTCGGAATAGGTATTCGAGTATGATTTTTTTTTGTCTTCTCTTGAAATCCATTTCCGTCTTCTCTTATTTTGTGTCGTGTGTGAAGTGTGTAATATTACCAAACGTAACATATAATCCTCGTTGTCGCGGGGCTATATATAAATTTGAAGTGGAGACAAGGAACATACAACTATCTTACTATCTTAACCAAACTACAACATACATAGGTAATTAACAATTTCTTATATCTTATAGGTATGGGAACATGCGACGGTAAGAAACACATGCAACAGGTAATTACTACCGAAGTGTACTCTGGGTGCGAAAACTGTTAATGCGTTTATTAGTGTAAGTAGTTTCCTATATGAAAGACGTACTGTATCTGCTTTTAGCGTGGATATTTTGGGTATGGGTATCGATATGCGACCAGAAGGAATCCTAGGGAAAAAAAATGTGAGGACAAAGAACCTCTATCTTGGATGAATAATATATCGCATCCATTTGGGTATATGGTATATTGATACAATATGTCATTTGGATAGGATATCTATGAAAAATGACAACTGATATCTCTACTTAACTACCCATAATTAAAGAATTACTATCTCTCCCAAGACGAGTCATGACGTGTAGACGTAGACGTAGACGATGTTTCGAATAGCCCTGTCAAGATTTTCGCGATAAGAAGTTGGAGTTGAGATCATCGCTAGCGGCTTGGTTTATATCATAACTTAACCGGTTAGGTATTTCATTTCCCCTCCGTCAAACGGACGTGATTGAATCATGTGATTAATGATCTTCAATCTAATAATACTCTCAAACAAGATGCACGTGTCGGGTGGGTGGCGAATAATAATAAAAAAAAGAAGAAGAAAAAGAAGAACTAGTATGTACCCGTTTCCGATCACGATAACGCCTAAGCGTCGATTTTCCTGAATCCCCCCCAAATTCAGGGTCTCTTAAATCATAGGCGTCGATAACACTGCGGGATGAGATAGGATGAGATGAGATGGGAGGCGTGGCTATGACAGCATCCCGCTCGACGTTAAACCGAAAAGGGTAAAGCTGGGCAAGCCACATCTGCGACTCTATGCGATTTCAGGGTCCAGCTGACGTCCTTGTTCTCTTTTCCTACTTTTTCACCCTTACTCGACCTAATATGGCTGTATGGCTAACATAGTAGTGTACATACTATTAATGTGTTGTAAGTGCGGCTGAACTATTGAATACCAAGGGATGACGAAAGACGCGTGGATCTACAAAATACCATTTCATCAGTGCGGGACCCCCGTCTCTGCGGCTCTTCTGGGTCCTGATATGTCAAAGATCAATGAAACCAATGAAGCCAATGAAGCCACTGGATTGGTACGTCTGGTTCCGGATAACCCGCAGAGTCCGGCTCTTCCTAGCGCCAACCGGTCTCGCAGTTCTTATGTAGATTTACGTGTGCCAGTCTTGGACCAGTGTGAATTCGATGAATGAAAAAAAAAAAAGTGTGTGAGTGTGTGCCGCATCGTCGGATACTCGGATGAAAGAAAAAAAAAAAACTTGCTTATGCTTTTGTGGTCTTATCTAGCTCCGTGACGTACGGCAAAATGACTCGATATAAGTTACGGTGAAGCATCCCTCCTATTGTAGGTTTGCTGTTCCCATATTCAATCGTCGTTAATATCGTTGCGCAACTCTCGTTTCCATCAAGCATAGTATAGGTTTCCTCCCGTATATCTATTCGCATTTAACTTGCTTGATCCTTCGTTCGCTTGCTCGCTTCCTTGGTCGCAACGTATAATACTTCTACACCCGCTCGGAAGAAACATCATATCTGAACTGGTCGAATCATCCACCAAAGAAAGGGAAAATTATGGACGACTTCCCTAAAAACCTGATCATTGGAATCGTCGTCTGCGCCGTCGTAGTCGTTGTATCCATCGGTCTAATTTATTATCTCGCCCTCAACTGGTCCAAACTGGTCCGTCGAGTTGCTCCCAATCGCTGGGCGGAGCCGGAGAGCGAAAAAGCAGAATGGCCACAGCCTCGAAAATCCATCGAGACCGACTTTTCACCCTCGTCCTCGCCCACATCTTCTCCCAGATCTTCGAGGATGAGCACCGACCCGATGATCGGTCACTTCAAGTCCCACCATGACGGACAAATAACGCCCCCTCCCAACGTAAAATCATAAAGGAGGGTGGCAGCTTCGTTGTTTCTTGCTTTCTGCGTCCGCAGTACGAATTACGAATTACGAATTATGACTATCGGGTATTGCATTTATGGCGTTTTCAAACGGGTTTGGGCTGTTTGGGTTATACCTACTACCTACATAAGGTACCCTACATCTAGATGCATGATCACTCAATGTGCTGGCCAGGCGTTGTGGGGTTTTTAAGATGGATGATGAGAGATCGTCCATGACATTCAACGGAAAGGAGGTGGAGACTAGAGACTGAGGGGCAGAGGGTTCGCATGTCAGACCGTCAGACCAGGTTGCTCTAGAGTAGATCACAACCTAGGACGTCCTAGTAAATTGAAAACTTTTACAGCTGTCCATCTCCGAGAGGCACATATAGTTGATCCTCGTAGCGAATCAACTCATGTTTAACTTATGAACGAGGCCTCTTGCCTCATCATTCCAATCCCACTCTGATATCTATTTTATCCTTCCGTTACGCAAGCACGCCACTATTCAGTTAACTACTACTGGACGCCGCTTGCTACTGGGTCTCCTACGCCCAGATAGTAGTAATAATGACCGGCGATTTCACAACACTTCATAAACGTAACCATGTACAATAAACCGTTTGTTCTCAGTAAGCAATATGTCCGGATGGAAGAGAAGATTTTTCCGAAGCCAATCGAACAAGGTACCTAGGTAGGTAAATAAACAAGAATGGAAGAAGAGGTGATATAAACAACCGTGGTATTCCCTCCTTAGCCTAGACGCCGTGCTTTTTTTTTCATCCCGGAGAGTAAAAACCTTCCCTAAACCATAACAACCCCCATATTTTTTTCGTAGGCAAAATTCGTAGACGCATGCGTAACTTTCATTTCATCTTTGTCTCCCTAAAAAAACAATACTAGACCATCTCGGCCGAGATGTGCTTCCGAGTCAGATAGAGAGAAAGCTGACGGTTGTATAGCGGTTATGCTGACCACTTGGAGAAGTCGACACTGTCAACTAAAGCATCCACTCCATTGACTGGCATGACCTCCGTGTTGTCGGTCGTAGCCGTCGATAGCATCGAAGACCGGTGGGAATTCTGCTCGCTCGAAGCGGAGAAGAATGTGGCGACCGATGACCGACGGAGGCTGCTAAAGCTGTCCCGAACCGCATTACCTGACCTTGCGGCCTCTAATTGGGCTGCCGTGCTACTGAGCATTGTCGTATTACCGTGGCCGTGACTGCCCAGGGCAGTTCCTGGTGGTGAAGGTGATGGACCCCCTTGGCCTAGGGCCACGGTTGGTTTTGGGCCATATTTTTCGCGGAGCCTCTTGATTTCCCTCAACCGATTGCGCCATGCAGAGACGTGCTCGCCACCTTCGCGGTGTGCCCAGACCAGCGAAAAGACTGATGCGTTCAGCGCTAGGAGCCGAATGAACTCGGGGAGAGCTCGGAGGCTGACGATCTTCGTCTCGGAAGCAGGAGAAATTTCGGGAAACCCAGGCTTGCTCATCACGCGCACCTTGTAGTATGATTCTGCGACGTCCTTCGGCGTTCTCTGTCTAGTAGCAACGAACGAAGCGCGAGATTCGGGCGCGATGACGATATTGACGAAATTGAATTCCGACGGGAATGTGTCGAACTTGAATGGCAACCCAGAATCATTGAAAATAATGTTGACAAAGTCGTTCCCGATATGGCGCTTCTTCAGGGTACACTGAGGATCGTGATCAAGATTCGTTGGCATTTGTGTCGTGACGTGAAACACGATCTCCGTCACCCTATCCCGCCAACAAAATGTATACTGCCCATCCGTGTCGTATTGCCTGTCCAAGCCTTGTGTATTAAATGTTGCACCGTTAAGTTTAGTCAAGGTGCCTAGGCCGTTGAGGAATTCCACGTAATCCCCACTGCCTGATATATTAGATAGGATTTCCGTTTCATGAGTCTGATTTTCTCCAATATATATTACGCCGACCTTGTGACCGTCTACTGTTGAGTTGTGGTCGAACATCCTAATGGCTCTATTAACTACCTCGTCATCTGGTAGTGGTACAGGACGCGAAAGATCGTTCCCTTGCGGCATTGAGGACAAAAGCTGCACCAACAGATGATTGGGTAAAATGTTGTTCACGGGTCCTTTATGGTTATCACCCGCAGCTCCGCCCATGGGACGCTGATGCGGCGGTGGTGGTCGGAAGAGCTCTCGAATTGTATATGATGAGGTCCCAGATGGCTGACGTTTGGTAATTTGTGCCCAGCCGGTAGCCGTGGCCTGCTCGATCGTAACGATGCTATTTCCAATCAACCACCTTTTCTTAAGTATTTCGCCAAACCTGTCCGGGGTGAATAGAGGGTCCGCTGCAGATTCGTCGATGTCAGCATACGTGATCCTCTGAATGAAGTCCATCGTAAGATGCGCTTGTTCGTCTGAAGCCTGGGGCCCATCAACGTCCATAAACAGGTTTCTTGCAATCCACCCTACGTGATTCGTACGGTCTGGGAGCTTCAGAGCTAGGAACCAGAATACGATGACGTGATATGCTAGAGTATAGACGTACTGGGGTAGGTCGTCTGAAGTACTCGGGTTCGCCTGAGTTTCGCCTACAGCAGCTACTGTATCGCTTATCGAACTGATTCTATACGTCGGCTTTCTTCCCCTGACGGACTGTAGGTATCGGAAGCATATTCCGAAGACGATGCGATACTCGTCTTCTCTAAAATTGGCGTACAAAGAAGGTAGTCTGCTAAGACAAGCCAGAAACTCTAGAATATGCATGGCGACATACGGTTGAGTGATAATCTGCGACATCTTCTGAAGAATTGTCACTAGAGCCTTGCCGGTCGAGGAGGGAAGCTCATGACAACATATAGTAAGTGCGTGTATACAGCATTTCGCACTTCGTTCCCACGTCGCTATACCATGCACAAATGTGCGAACGATCTCATCTTCCTCTGCCTTCTGGAAGTATCGGTGGTAGCTAAGAATCATAGTCAAAGTATGGAAAAGACAAATGGCAACATCCGCTCGGCGCAATCCGAAGACATTTGGAGGTTCTTGGAAGTTGTTCAATTTGATTTGCTCACAAATCACTCGTCTCAATTCCTGAAGCCCCGCTGTAGCATTCCGGAAAATGGCATGGTTGCTTAACTGTGAGGGTAAGTGGACCAGGATGAAGCTATAAATTTCCCAATCGCAACCTTGTCGCACCAGGTTTAGTATCACATCAAGCCACATCCCGGTTTCCAGGACATTAACCTGCGATAAACCATCTACCTCAATATTCTCACTCGCGGTACCGCAGTAAAGCACCATGCTTGCGGCCTGAGAAGGGGGTTCAGGTAAGGCGTCTGCGTCGGAGGCGATCCATAGTGGTTGATATGCACTCGCAGCCATTTTACTACCACTTCCGGACCTTAATGGATATCCCCGGTCTTGTATCTGTCCCTGCCCGAGGGATATGCCGCGCGATGAACGGGTAGATCCGGTAGTCTCACTTCGTGCGATTCTCCCGGCATGTGAGGCTTCCTCGGCAATTTTGCGCATCACTGACTCCTCCGTTCGATACAAGGAAGTAGCTAAACTATTTGTCTCCGTGTGAGCGGTAACGAATATACGGTTTGCCCAATCCGCTCTTAAGCGGAATAGTAACTGCATCGCAGTAATGCGAGCATCTGTCTCACCAGAATTGGATCCGGCTATTGATACGAGAACGCAGAAAAGCCTCACTGACTTAGTCGTATCATAGTTTAAGACTCGCAAAAATATTTGTACAAAACCTCGCACGACTACATTGGATGGGGTTTGATTCATAGCTGACTTGCTGTGCTGAAGAGTCGACGTCTGCTCTGGGGGCAGAGAAAGTGAGGAAGATATAGAGCGTAGTCGGCCATTCCCAATTATTCCTCGGAGCGTGTCCACAATGTAACTGAAGAGCGAGAAAGGTGCCGTACTGGCGACGCCAACGGCAAACGACACGATTTCTTGTAATAATACGATGTCGGCTTCCCCCGCTACATCTGATAATAAACGTTTCACTAATTCTGGGATAAATTCTGGCTCGAACTGGTCGTTGATAAGCTCAATCATGTCGTAAACCTCTGTAAAAGCCTGCAAAGCGCGCAGGCGAACATCAGTTGACCGTTTTCTATCTGCCAAAAACGCGTCCAATACCAGGGCCAAATTCGCCTCCCAAAGAGGATCTGAGGGCGAACAACATCGGAACTTCTTGAAATATTCCAATACTAGGGTTGCCCCAGAATCGGGAAGGGCGCGATGGATCTTAGTAAAGAAGAGAATACAGTCCTGTCTTTGGACAAGAGTATTGTGTGACTCCGGTTGCGTAGCTTCCGGTTTTTGGCTGTCGGCGTCTGCTTGGTCTGAAGATGTACCGTCTTGCTTTTGCGTGACCATGGGGGATTCATCCAAGAGTATGCTTTCAAGCCTACCCACCAGCTTCATCAACTCTCGAGCCAGCATACTCTCAGCGGAATCGCTTTCTTCTGGGGCCAGGAGCGATTCAATAGAACTCTCAGTTTTTGTAAGCGAGGCAACAACAGTCCCAGCACATGTAACTGCGACATCGAAAACGGGTGTCCAATCTTCATCAGCCAGCATATTATTAATATTACCCTGGCTGTCGCAGAATAGCGAATTCGCTAATCGTAAAATATCGAGATGTATTTTCCAAGCAGATGTAGCATGGACCACAGTGGATAGACCATCGACCAAAAGCGCATATGGAACTGCGGGATAGCCCCTCTCAGAGCTCTTCGAAACAAGTTTAGTGAGTACCGACAAAGCGCCCCTAACCTCACGAACGATCTCCTTCTTCTTATCTGCATTTTCCGGGAGGCTTGCTAAAACATCAAGAAGTAGCCTCACAGTGGTATGTCCATTGTGCGACCGACATAGCATACTCATGGTATGCCAAGCATCTTTCTGTAGACTAGGGACGAGACAATGTATAGAGCAGAGAACATGAACACAGCTCTTTAGTTTGTCCGCAGGAATCGCCCCGAAGGTCACAATAGCATCCATAACGCCAATACACGCCTGTAGGTCTTCTTCAACACTAGTATTCATGCAGATATCCAGTAACTTGTCGATCAAAACTTCGGCAGCATCATCGTCGGCAACGTTGAAATTAAACTTGATTACGTCGGTGATGAAGCTGAACAGATCCGTGAAGTTTCTATCCTCACCAGTCACCAGCGCCTTCCCCTTCATCCGTGACCCTTGCTTCTTCGCAGCACCCCTGGCCGTTCGTACTGCTTCGAATGCTTCCTCGAGCCACCTAGACAATAACGGGAATACATCGTAATCGAACCCTGACAAATTGCGGGCGTGGTTTGTTAGATCTACTAGCGCCGCGAGCTGCAAGTGGAAATCTTCGGGATTAGCCTCGGCGGATATCGTCTGGAAATACTCATTGCGCTCCAGGTCGGTCGAAGAGGTATGTTTGACACATTCCCTCAGAAGTTCCCAGCCGGAATACCGAACCGTCTTGGGGTTAGTAGGATCAACCAGATCTTTAGCTGCGTACCAGATATCTAGAACCGGACTCAGGGGATAATCTGCAACAGTATGGCGTAATGCATCAGCCGCCGCGACTCGTTGGGTCATCGACCCATTCTTCAACAACTCGAATGATTCGGCATGCTGTGATGGCATGCCGCGGAGTATATTCGGTGTAGCGCTAGAACGGTCGGCTATCTGTACGCTGATAGAAGGGCCGGATGATTGTACGGGAGCCGGGGGAGATTTGGTTAACTTGGCGGCGCCAGCAAGACCCTTGAAAACGCTGGCGAGCCCGCTGCTGCCCTTGGAGTCTTGAGGCGACGGGACATCATCTCCAGGTGAGGGTGGCATGGCTTCGATCTGCCGTTCTTCACCGGCCTTCCGGCCTAGAAAAGCTAAACGACGAAACATATTAGCCTTAGGTTCATGACCTTGTCGTAGGATTCATCGTAGGGTGATAGTCGAAAGTAAACATCCCCTCAGCTTAGTAGTCGGGGGAGATAAGATTCAAGAAAGGACAAGACTCAAGGAGCGATTACGGAAGATAGCATACAAAGGTACGCGGTAAGTGGGCAATCAAAAGATGTGGACTTACGAGCAAATCGGGTCTTGCATAAGGGTGGAAATGAGATAAAAAAGGAAAATCAAAAGGTGACACGAAGAACCAATATAAATCTCAAGCGTCACTCAGGTGCGGGATTCCGACCGTCACAAACGCGTGACTCTTTCTCGTTTAGAATTGGTCCAACTTGGTAAACTTGATAAACTTGGTAAACTTGGTAAGCTTTGGTAGTTCTTTTTGGCGGCTTTGTTTTTGGTAGCTCGCGATATTACAGGCTTAATCCCTCTACACCCTCTTTCTTTTCCTGACCACTGACACTACCGAACAAATCTTGACGAGGGCGGTGGTATCGGGGGCGGCGGTAAGAACAAACGATTTCGGTGGGCTCTAGTCTGTGTTCGTTTAGATGTTGGAACGTGGTAGTACATTGGGAGACACAAGGCGGAAACGGTCTTTTTTTCTTTTCGATGTCGGCTTCGGAGGGGAAAAAGGGGGGGAAACGTAATCGAGATGTGGTTGGGACTGAAGCAAACAGGGCTACATGGGCTACATGGGCTATATGATGGCTATAGTTCTGCATAAAAAAAGAGAGATCTTGGTTCACAACTTCCTACGTTAGTAGTGAAGATTGGGGGGGGACCTTTTTTTTGGGTTGGCCTGGTTGGGGGGGTTCTTTGGGGGGTTCTTTGGGGGGGAGGATTCTTGGGGAAACTTGAAGGTTGTTCTTACAGAATTTCTCCACAATATAGCCCTTTTAGTTCTCTTGCAGCTTCCGCACCATCTCTTTCTCCGGCTTAGCCAATCCGTATCCTTGAATATCCCTAGCTGTACTCAGATGATTCAGATGATGCAAGCTGAGGTGACTAATCTTTATCACCTTCAAAGTCTCCCCCCACTAGGTTAACCTACTCTATTACTCCTTATGCTTCATTTAATACCTAATATCAAACATATCGGCAGAGATGCAAGCAAAGTTGTTCAAATGGAAAAGACTTACTACTAATATACTTGAGGTTAGGTAGTTTCACCATATCACCAAATAGCATCACTATATTACAACAACAAAAAAAAAAAAAAAAAAAAAAAAAAGAGCCAAATGATTATCTACTGCTTTTTGCCATTCACTCTTCCTAGGTAGATGGGCTTGCCCCCTTGAAAACTTAGCTTTTTGTCTTATTTGCCTGCATGTATGCGAACCGCTAACTTCGGCGGCGGGGTGTATGCCAGTGATACGCCAACAAGACCCCTGAGAACAACCTTATAAATCTTTTTAAAACGGCTCTGAGACGCTCATTTCTCACTTGGCCATTCGTCAATTATATCACGTGATTTTGCTCTACCTAATCCCAATTTCCAGATCTAGCTTACGTAGATCGCCATCGCTTGTCTTCCCTCGTCCGTAAGTCTCTCCTGTAGGTATTGGGCGATTGCACCATTGTGTCGGGTGTTGGCGTCGGTAAGGTATTGGCGCACCCAAATGGTGATGTCCTGGATCTCAGGGTAGTCGTCCCGAATAGACTTTTTGCACGTATTGAGAGCAGTAAAACCCAGGCCAAATCCGATATCGTCTACATCCGCTTCGTTTACTACGTCATCTCCCACGCCGCTTGTTACCTTGGGCGGGTTGAGTAGTAACTTTAACATCGCTTCGCATGTAAATCGCCACCCCTTGAGGTACCGTTGGGCAAAAGCAGCGCTATCGCCCATGGACTTAGCGAACGAGATGACCGCAAGTTTGCGGTCAACCGGGCGGACGAGTAGCTCTGAACTTGGAAGAATGATACTAAGATAGATCTGGGTGAAGAGATTGTTCTGAATCAGGTCTACTTGGCTGATGAAGAAATCGGTGCCTAAACCTGCTTCCACCCTGGCTGAAACCAGGTGGTAGAATCGTACGAACCGAAGTTTAAACGAATCAGATGGGGCCTTCTGAAGTTTTGTGAAGACAAGAGCCAGGATATCTTTGAAATACGGTTCTAGTGCGCTCCTAGTAATCGCGTTAGTTGCGCATCAACTACTTTACTAGATGAGACTTACCTGTCAATCGATATAACAATCGATTCCAATAAATCGAACGCGTTCTGCTCTGTTTTCTTGCCTCCGAGGAGAGTTTGGAAGATACCTAAAACTGACTGGATATGGTTTTCTGCCACTATGGTTCGGGATGCCCTAGGAATTATCGCAGCCAGTAATCTCGTAAGGGCTGGAACGTTTCCTCTTGTTTCCCAAAGTGTTGGTAGCATCAACGGATGCACCAATGCCTGATATTGACTAGGAAGGGCGCCGGAAGGCTCAAGCTCCAGCAGCTTAGCCCAGAGCTGGAACACATATGGCATAAATTCTAAAACGTAATTTGTCAGTATCAGACATCTCGATATAAGAGTAGGCTGCCACATACCGCCTACATCCTCTGTGACTATCCCGTTGAAGGGTGCCCACAGTCGCTCCTCTAGTTTTGCCGTGTTGCCAGACGAGCCGAAACTGATTTGTTTAGTTGAAGTTCATAGAGCGTAATATAGGGGCGAGACTTACCTTACAACAGCACCTAGAGCTTCAAAGTGGTAATAGTAGAAGCGCGGGTTGCTTGGGTTGGCTTTGATAATATTTGTGATTCCAACTAGATGGTCTAGAACCATATCAACGAAACTTGAGATACCAGTGTTCATAACAATTAGTACTCGCATGATACAGCGCATGAGGAATTCATTTTCTTGCATCTTTGCTGGAGAGGTTTCCTTTTCAACAAGCTTAAAGAGGTGGTCAAGGAGATCTTTCGCGAATGGCTCGATGTCAGCTCGGCTAAAAAAGCGGACACCATCATCACCCGTCAAGTAGAGAAGTCTCTCGACACAAATGGCTGCGTAAGTGTAGACTACATAGTTTGACGATCCCAGGTTTTGAATCAGAGGCTGGAATGCAGTCTGCCACTGTTGCTTAGTCAACTGGCTTCGGAAAGTGTAAAGGTATTTGATAGCGTCGACTTTAGAGATCGGTTCAACACCTGCATCTGAAACAAGGTCATTGGCAATGTGCTCTTGGAAGAAGTCGACTACATTGACCAATGAGTTTACCGTCTTGACACCTTGCGCCGCGGTCACGGCACCTTTAGCTGCAATCGACAAAAAGAGCGAGATGGCTGTATCCTTGTCCTTCCAGTTTGTCTTGCCTTGCTCGAGGTAGTGCTTAATATATCTTCCCGCAACAGAGGTAACCAACTGCTCGAAGTTTCCTTGAAGCTGCCTTAGGAAGTCAGTAGCCGCCCTCCGTCGTGAGTCCGTGTCCGATCCCTCGAGATCCCGGCGGATAAACTCGATAGGCTCATCCTCAAACAGCTCAATATCTGATTCTCTCAACGCAACATTAGGCAACACAACCTTTTCTACAACTTGGCCTAGGACACTTTCATCATTGAAGGCCAGGGAGTGCTGCGGGCTTGCGGCGATCGCCGTGAGAAAATGCAGCGCTTTGCTAACGAGATTATCGTACTTGGTTTCGGGTCCAATTGCCGAAAGCAAGTTCCATGCACTATTAACAAAGACTTGCGTGTATCGACCGAAATCGTCGTCAAATTTTGTGACGTAGAGCTGCAGAACTTCGCAGATATCCGCCTTAACTGTTTCAATTATGCCAGCTTCCGAGTCATCATCTGTCGAGAGCAGAGGGTTTTCGTAGGTCAAGTACTTGTGAAGTAGGGTCGAGAGGTGTTCTAAATTCGATTCGAATTGTGGCGGCATGTCCTGACAAGATAGATCATAGAATACTTTGATAAGTAAACTCATCGTATCGAAATAGCCTCTTAACGCTTCCTTGTTGTTGGCATGGGTGGCGATTTGTTGATCCGTAGCCTATCATAGTGTCAGTTTCAAGTGGCTTGAGTGTGACTCTCTAAAGGTGCGTCCTTACACTTAAAAGGTTGAGGAAGGGACCGGTAAACGTCCCAAGTACGTGGTTGATCTCGGTGTATAGACCATCAGATCGATACAGGGGCCGCCACCTAACGAAGATTGAATGTGCAACTTCCAATACGCCATTGTTGACCTTGTAATTATCAGGCGAAAAACGCGAAACGAGGTCGGCAACGAGGGTATCCCACCGGGACCAGAAGTCGGAGTCAGCAATTATACTGATAGCTTCACCCAGCTGTGTTTGAATGGTGGAAGGACAGGCGATCATAAGCCCAATAAGCTCTTGTTTTATCGTATTAACTTCCTCGATGGGGAGCTTGTAGTTGCCTTCTTCATCCTAGATAACAGAGACATCAGTATTGAACGCGTCGTGATACCAAAAAGCATCGATTGCAGCAGCATACCACATAGTTGTGTCGAATGTAGTTCTTAAAGCAGAGTGCACCGGCTAGGCGGATTTTGGGTTGAAGATTCTCGGTCGCCACTATTTTAAGCAGTTGTAACGAAAACTGAGGCTTCTTTTCTTCCGCCTTAAGCTCATTTTCAGCTATACATTAAACGTTAGTTTGAAGGCTAGCTATAAGATATGGTCGCAGAGCGAGAATGGCGACAAATATATATGCTATGCGACATCATGAGGCGGGGCAGAAGAGCTCTGTTACGTACCTTTCTTATGCTTAACAGGGTCAAGAGTCGCATCCAACAACTGGGCAATATAGCCCAGGTCTGAAGCCATGGTGGCTGCTACTCGTCGTGGCCGAAAATGTTGAAATGCTAGATATGATGCGCGTGGATATGCGTGCGTTTATGGTCAGGAAAAGTTGTTCGCGGGAGATTTATTAATCGATCTGGACCATGTTGGGTTACGGTTTGAACGTAGTGTATCTTTTAGTACTTAGCGTTAGCCAATTGATATTTTTTCTAATTCTTTTTATTGACATTGCGCTGTTGCCTTATAATGTTTGGCCGACGAGGCAACCACAACCACTAACAGAGTAGGCCGAGTGGTCCGTGCTATCCATCTTCTAGATATGCTGGTATGGTATAAATGAAAGAGGGGCATAGAGGGGTCGTTTACATATGTTTAAATCAGCTAATCAGCTGCCTACCGCGCTAGAGGGGTATGAGGGGTTTTGAATTACAGCCTTACTACGGATCCGTACTACTTTAAAGTTTAGGCACGCTATGCTTGTAGGGAGTTACCTACTGTCTAAACTTATGTAAGATGAGTGAATAGTTCTAGGTTAATAGTTTATTCTGAATTGAAGGCAAGAACTACATGTATCTTGCTTTCGCTGCGAATAAGCTCTTTCTGCTCTTTCTAGTCGCCTAGGTACCTACCTACCTAATATGGTCTGCCCCTGATCGTGGATTCATGGTGACGCCTTCTTCACCAATGCCATGTCACTAACCTAGTTGATTTGTAGATTTCATACATGATAAGATCGATTAGTCCTTTGTGTGGGTATATTAAAAGATTCCAATGGCATGACAAAACCCCTGGACCGTGGGATTTTATTAATTATAGTAGAACACCGTAACAACATTATATTAGAAGAACCTACGACGAATTTGTACCCAAGTTGGACTCTATCTCAGAGATACGGGCTTATTAAAATCTGAACTAGTAAAAGCTCAGATCACCATAGTTATTAAGAGATTCTGCGAGAATTTCTCACTAGGAAACAATCCCTACCTAGGGACGATTGGTTATATTTAAAGTACTGGACTTGGTATTGAGTGCTGATAGAAATCTATGCAGACTCTCATCATATCACAATTAACTTCTCATATGAGGTAATTTATGATATGAGCAGGGCATCCCGGGACGGAACCCATTTATCACTCAAGCCGCAAATAGCATGCACAGATTCCATATGAAAAGGAAATAGAAGCTAGGAAGCTGATAGATATTTATATATCAACTAGGCACTATCATAGTCTTGAATATTCCCTTTCCGCATTAATTCATCAATAGCATCGTGAGAATGTAACTCGCCAACTGAATAAACGCGTGTATATATAGGCGGAAATGAGGCACGACCGAATCGAATAAGATGAATCGGGGTTTCGAGGGTCGGTACGTAAACAACCATAATTAATACTAGAAAAACCTGATCATGACGGAGAGTACGGGTCTCAAGTCTAGAGGTAGGAGATGAGCCGGCGGCTTTGAGAGTTAGTCCGTCTCGCCCTTTGGTTCGAATCGTACATCTAATCAGCGTATCATTCGGTTTGTTTTTAGACCGGCATCTGATGTACTACGCGGACCGTAATTTTCAGTTGACAGAATAGGACGGGCTCCCAAAGTTCCGGGGTGACGGCCAAGGCCAATAAATCTTGTTACTATCTTGGCCCGGGGCCACAATCCCCGTCAGACCGGGGACCCCACATCGGATCTTGGGTATTCTGATCTGCCGGATCCCGTCTTATTTCTGCGCCGGGGGGGGAGGGGTGTTCTACACAAATAAACATAATTGAAAGCCTCGTTGGCATACGGCAGGTAATGAAGCACGGGACATTCCTTACGTCACGCCATAATATCCGAGACTGGGCTGGGTTAGAGTGTACCTCGTAGTGGATGCTGATCGCGTAATTGTGAGCTCTTTTATTTGTTGTAAGGGAGGCTCCGTTTCGCAATTTCTGTCGCCGGTAAGCTGTCAGCATTATATATCACCTATAATACGGAAGTCTCCAATTACAAAAGTTCCAAAAAATTCGAAGATACGATCCTAAAATGGCCATCGGCGATAAGCAAGACGTACTGTTCGGCGTTGTTACCGACCACATCCCCGGAAGGCGCATAAAAAGTGCGCAAAAAGTATCCGAGAAGTACCCGCCTACCCGCCTAACTTCTTGGTCCCGCCAATTACTTGATTTAGTTAAAATCTTTACTCTTATCCAATTAAAACCTTTAAAAGCGGACGTAGTGCCTGATGCACAGTGCACACGAATTGCGAGCTCTAGTGTACACTAGTAGTAAAAGTGAAAGACATAGAATAGGTAGTATCGTAGTTAAAAAGCATAGTTCGATATCCGATAATCCGACAGGCCTCTAACCGTAGAATTTTCCTAAATAGGAAATAGTTAATTAGACCAAAATCGAGAACCACCTGGTAGAAGACAACCCTAGCGTATTTCACATTTCATTTCACATCATGTACTTCAGCTTACGATATCTTTTCTTGTGACACAAATCTCCTTACAAATCCAACACCCCGGTGCCGGGGCGGACTCGTCAATACATCCGAGCTGCGAAGACTGCATTTGTTTGTTTCAACACCAGGTTATAATGCTGCGACGTTCTGCATTGATACCCCGTATACATAAGGGAACCATGGTTCAACAATAATCGAGTAACCCAAAGCCAGGGAGAACATTGAGATTTGCATGCTCTAGGGTGAAAGAAATTGGATTTAAAAACCCCAAGCTCCGTCCTCATTTTACTAGGTCTTGCTTTTTCTTTCGTGGACACCTTCCCCCCTCGGCCCGAAGTTAAAAGAGAAAAGCCTCAAGATGGCTCCGAAATCTGTTGCCATTATCACGATGAGTACCCGGGGTACTCGTGCCGGACCAAATGTAGCTAGCTTCGTCCGGAATGTCATCGAGAAACCTCTGGCAGCGGACGGCATAACCGTCACCGACGTGGACGTCGTCAAGTTCAACCTCCCCGTCTACAACGAGAAAGTAGCTCCCATCAGTAAGTAAGCTCTTATAAAGAGCGTTTTATCCGTTCCCATCGTTACCACATATAATCTACCAAAGGGGTCAAGGACGTATTAGACCTAACACAACTGGTAGTGGTACCCGAGCAGGCATCCTTTGAGTATGAACACTCCAAGGCATGGAGCGCTGAGATAATCAAGTACGATGGCTACGTCCTCGTCATCCCTGAGTACAACTACTCAATGGCAGGAGGTACTAAGAACGCCATCGACTACCTGTTCCACGAGTGGAAGGGAAAGCCAGTTGCCATCGTCAGCTACGGTGGCCGTGGTGGTGTCAACGCCAACGAGCAGGCTAAGGGGGTACTCACCAACATAGGTCTCAAGGTCGTCGAAACGCGACCCCAATTGGCCTTCGCCAAGCCGGATACATTCGCCATCATTGGCACCGGGAAGCTAGGAGATGAGACCGTGAAGGCCTGGGAGGCGGAGCACATCCCAACAATAAAGAAGGCCGCCGAGGAGTTGAAGACCTTGTTAACGCAACCAAGCGATTAAGCTGATGGCTCCAAAGAATAGAAACTAAGACACGGTCAGTTAGCCGAATGCATGGAGGTGGGTGATACTGTGAATCTAAAACGCCAGGATCAACAGGATCTTGACCTGCGCTTTCTTTCCACATCGCCTAGCTAGCTAGACACTTATAGACCGTTTCACGACGTAAAATTTTCGATGTATTTCTGCAGTTTTCAGTAAGTGCAGTTAAATGATTCCGTGAAACCTTGCTTCAAGCCTTTATCTCTCTAAACTTCATGAACAATAATTTACTACATTTCAAGAAATGTACTATATGTTGGAATGTGTGTGGCTGGTATACAGAGATAATATACGCCCCACATCCGTGACTTATATATATCATAGATATGCCCATCTATTCTCTAAGATAGACATGATAATACAAGTAACTTACCTCATACATGCGTCCTATTTCAACAGTTACCTTCCCGTCTTGTCCGCCTGCCAGATTCGGCTCAGCTATATACCTAATAATCGCCTTCGGGAAATAGCCCAACAGGCTGCCTTACGTGCCTTGGGACAACGGCGATCGAAGCAACCAAAACCCCCCCCTTTTCTACGTCTTCCGCCAGAGATTCAACTAAATATATTAGAGTATACTGACCTAGTGACGCCTTGAGGCCGTGTCAGATGGGATATGGACGTGAAGTACTATCTTGGAGATCTTGGAGATATTGAATGTCATGAGTCACATGAGCCTCCATTTGATGCATGCCACCCCAATGCTCACAAAGCATGTACTCACGATCAGTATGACTGTCAAATATGCCCGCACCCGATGTGTAGCCGTTGTGATCGTTATGGTTGCAAATTTAAGACCCGTGGGAAGAATGGCGAAGGCGAATACGTTTGTATGACTAGCTACTTCTGCGGTTGGCGACATGCTTCTTACTCATTGCAATGTCGTTGCTGGGATGACAATTCTAGCGGTTCGGCAATCGCATTTTTCACTAGCTTCGCCTCTCGTAGCGCATTACACAATATTCTATCGCTACAGATACATCTACACCGGCCTAATTCCAGGAAATGGATACAAGCAGTTCAGGAAATTGAAAATAAACCCGTCAATCCACAAACCTTAACCCCCCCCCAGCCCGGACTGTCAGGGCTCTAGCCCGTGCTACATATAGAACAAAGAATTCGTTCTATATGTAGCTGCCTTTAGCCATAGTTGTAGATAGGTTCCTCGCGGAACAACGAAGTTGTTTCCTTGCTTCTTGGTCCGCCTCGTGACACGGACAGACTCCCTACCAAGCTGGCCAGGCTTCCCTGAAAACAGCCCATACCCACGCCCAACGCTTGTAGACGAGAGGGGCATTGATATTTTGAGGGAGTCGGTCGACCTTGTGTGGCCAGTGAGCCATATAGGTTCGCCCAATAATGCCGTCAGGATGTTTTCCTTGGATTTTTAGTTTTATGAGATATTAGTTCACTACCTACTATAAGCGGCTTAAGCAAGAGCATATTCCGCATGGCCGGCTCCGCCTGGAAATTACGAATATTACATACGAAGAAGTTCACGTTGGACGGGAGATCGGTGGGAGCTCTATAGGATACACGGGTGGTACACCGGGGTCAGGAAGTGGTGGGTGGGTAGAAGGTATCCTAGCGTACGTCGAGGATCATGACCTCGAGTAATCGTATTACTTAAGTATTGTACCACGAAGTTGGTGGGATTATCATTCCGTTATTAATTATTACAAAAATCCAAACAAACCTCTACGGAAGCTACGTATTTCCCCAGAGGCATTGCAAGACCAACGCAAAGCCCGGTTCTCTAATCATACATCGAACAACACCTAGGCAGTCTTATTTAAAGTTGCAGTGGGTACTATTATCGTCACAGAGGCGTCTCCGGATTAAGAAGAATATACAAAGATCAAGAAGAATGTGCATATAGCTACCTATAGGTATACATAGACTTATATGTACAGATGATAAAAGAAAAATGCAAAAATGAAACGTACAACACCAGGGATTCGCTGGTCGTCACCGACCCAACTACTGATCTGGCGGTATCCAGCTTGTCTATGGGAGAGCGAACGGGATCCCGAATTTTCTAGATCCTATGGTCGTACGTGCTGGTAATAGTTGTTGTTGTGCTATATATCGAGCGTTGCAATTCCTAGAGATCTCTATGCCCCCAGTCGGATCAATGAGAAGCCCCATTCTAATAAACCCGCAAACAATATAATATTTAAAGAAATAAAATAAATTGAGCAAAGGCTACGTCTCTTGGTTTTAGAGATACTAGCAAGTAGGCAACCTAAAGTCTTGATATGATATTAGAAAAGCACCTCATTTATCAATACAGTACAGTAGAACACATGAACAACTCGGAACAGCAAAATTCAAGCAACGAAAATCCATTACTTATTATATAAAACCAGGCCAGTCCATTAAGAGTTATTCCTAATGGGTAGGCTCCAACTAGTCCTCCTCTAATCCAACATTATTTGTATCCTCCCCCCTTCTTCCCCTTTCTCTTCCAAACTACACTTCAATTGTGTACAAATGTCATCCTCTTAGAACGTGATCCTTTACATGACAGAACACAAAGTAGGCTCGCTGGCAGGAGATTGCAATATTAGGCCAACGTCGTCCTTGTTTCGGATATGTTGAGGTCTCGTAGTGCCCTTCATATTGATTGCTTATTTTATAGTGATGTTGTGAATTGATGATTTAATGCAGTGGAATCTTAGTAGATTTTGACTTTGATGTTGTTGATGAATAATTGGAATGGAGTCGACGACCCGGAGGTTATATAATAATCGCAGTAAATGCGACCACTCGGATAAGCTACAAGGAACTTTTTCGACAAGGACGCGTTTCTTTCTTACGGATGAGTCGGCTAAGTTAAATCCTCGGTCTGGTTACTAATAATAGAGGGTCTATTCTTAAGCTTCTTTATAACACTTAGGACATGCACAGCTTTTTGAAAGATCTGGGATACTTTGACGACTAGCATATTTCCAGGTACTACATAGAAACCTGCTGCTACTTATAAAGGTAACCTCTCTGGGTTTGGTATTCATTGTCCCTATTCCTGTCCCTAGACCGCCCCCTTTTTGCATAAACTCGTTAGCTCATAACCGTCCATCCTCATAACAATGCGACATTGGCTTATTTGAAGACCTTGCCAGAGGCGTGCTTGTACTCCTTGCCGTTGTGGACGACGGGCTTGTCCCAAGTCCACATAGACTCGACAAAGGCCCTATCCTCAGGGTTGGTAGGGTCGAGCTTGGTGAACTCGTAGCTCTCGTAATCGGGAGCGACGTCAAACACGGGGAGATAGTCATCACCTCGGATAACAAATGCACCCTCGATGACCGAGTCATTGTTCTCGCCGTACACAGAGGCACAGCCGAAGAGGTACTTGCGAGAAGCCTCAAGGCGGGTGTTGAATCCACCAATCAAGTTGTTGGACATGAAAGTCAAAGTCAACTCATCGTTGTACTTGTACTTGCACTTCCAGATGGAGTAGTCGGTGAAAGGAACGTTCTCCCAGAAGAACTTCATAGAGTCCGCCTCATCGTGGTTTGAGTAGTAGCGCTTGAATTCGTCAAGGGCAAACTCCGAACGAGGTAGCGAATCAAGAGGGTGCTTAGGCTTGGGAGCAGGCGCGGGCTCCTCTTCCTCGGCGGCTTTAGGGGCAGCTTTGGGAGCAGCCTTGGGCTTAGCCTGCTCGGGCTTCTTGGGGGGGACGTTGGTCAACTTGGGAGTGTCAAGAAGCTCAAGCGGCTTGGAGACATCGGCGTAGATGGGCTGGTTGTAGACAGTCTCGTACCATCGAGAGACGTTGGGGTGCTCAGAGCGCCAGTTCTTATCGAAGAAGTACTGGAAACCGCGCGAGATAATACCAGCAGCAAACAGATCGGCAAGAGTGATGCGCTCGCCAACAAGGTAGGTGTTGTGAAGGAGGTGCTGCTCAACAATGGAGATGACCTTCTCTGAGTTCTTGGCAGCCTCATCAACAGCCTTCTTGTTGTAGGGGTCAGAGCCCAAAAGAGGCCGGTACCAAGAGGCGAGCTTGGGGAGAACCTCAGTGTTGAAGTACGACGTCCACTTTAGGATGGAAGCGTAGCTATGCGATGTCAGTTTGTTATCCTATAGTATCGCTGCTAGCATATGACTCACTCTTGCTTGGTCTTGCCGAGAAGAGTGGTCTTCTCGTTCTGAGAGGTGACTAAACAATGAGAAATTAGCAATTTCCCACATTATTTCCAGGTGTGAATTAACAGTGGATTGAAGGCAATAAAATCAGAAAGTAGAACCATGATCAACAGAATTTTTCAGATAGGGATAACTGTTAGAATATTGTCTAGGTCATCATATGATGCCAAAGGTGGAGGTGTTGTAAGCGCAAATTGATAACAGGAAGCTCAATACGTACTGTAGATGGCAATGGCCATAGACTCAGTCAAGGTGAAGCCATCGCTTCCAACAAAAGCAGGGATCTTGCCAAGGGGATTTGCCTTGAGGAACTCAGGGGAAGGGTTGACAGTGTCGGCCTCGACGATGTCCAGGTCCAGCCCGTTGGCCTTCGCAACCGCGAGGATTGCGGTAGAGCGGGGGTTGAGCTGCGCAACGAATAAATATCAGCATTTACAGACATAAAAATAAACAAACCTGATTTAATCATTGTTGCTTACCTCCTTGGTGAAAATCTTTCCGAACACCATTGTGATTATGGGATCTGGTACTTGTCGAAGTGAAGATGAGAGGGGAAAGTTTGAAGTCAACTTGGAGTCACAGAATTTTTTTTCTACTCTCGCAAAAGCAGGAGGCGGGGCAATTGCGCTCTGGCTCAATTCAAATTTCCATCAGGCATTGACCCCACTTTAGAGCCTGGTCGAAACCGGGCAGCTGCAATTTCAGACCCCTCCATGCCCTCCTGCTCAAAAATACAGGCGGCAATCGGAATATCTAATATACCGTTCAATTGAATTCCGGTACATTTGCATTTGAAAAGTGCTTCGATTGATACCTACTAACTTACACCTGCCATCGGTGTATCACGAATATTGCGCCCAACCACTTAAGCCGATTGATCAATCGATTTAGTAAGCGCAAGGTCATGACGAGGATACGATAGGTAAAATGTCCTCTCTAAGAAATGGCTTTCGCTGTCTTAGAGATTTCCGGGCGGCAGCGACCCGACAGCCGAGCCTCTCAGCATCCATCAAAGTAGCTATAGACTCAAGAACGTACCGATCATTCACAACGACCGCGACCTATCAAGATGATGCATTCGACCGATTAGAACAGGCTTTAGGACGAAACCCTGATGCCGCCGAATTGCAAGCAGCGCATGTTCGTCCTATGCCGTTATCGCCGTCCTACTTCTCGCGACATGCGCAGTTCAACGATAGTTTCGTCCTTGTTCAGGACCTGGCTCGAAAATATGGACGCCTTCCTACTCTTCCTCCTAGCCAAGCGCCACGAATAGCGTGGAAAACAAAGGAGCAATACCGGTTGGCGGTTGGTGAAGCAGTGAAAGCAAGAGACTACGCAAGTTGCATCGCACTGGCCAAGAGGTTAAATCAAATCCACCCCGACTTAATGCCAGAGGAGGTCCAACAGGGTCTCCGTCCATTCAAACGAGACATCAACTTTTATCTGAATAGAGCGAGGCCCATCCCGATCGACAAATTTGGCAGGTCGCACGGCGTTGGGAGGCGGAAGTCTTCAGTCGCTCGAGCATGGCTGGTACAAGGGACAGGGGAAGTTCTCATTAATGGAAAGACTCTGAATGACGCGTTTGGAAGGGTCCATGACCGAGAAAGTGCCCTTTGGGGACTAAAGATAATGGACAGAATGGACAAGTACAACGTCTGGGCCCTTGTAGAGGGTGGTGGGACTACTGGGCAAGCTGAAGCGCTTGCGATGGCTGTCGCCAAGGCCTTAGCCGTCCACGAACCGGCATTGAAGACGCCCCTTAAAAAAGGTAAGTTGAAGCAGAACCCGTATAGATTTTGGTCTAGTACGTTTCTAATTTGGACCATCAAGCCGGTTGCCTCACTCGTGATCCGAGGAAAGTCGAAAGGAAGAAGGCTGGCCATGTCAAGGCGAGAAAGATGCCGGCCTGGGTTAAGAGATAGAACAAGTCAGATACGGCGTCTTGCATTGGGCCTTGTAGACCACTCTACTACGAGTTCTTCGAGCACGCGAACATCTATCAGCCTTATTAGCCCGAGTCTAGGCCACTTTGTGGTCGATGTTACCCATATGGTGGACCATGCGTACAAAGGCTACTGTATCATTATGTATCTGCTTCGTATGTGGAATGTATATGAGATGCCAACAGTAACTGCTTAAAATTAAGGCGGCTCGTGATACGTTCGTCATTCAGATCATATTTAGATCGCAGTTGATCTCAAAGCTACTTCCGTAAATGAGCCTCGCCAACGCGACCCCCCTTAGTTATATTAGCTGGCCAATCAGAGCCCAGAGACGCTAATTAACCCAAACACGAGTCGAGTAACCGGGTATTTGGGTTGTGTTATATCATGTATGACGGGTGGCTGTAGGATCGGCGTTATGTTGTGTTTAGACTCCGCGTAATACAACGACGGCGGTCAATGAAACTTCATATTCAAAATGATGGGAAATAAACCCAAAACCGATATGGCGTAGCCCGTGAAGTTATTCCAGAGGCTAAGGAACCCCACGTACAAAGACGCGTAAGTATTGTTGCCATTTTCAAAAGCGCGCGTCATATTTGACTACCTACCTCTTATAGACACCCAACATATCAAGCACAGACGGTATTTCAACCGTCAAATATAGCATAAGCATTAAGTAATGTTCCTTCTGGGAACTGGGAGGAGGCTACGCCGAATCGCGACTAGCCTCATACAACAGTAGACGCGGAATCCTTCTAGAAGGGGGTTGTTTATTTAGGAAAGTTGTTTAGGAGACATCGACTGAGACTGTAGATCAAAGTAACCGCTTGAAGATATAAGTTTACACCGCTTACTTTGGTTTAAAGACACGAGCTGAAGTCTTAAACCCTTCTACTCGTAACCTTACTTTTCGCAACGAAGCGAGAATAAATTAGACAACGGGGACAGTGAGGATGTAGTTACCTGAGACATCGACAACACGCCGTCCGTCTCTCACAAAGATTTGACTCTGGATTCGACTGATCCCGTATTAATAAAAGTGACACATCTTAGCCAACATCTTAGCCATCAGACTACGTGTCTGGTTCTTAATCCAAGATCAGTGTGAATCAGCGTGACCTGACTCTGGCCTTGATCCAATACGAGAAGTAGTGTTTCTGCGGAGAAACGGTGCAAGCCTCATTTGGGCCGGATGAGGCTGAGAGTGACAAACCACACAGCATCCAATACTGTAACGTTAGTCACTTTATATTGCCGATCTTTCCTGTTCCGACGCCCTATTCGTACACACTTATGTCGCGCAATTTAGGCTTTACTTGGACGATCCGGTATTGAAAGAGGTGAGGTGTCGCCAGCGACCTAAACCGACCTAACCGACTTGACTAACCTCAAAATATGTCAAGCCTAGGAAAATTTGGTATAGCATACCGCAGATCGTCTGGCTGGAGGAGTATCCAATGGCAAACGTAGGGCTAACGTGCCATAGTAGAGTCGGCGTCGCCGATGTATCAGCGGCATCTAAATACATTGTGCATTTTATGTGAAAGCCACACGGTACTTTCATATTACGTCCTAATATTCGTCCTAATATTTAATAAGGGACTACGTAGCAAGCCATGACGACTACGACGATCCATAGAAGAAGCTCTACTGCGTCTATATACCTTAGGTACCTAGGTATGTACCTAATATCCAGGTATCTTGAAGAGATCAAAGCTCTTGTGGGTCTTCCAACGCCCAGTTTTCTATTCTTTTCGAATCTCGGGGACCTGCGCTAGTCAACCAAAGCCCATAAAAATGGGGTGATTTCTTGTGTATAGTAAAAGAGAATCAATTTCATACCTCGAGCTAGACCTATCATCTGCCTCATGTGCGTATTACATGCGGGGGATTCTCGCTCGCAAATATCCCGTACCTATCGA
The DNA here is from genome assembly GCA_025201765.1 of Daldinia sp. FL1419. NCBI lineage: Eukaryota > Fungi > Ascomycota > Sordariomycetes > Xylariales > Hypoxylaceae > Daldinia > Daldinia sp. FL1419. The sequence continues at coordinate 91,245 of MU623347.1, forward strand.
CCATTTTAGTAATACAACTAAAACATCTAATACGCCGACCTAGTACTATATCAATTATCTGGGTCGTCTTGTGCATGCGCATGTAATTAGCACAACCGACGAACATCCCGCCGAGGCGACTGCCGAAGCCGAATCGTCATTGCTCGTTCAAGGCTCTAATCTAGAAAAGGGAAAAACAAAAAAAAAAAAAAAAGAAAGAGAGACAGAAAGAAAAAAGGTCTCTCGACCAGTTACCTGATCCGCGTACCAAGAGCTATCGTAATCTTGAAATGCCAGCTTCAGTGTCTCTGCTATAATAAATGCGTAATATATGCTATAATAAAACTTAGCTGTCGACATACTAACCAGGAAATACATGGTTGAGTATCGAGCAAAAAGAGATCTGAGAATTGATGACAGTGGATTGGATTGATGCAACACCCCGGCTGACTCCGGGACAATGTCAGACGTACCCTTGCCGTTCTTTGACGACATCTCAACGCCCCTGTCTCCAACAAGGTTCAAGGATCTTATTTAAACGACCAGACATCCGCCATTTCTTGTTAGAAGGCCTCCTTGCGGCCCTGCGGCCTAATACTTGGGTAGGTACCCCGTACTGCCGTACCCTAGGTAAGTCCAATTTTTCAGCAATGGAGGTATGGAGGTACCTACTCCTCAAATATGCAATTCGTAGGCAATGGTGGCCTGCTTCGGTCCTTATTCGTAACATTCGTAAACATCAACAATCTGCTAGCCACTCAAGAAGTAAGCATAATCGAACCACTACGAGACGGTCTGTAAAAAGGTCGGGCATCAATTGATTTGCGGTTAGCTTATAATAAAAGTTGCAGGCAAGCCGGTTAGAAATTGTATACGCCGACCACCTAGGTTAAATAATTTAGCGACTTCTCCGCTAAGGACCAATTATATAGTTTCGTACTTCTTTATTTTCTATATCGGCCAATAGTTGAGAGTATCGAGATAATTACTCAGAAAGAAGTATTTTTCCCGCCGGCTTCCTGGTCCATTTGGGTGTATGGCCCGACTTACGCTCACCGGCTTCTTTTCCCCGGGATCGAATGAGCTTTCGTGACAAGCTCATGGCAGGCAATTAGATCGTTTGGTGGCGTCTTCTAGATCTCTGACTAAATATGCAGAGTATACCAATACAATGGGTATTATATCAAGTCCTATTAGTCGAGGCGTGTAATAAATATGGATCATTTAGAAAGGGTGATGTCCTTTAGTCTGTACGTCACCTACTGTAGGTCTGTAGTAAACGAGCCGTTCGTAACCTGACAGAAATTTTGGAGATGGGGGCTAAGGCTAGCATCAAAATGGACATTCTCAGGCGCTGCTGCTACTAACGCCTGGAGAAGACATAAGGTAAGAACACCCCGAGAGACATAATAGTACACATAATAGTACACATACAGAAACCGGAAAGCACCGGGTATCATATTCCTTGCATCTGCATGCATACGGCATCTCCTTCCTTCCTTAGATTCTGCCTTATAATTGGAAACTAATGGGCATTGTTTCTGTATCTGCTTACATACATCATACCTGCTTAGGTTAGGTACTTACCTAGGTTAGCATCCATGTATATTATAGGCATATATGGAAACACGGGCAAATTACCTTACATAAGGTAACGCCTTTAGTACTTCGATTACTTAAAGTAAGGTATATATAGAGGTATGTAGGTACCTATATCTCTTCTAATTCCAGTGTTTTAAATGTATTAGATCGTATATTTGCTTCCCGTGCCTATCTCAATTACTTTTAAACATCTACAAATTAGTATAATATGCCACGAGAAAACACAGCGAAAGACAGTTTGTCGTTACGGTTATCTTCGCATGACATGATGACACGACGAATTAAGAAATACCTGCTTTACGGTAGGTTCTAAATTGACCGATCCGTGCAGAATAAGGAATCATCTCTCAATCAGCATCAGCCACATAACAAGAAAAGTCGGCGCACAAAATGAGAAAAGCAAAACTTCATCTTGTGTTACCTCCAACCTACTAAAGTTCTTTATTCGGTAGGTAACCAAATATTTGTCTCCCCCCCCTTCTCCCCCATTCATCCTAATTACTTTTCTTTTCTATCTGAACCATTCTCGTTCGTCACAGTACGGCTGTCGGGAAATCAAATTTCTTAGTCCATATCAAAGGCTAATGTTTGTCAAGGGAAAAAAAAATTTAAAATTTCACACAGTACCCCAATGTCTAGATTATCTAGCTTCATACAAGCCAGATATACTATGTAATCGTACAAACGAGCCCTAAGATCTGGCGGCCGTTTTCTGATAGGCTGATCTGCGCCAGGAACATGCGCAGTGACCCGTGACACCCTTCGAGTCAAAGATCTATGTTGAGGCTGGAAAAAGGGTTTGTCTTATATGCCCCTGGCCAATATACCTTACCCCGTACCACCCAATAAGTCTATTCTCCGGTTCTGCACTTTCTTCACCCTTCCACCAAGGTATCTATCTAGGTACCCATCAGCTTCAGGCAGGGTCAAGCATAGTCGGGCAGGGTATTGGACAGATCATCCGTCATGTCTAGTAAAGGCACACCCTTGGGGTATCAGTAAGGGGATTCATTCGGACCCGCTCTCCATTACCTGTGCGCACTGCGCAGATCTTGTTGACCCTGTCGCAACCAAAAAAGCCCTGCCTTTAGCATGTCCAGGAAGCCTAGGGAACCCAGGAGGCCCAGCAAAGCCCAGCAAAGTCCAGCAAGCCCCAGCTACTTTTTTTTACGCACGGCGCGAGTTAAGGCGTTGGTGTAGTTATGTTTTGGAGAAATCTGGTTAAAACTCGACCCTATTCCGTTTTTTCATTGGTAAGGTTGTCGCCAGATCTCGTGTATTACATGCATACCCACTGGGTTTTGATGGGGGTGCATGCGAAAAAGGGATTTCAAACCTCGTCTCTATTTACTTTTATCACCTGGGCACGTCTCCGGCTACATAGTACTGTACCAGTCACCGGTCAATGGGCAGTCACCAGTCTACTTTACCAATCCCAATCTACTTTACACTACACTAGAGTCTAATTGGGTCTCCACTCCCTCCTACTACCGGCTCCTCTCGACCTTACCTCCTCGACATCCACCTAATAATATATCATGAGGCAGGTACCTACCAACCGTCCAGTCAGTTCCTTACTGTTCTAAGGGAAAGAAAAAAAATTCTTACTGTCCACTTGCTTCACCCATTTGCACTGCACCGCATTGTACTTGCTACCGTAGAAACCCCCCGGCTACCTTTGAAATCTTCCGGTGTCGACAACTCTATTCTCACTTACACTAGCCCACACTATTATTCGGCAATAGACACTTTTATTATTACTAGCCACCTAGGTAGCCAGTCACCTTTGCCATACCTGCCTTAATTACCTGCCTTATAAAGAACTACGTACAACTTCACTCCAATGCCATTCATTGGTTTATATCTTTAATTATACAGAGCAAGACCATCACATATTCTTATCTTAGTCTGGCTTGAAGCTACTTTGAAAAGCTGCCTACTTACAGCTTACAGAGAGTAAGCTAACCGGAAATCCCAGTTACGCCCGGGCGAAGTTGATATCTGAGCTGGTGTCCCTCGAGACCACTGAAGAGTTTGAGATATTACGTCCCAGTCTTGGTGTGGCTTGCTAATCAATTGGACTCGGCAATCTCACTATTTGTCGGTTTAGAAGTTAGTTACAAAAGGTACTGGGATCCTCCCGGTACGCGTAGTGACGACAGCTGGCAAGTCAGATACGCCCCCCTAACCTACTCGGGATTTTTGTGGACAAAATCCATCCTAAATTCCTACATAGTAGGCATCTAAGGACGAACTCAAAATTTTGGGACCTCGGAGGCATCGTCATCCCAGTAAGGGCCTAGGTTGGGGGTACCCGACATATGGTCGGGTGGTGTTTGCATCAAGAAGACTTTTCAACAATTCAAACTTTCGGCATCTCATAACATAGTCGGTCCTCCCTGACAAGCTCTAACTTTTCGTCTTGTCGTATTTCATCTATTAAACGCAACGTTTCGAGACGCATCCCCGAGAAACGCGTCGTTTCATGCCCAGATCATATATATCGCTACTCGTTAGCCCCTCGCGTTAGGGTTTTCGTCCGATAAAAAACAGCCAAAAGAGAGCATCGTAACTCAGGGCAACCTTTCTTCCTAGTTGTGGTCGGACCTGTCCCCTGTCTAGGAGACTGAAGTGAGAATTTTATCCGACCCCGCGTGCTTTGTTACCACTACAGCAACCTACCCTCGGCCGATTTCTACTTATAGCGTCTGTTTCGGGTCCAATCGCGCGCGCTACTCGCACGCGGTGAAGTTCTCGGACGATTCTAACGGGCCGGCTGTACAACGGCCTGGGCGAACCAAAGGTGGCCCTCCTTTCTTTTTCACTACAGCTCCGCTGCCGGAGGCGCACTGGTTAGACTCGCCTCTTAAAGTGTCTTGCGACCCGTCTCCCGTGGCATGGACGATCACGGGCGACGGAGGAGGCCGAACGAACCGCCCGTCAATACTCCTTCTAACACTAGATACCCAGTTCACGATCCCAATGCACAGGGACGGTCGTACGGCGCAAGCGGGTCTGACAGGTATCGGCCCGCACCTCTCAATACATCGCCTGCAGCATCTCGAGGTATAGGAGGCGCGGCTAGCTACAGTGGATATTATCAAGAGCCGTCGACAGCGTTCTCCACTGCCATGCAGCAGAATACAATGCCATACCAGTCTGAATACGGACAAGACGCTCGACAAACACAGAGCTTTAGCACGTACAATCCGTCCATGATGTACAACGTGCCGCAAGCGAGCGCGCAAAGTGCCGTCTACGATACGAGTCAGCAGTTCCCGTCACGGCAACCTGCAGCGCTGCAGATGATACAAACGGATGTGTCCAACCCCTATTTCCCGAGCGAACCGACCAACGCGGCCGCAGCGACTAGTCTGCAGTCACATGCTGGCTCTTCAAGTACATCAGCAGCAGTATATCAGCAAAGCCCAGTTGGCCAACGCACGATGCTCCAGAACTATCCGAGCGGGATAGCGCCAATGAGCGGTATGGCACAGACGAGCACACCCGAGCAACAGGCTATAGAAGAGCCCGACTACTCACAGACGGCAGAGATGAGTGAAGCCTATGCGCGATACCAGACAGCTTTGGGGGAGGTTTTTACCAACATTCGTAATGGGGTGCTACAAGCTGCAAGTGATTCGCTCTTGAACATTTCCGAATGGTTGCTCTCAAAAGTTGTGGAACTAGGTGAGTCCATTTGTCGAGTAATATAATTCTGTCCGTGAATTTAACTGTTGAAGGCCTGGCAGCAGACGATGAAAACCTCTATAGAGACCGTATCAAGATGTGGCAGGATTTCAACCATGCGTGGCTCTCATTATTTCAAAAGCAAAAGGATATGATGGAGTCGGGCGCGCCGCCGCAACGAGGTCAGACGCTAATCAGCGAGGACGGACTGAGAAAGATGGGAAAAGAAATAGTGAGGCTTTGCGACGGAATTGATCGGCACGGTCTAGTAGACTACGAGTACGGCGTCTGGGAGGAGTCTATCGTTGCTAGTATGTCCCCAACCCTGGTGGTAGTGTCTTCGCGTGTAGCATGCATGTCCTGGCTTACTAACTAACCGGGCTAGTCATTGAGGATTGTCTTGATCTCTATGAAAACGAGGAGGAAGCCGAGCCTACCAATGCCTCCGCCGCGAGTTCCGCAGGCCGTCGCGGCCATCGCACTTCTCGATAGTGACGGTGGACTTAAACGGAGTAAGATATGTCCGGCAGGGCAGTATCGAGGATATGGGTCGGTTGTGATTTGAGATATATACGGGGCGTTGCATTCGGTCACGGCGATTATTTGCAAAGTAGGTTGTGATACCCATCGATTCCAATGGCGGCACGGAAACGTCATGAGTCCATAACTCTCACCAATATGGATGACGATCATGGGCCAGGGGGTGAGACGAATTACAACGTGATACTAAGTTGCACGTTGGCCTAATTTCATGAGGTAGCACGCCCATCTAGGTTGGCTACGGAATATGGACATGTTTCACCCGAGCGGTAGTATATGGAACTAAGGCTAAGTTCAAGATATTCAAACCTCTGGAAGGAGAGGTCGTATACTGCGGCTGTAATGAGAGATATGCGACGGGACGACGAATGGAGGAAAATGAGAAAAAAAAAAAAGAAAAGAAAAGTAAAGACCGGATATGGGCTCATTAGAGCGGATGTGTACGACTATATGATGTTGTTTTCGGATACCCTTGGAAACTGGCGCGAATGTAGGAATGATCAAAAAGACAAAGGTATAGAGTAGAAAGGTACCTACTGCTCTCGCGAGCTTGTTCGCTTATTTTCATTAATATGGATGGATTGCTTTGCTATACGTGTGTCGGTTAAGACTATGGGATATATCTTGATATGTCTACCTACCTACCCAACGGTTAGGTAGGTATTATACCAGTTTAGCGCTATCCGCGTTTTTGATATCTTGTACTTAAATAATTACGTGTTTCTGAATATTAGGTGGTTATGATTTCCGCCTTGCCAGAATAGCTGCTCTAGGTAGTAACGCAGCAACTCGGCACCTCGTCTAAAATATACTCGGAATTTCAATGACATCGAAGTTTTATAGCTTTACCTAGTAGGTAAGTGCTTTATGTACCCGAGGCAAGTAAGGGCAGATACAGGTAGGTAGGTAACCGTTAGGTAGGTAGGTAGGTAGGTAGGTACATGTACCTGCCTAGGCATGAGGTACCTAAGGTTTAATGATTTCAGGAATTTAATTCGCCGGCCTACCCTTCGGGCCTTCCTTTCCTCTTTAGCTAATGACCTAACCTGGGTACCATTCTCTATCTAGGTAGGTACCTACCTATCCCCTTTCTACCTATCTTTTTTTTTTTCTCCTCCTTCATCTAACTTAAAGAACTTATCTGTAGAAACGCGGGGAATTTCCATCTCATTGCTCTATTCTTTTCTTTTGGATATCCCATGTGTATTATATTGATCTCATTTCGGACTGGCTTCCTATAGGCGCTTACCATAACCCTTGCTTATGTCCGATAAAGCTTTTCCAACCACCTTAAAGCTACAAATATTTCGAACCCGCTCTTTGCTCCTATCTTGCCGCTTTAGGGTTGATATATCCCTCATATAAGCTGCACGTATCTCTTCTAGGAAAGATGTGGATTAATTAGGATCAAAGTGGTATTGAAAGGTAGCAAAGAAAAGCCTCAAGGCTTAAAGGAACCCTGAAAGATTTCCATTTACGGCGAGATGCTAATATTGATTGGCCAGTCGTCACAGCCGCAATGATGCAAGTCAATCTCGGAAGTATTCCGATTCAGCTGAATGTGTTTCTGACAGGCAGCCCACGAAGATCAATTTAACTACGGTCTTCCTTGAGCGAACAGGCGTCTTTGTAAGACAGTCACAACAGCCATTGATTGATATTGATCGGACCCGATGCCATGGATTTGTAAGTCGTGGCTCTACATATGGTACAATACATATAGTACTCCATAAGTACCTCCGCTACAAAGCCTACCCCTTCGGCCTTGCTTCGACTGATAGGTGCACCGTGCTGCCCTCCCAATTTCAACCGTTCCATGGACCAAAGACTGATCAACCAAGGCTCAACTGCAGCTGCAGCTACAAACATGGAAGATGCGTTGTGCTGCGATTCGGCCAAGCTTCAATTTTATGATGTGTCACTTTTTGATAGACTCGCACCCTGTCTGGTTTAGACAAGGATTTACGATACGCCCAGATCGAGCGACAAGGGTATCACAATACACTACATGTCAGACGGGTGGATTATTATCAATAACTACCCTTGGTTTCTTTAATATTACCATAGTTATACGAAGTATGGTATTTCTCTTGTTTTACTCTTTCCTCCGGTTTCCAGTCGCGTGACACAAAACAAAAGGCACGGATGACCCCGGCCGTGTTTGCAGCTGAAACCATGAAACAATCTCAGCAAACAAGCAGCTTTGTTTATTGCTCATCTCTGAATACATTGAAGGGGTTCGGACCTAGGAGCTTGAATATATCTGTACGACATTCAAGAACCCCTGGTCGTGTCTCATCAACCGACCTTGACATTGTTACCGCCGTATTTTACCAGATAATCGGACCCGGCAACGCTGAGACCGCCTTATAGAGCCATGAAACACTAGAACAACTAAAGGAATAAAGAGCATCCATGTAGGGCTGGGTTGCTGCAAACCCAGTGCTACCTTATCCCGGACTACTGGAAAGAAGAGGCTGAGGGGAGGGCCTTGACGTCGCATCAGCGAATGTTCCGCAGAAGCTGAATTCGAACGGCTGGACCTGCAGTTGTACCCCCTCCCCTGTCAGTTTTGAGATCTACAAAAGAATGTTGTTTCGTCACCGGCGTCGATCCCGACAGGTCATCACTCATATCTGAGAATCGACAGAAATTTTCCAACTTAAAGAAAAAGAAATGCCACCAATGCAGCTACCCGCACAGCTCATCCCCGATGTACATACAAACGCCGTAACGGTCGATGGCTAAAACCTCGACCCCAATTCCGCCTATTTCCGCCTACATGAACGCAGGGAAGCAAGTTGGCCAACCAGTTCTATTACCATGGCGTTGGTCTTACACGGTCATTCTGACCAATCCTCTTGACTCTTTTCCCGGGCCTATCAAATCCACTCTGCTCGGTGTAGTCTGATCCAAGACATAGCCAGCTCGACGAGTCGTTCATTGGTGTGAGAGATGAAACCATCTGAAAGGAATCCCCACCCACGACCTTCTTTAAGTAAAGCTTACGCTCTAATTCGTTGCGCAATTATGCATGCAAGCTCCATCTCATGTGCATCCACTTGTGTAGTGTAAGTGGGTGAGAGACGCGGGTTCGTCACATGTGCCATCTTACGGGACGCTCCCGCTCCAGGACCTGCAGGAGATCAGCTGTTTCATTGCCGGGTGCGGAGCCGGTCTGGCCTCCCCTCCCCTCGGCCGGAACGTCGCTAGTTAGGGCGGAAAGTTTGATCACCATTGCTCCTTGCGGATCGTGGCGTCGGTCGGTTTGGTTTGGCTACTTCCAATGCCTTTTGCAAAGTTTCCCTCTTTGCGTAACAGGGCACAGAAGGAATCCCAATCTTTTAGGCATAGTCTTTGACGGCGACCTCTGCGGGTACCCGGGAGGGAAAGAGTTATCCCGAATTCTTCCCCCGAAGGGAGTCATACGTTACAATTTAGGAAGGAGACGGGAGGAATATGTGTAAGAAATAGGAATCAAGTCCCATCTAGAAATAGTTGTGCTACTTCCTCCGTGCTGCTAGCCGTCGCCCTTTAGTTGATGTATGCCGTATCTGGTGAAGCCGATGCTTCCTTCTGGTATAACAGAGTACGCATATTTCTCTACTTGGATCCTTCGAAAGCAACCCTGTTCATCTATCGTGAGAACACTATCTCCATCGGTTCGTCATGGAAATAATATCATTTCCGTAATTCCCCACATACGTTATCACTAGGCTAGCCATGGGAATCCAACATGACACTTACAAAACAAGCTAACGGCCAACGTTGCCCGAGCCCCAACAGATTATCAGCCACTTGTTTAACAAGCATTCGTACCGAGTTACACCATCATGGGGACGCCAACAAAGACACAGGACTTACGTTCTTTACCTAGGTAGTTGGGCATTATGACAAATACTTACTTGGAAATAGCCCTGTTAGATCCCTGGTGGTGTCCGATCGGTAGCTAGGAGAGTCATCCCGATTTATTTGATCGTGTTCGATCGTATTCAGCTTGTATCAGCCTCAGCTTACGATATTCGTAAGTTAGTTTATGCGTAGGACCCCAAAACGCAGCTCCACGATGCGAAATGCGAAACTCGTAAGCCGGAGTTTGAATTACCTACTTTGCGGTAGCCAAACTTCGTATGGCCGTTTACTCAACCTCAACTAGATTTGGGGGGTTGAGCACTAAGGGTAATATGCAAGGGAGGCATTACTTCCTATTTACAACTCTTAGTCCTTGATTCTACCTTTGAGAGACGTCCCTCAGACTACTTAATTGTAGTAACTGCATGAGCCACTACCCACACTATAGAAATAAAGGGATAGGAAAGTCCACCGAGTACATAATACCTGGTCTTATTGTGAAATTCAAGTTCGATCCTGCGCATGTTATTTTTATGACTTTCGCATATTGGTTTCGGTTCGGGGTTAAGTGCCTCATTCTTTAGAAGTTCTCCATAATGGAACCTCCAAGTAGTCCAATGTTCAAGTAAATATAAATATATATTAATTTTTCAATAATAGTTACAAAATGGCCTTGTTTCCCGACTTTCACAGGATTTCTTATAAATTTCCTCTACGGTTCTTCCCGTTTTACTCATAGGGGTAATGTTTGGGGTAAGAATCTCAACGAAGAACAACATCCGAGCGGCTGTGAGATTAAAGACGCACTTATCCTTCTCGACCCAGTAGACGAATTCAACCAGGTAAGATGCAGCTTCGTCTTTCTAACAGGTATCGTTTGAGATTGCCGCTAAAAAGCGGAAGTCGTTTTGCGAACAATGAGTGCCGGGATGCAATGCTAAGTCGCTATATGAACCACTATATAAAATCACATCAAAATAAAGCTTCCAGAATAGGCAATTTAGCTCTAGGTTGCATTTGTAAAGGGATATATATATGTGTGTGTATGTATGTGTATATATCTTTACCTTAATCATGTGGTATTTCATGTATAGGGGGTAGCTAGAATCATACGCGTAGTTGACACACAATTTTTTCCCTCGAGCTAATCTTCTCCCTCTTTACTTTGTCTTACCATCCATACAACGCACAAATTCTATTCACGTTGCCTCAAGGTTAATAGCACCTCGTGCTTCGTCTACGTAGGAGACTCGTGTAAATGATTACGTTGCGCGGTCCTTAAGTAGCAATCCGCGAATCAAAGGGAATAGACGGCAATACAAGCCCGTGCTATAAGCACCTCGTTACACGAGGGGAGTTTGCGAGGTACAGCTTAAGGTAGGTATGTTTGCAAATTGCAATGTCGAGTGGTGTTACTCTGAGCCCTACCTCCGAAGTTACCTAAGATAGATAGAGAGGAATTATTCGTGGTGCTACAAAGTGGGCCAAGAAGCGTGAAACAACGTCGTTGTTGCACGATGAACTCTGTCTTAACTACAATAGCTACGATATATTGTCAGAGTACCCTGAATGGGGATAAATCGCGAAGTGAATATTGAGAAGAAGCAGCAAAGCTCCTGTAAAGTAGCTTTACAGTGGTATCTAACTAACAACTAACAACCCTCGATCTTCCATCTATCAGCAAGGGTGCGCAGCGCCCTTTACGGGTATATGTGCAATTGTGGATATCTTCCCCTATTCCTGACTATGTAGTCTTCACTTACCTTCTGACATACATACACAGCGAAAGTGCCTATCATTGACCATATATTCTGTTAATGAGGTCGTTGCTTTTTGCTATCATCTCCATTATAAGGGAAATATAACGTAGGACAAGGTTCAAATATAGAGAGCTGACTATAGGCATCCATGTTCTACTCCAAACTCATTTTCCTATGTACGGTAAGAGTGAGTAAGATACTAGGTAGATTATTCGATCGCCCCCAAACTGGTTATAATTCCGTCTAAAGCCTACCGTTGCTTCTATCAAGTAAACGAATTCCTTACAATAGGTAATTTATACGGTCGACGGGAGGGGAGTTTAAGAAATAGAACCGGCTCGAAGGGGAATGTAATCTGAATTAGGATACTGTTAGATATTGACACGTCGAATCCTCTTGCCAAGTTTGCTTTTGTATAAATAAAGCAGACAACTCCTCTTAATAGATCTGGCTCTCGTAATAAATAATTGGATTCGATACTTAGACTCTCATATTGTAACTAGGTAGATTCTTCCTAGTTATTTAATAATAATAAAAATGAAAAGAATAAAATTTTGCGGCAAGGCTACGTAAGTTTGATCTTCCTAGCCCCTGAAGAGACGGACTTGTTGCTTCGGCTTCTTGGTTAGGGATTTATATAATGGAATACTTAACATAACACAGGTGCTGCTCCAAAGGCCGGGAATTCACGTAAGAAGTATAAAAGTACGCACTTGAAGGCTGTCCGTACGGCCAATCTTGAGCAATTAGAAAGCTTGTTTGATGGTCTCGAGGTTATGGAGGGGGTCTCGTTACTAAAGTTTGTATATACCTATTAATCTCGTATTTCGGGACTTACGTCGTTCATAAACTACACCGGCATAGCTGTCAGGTTTCTAGTCGTACTAACTATATATAGAACAAAGAACTTGTTCTAGGTATACGTAGCAGTAGATCCATAGCCATAGTACCTAGTAGATAGTGTTCCTCGCGGAACAACGAAATTGCTTCCTCGCTTATTGGTCCGCCTCATCTAAGCCCATCACAGTACTCAGGCACTATACTCATACTAAGAGAAAGAGGGGTTATTAGATATTATAAAGTAGGTAATGACAGCGAGAAGATAAGCCATGAGCCTAGCTTAGGATTATATTCTATCATAGTCTATAGTTCTCTGATAGTTGAGGTTAAGTCAGGGGCCCAGAGTAGAGAGCACGAGGTTCAAATGCCACAGTGCCTAACCTAGGTAGGTAGTGGGAATTAGCATACTACAAGTTAGAACATCTAGAGCCTAGCCGCTTGATTTCAACACCGGGTTCAGGCATATATCAAGGAATTTGTGTCTTCGGCGAGAGGTAAAATCATCATGTGACAAGAGCAAGCAAAACTATTCATTATTACTAATATCCTACGACTTCTTCGGGATCTTCTTAGATATATATATGAATATAGGTATTTAGCAAAGCTATGCTAGGCATGCAAATGCCAGATTTAGCTTAGTACTAGACCCATATTCACGCTTCCTCAAAGTAATCACTCTCTTACTCCCCCACCTCTCGAGAGCAATATTAGTGATCAGTGCGTTCTCACAGGTGACAAGGTCGGCCTACTAATAGGCAACAAGTCTGTCCCGAGTTTCATAATTCATTACTACGGCCACGTTGCCGGTGGTACGGCTAGGTATCTAGAACTGGTCTGTATCAAAGTTCCATTAGCAACCATCACACACAGACGTTGAACACAAAGCATAAAAATATGAAAGAGATAATAGCGGAGAGAACAAGCCACTTACCTAAAGTCATGCTCATGCTAACATCCGTGTTCTCGACCATCTTGGTAAATTCTTCAAAGCTGATCTTGCCGTCCTTATCGAGGTCGGCCTCCATAATAGTCTTGTCGACGATCTGCTGGAGCTGCTGGTCCTTCAAGTTGCTTCCAACCATCATCTTCAGAACAATGAATAGCTCGCCGTTGCTGATATACCCATCTCGGTCGATGTCGTATACCTTGAAGGCGAACCGTAGCTTCTGCTCCTTGTTCCCCTTGCTGCTGAACGCGCTCAGCCCCGATACGAACTCTTGGAAGTCTACGTCGCCGCCGCCGTCCTCGTCGAAGATCGCTATCATTCTGTTTACGGGCAAAAACGTGTTTGAGTTAGCCTCGGGATAGTCAGTAGTAGACGTTGATAGAGTAGGAAATACGGGTGAAGCCGTACCTCGTAGCGAGCGGGTTCGACGATATTTGCGGTAAGCTTAGAAACTCTTCTCGTTCGATCGTGCCCGAGTTATCCTACGCAGACCATAATCATTAGCTTAGGCGCATAACGGAGCAGAGAGCTGGTCGGGGAGCTCTATGTACCTTATCGAGCTTCATGAACCTCTTCCTCAGCCTATCAACCTCCTCCCGGTCGACTACACGGCGCAATTAGGACTACATCCGAAAAGCATCTGCAGGGAAAGAGTCCGAATACATACAGTTCGACCCCTGCACGATGTTGTCTAGAACGGTGCTCGTTGTATTACCCATATTGCTGGGAAGCCCCTTGGCGGAGGCGGACTCGAAAGAATGGGACGGGGAGGTTGGATAAAGGAGTTGTTCTCGATGTATATTCGGGAGATACGACTCGGTTGCTTAAAGGGGGATAGCTTTGGAGGGATTGGGTATTCGTAATTATGTCAAAGGAATGGACTTATTTGGTAGCTCGTGGGGTTTGTTGAAAGACGTTCTCTATGTACGTAGACGATTTCCGCTTGTGAAGTTCCGCCTCTTGTGATGAGGCTGATGGAGAGTTTAGATGGGAATGCGGGCTGGTGGGGTCCCTTTTTTTTTATATATGTCCATGGATCTCTTTATTCATGCTTGTCCATGATTGGAGAAGCACAGCCGCATCTTCATAGCACAAGCCACGACTTGATGAGTTAGAGTTACCTAATCAGCTGAAGTACGTAGACAGGGTAGACCCGTAGACCCGTATGTAGATACCTATGTACGTAGATACGTGACTAGGCACGTACCTAATGATTCAAGACAGCCACTTATGTAATAGATAACGATTATCTCTTTGAACGATGGAATATCGAAAATATGGAGGACGTACGCAAAAGAACGAATAGCATGTGTATTTACGGATTATACTCGTTATATTTAAATTAGAAGAGACAAACCAGACGACTAAACGCCCGTACCTTGAAAGTACCTCCTTGCATAAAATCAACAGGGCATTCAAGCTTTCTTATCAGATACAATATGTGGCTGGTGGTTTGTGGCTGATTATTGCCATTTTTAATTTCGACTCCCAGCATAAAATGCTCCTGCAACCAAGAAATCCAGAGCTCCAAGATGCAAAATTACAATCTAACGGCATCTACACTTACATGCGACTAGACCACACCGCTGCATGCAAAGGCAGAGAAAAAAAAAATCGAAAAAATCAGCGAGATGCAAGATGCATGATGCGTTGGTCAGACATGTTGCGTAGGCTAGCGCGGTTGTAGATGTTTGTGAATGTAGTGTAGGTATCTCGAATGCATAATTCCACTTTCTATTTCTAGGTCCAAGTTTCCTCATATTTGTCCTCTGGGCATGCGCAAAGGAAAAAAAAAAAAAAAAAGAAATGGAAATGGAAAAGGGGATAGTCTATTTGCATCAGGGTCGTAGATGCTAATTTGAAATAAGTTTGTACCTTGATTGGAAAGTACATAGGAAGTTCAAGAATGAAAGTAACGAAGCGCCTATTGCGCAAGTACTACTTTGTCTTTTAGCGGCAGAAAGACGTCCATGGAAAGAAAATGCCGATTTTAGGTCAAGTCAACCAACGTTATGTACTAAGGTTCCTTTCATAAAACTTATTTACGGACAAGATACAAAGGGGATGAAACTCAGCCAAAAATAATCCTCGTAAGGCCATGCCATTATATAGAATATATAAAATCAATCGGAAATAATTTGTCAAGAAATGCAAAAGTTAACTATATCAAATATAACATTCACCATCATTGATTGAAAAGGACTATCTTTTCTGTTAGAACGGGTTGTTATCGCACCCCGGGCTCCCCCTTTTCATTGCCCCTCCCCCAAAAAGTGTTGCCCAAAATTGGGCGCCTCCATGGTGCAGCCAATAAAAACCCCAGATTTTAAGATAGTTACGGGCTAACTAGGAGGAAGGCGTAAGTCTTTAGGTGGGGCTTTCTTTCACTTCCAGGACTCTCAGACCCTCCTTAGACCCTCTGTGCACAACCTGCACAATCACTATTCTCACTTTGTTGTTGCTGCTCGGGCTGCCTGCGGCGTCCAAGCAAAAATTTGCGCCCCAAACAATTCAACGTCACCTCATCCTAGACGACACTTTAGCCATCAAAACAACCCTCAAAACATAGCTTTAAACGCTCATAAATTTGATTTTTCATCGTCGCATGATCTAAACTTTTTGGTTCCCGAATTTTTTCGGGGGTTTTCCGACCTCTTTGTCGATTTTTTCCCTACTATCCTACCACACCGCTGACCGCCATGTCGACCCGGAAAGTGCGATACAAGAAACTTAACATCAAAACCCCTCTACCCGTACTAAGGGAAGACCAAATAGACCCCAACGAATATGAATCTCTTACAACCGAATCACAAATAGCTACTGGTGTCGAGCAAGCCGAGGAAAATGTGAGTTATCAATACTTTTCTTACCTTTCATACGCATGTCACGTGATATATCACGTGACATATTCGCCCTTGGTCCTACCCATTTTTATATCATTTTTATATCGAGCGATATCAAGGTATATCACCACATATCACCACATATCAAGACTCGTAAATGCACGTAAACCACTTACCGAAAGGCTAACCACGCCTGCCCATAGGAATATCATTTGCAGGCAGCCCTTAGAGGGGCCGGCGCGAGTACGGACAATGAGATCCCAGTGCCGCCGCCGCAAAAGAGCGAGGCAGACTATAATGAGCTGTATCCCACACCATATGTAGAGCCCAGAAATTACATCAAGTTCTCCGAAACTGTTGAGGAGACGCTCGGCTGTCTATATGATATGACAACAGAGGATGAGGAGTACCTCAAGACTTACAATGCTAAGTGGACAGGAAACACTCAGCTCTCGGAGGATGATTTCGAGCGGATAATGGAAGTATTCGAAGATACAGCCGCAGAACAAGCTCCCTTTGCTGCAGTTGACAATACAGTAGTGCCCTTTGAAGTCATGGCTCAAGCTATGAATCATATAGTTCCTGTCAAGCTCATTCAAGCGCATGCTAAAAATGTCTACGAGTACTGGAAGACTCGACGGCAAGTGAGCGGTAACAGGAATCTGCAGCCTTCACTCAAGTTCGAAACTCATCAAGAGCATGATGATATGGACCCTTATGTTTGCTTCCGAAGGCGCGAAGTGCGGCAGACGAGGAAAACGAGGGCACGCGATGCGCAGGTGAGCGACAAATTAAAGAAGTTGCGTAGGGAATTGGAAGACGCCCGTCAGCTTGTTGTTTTCTCGTATCAGCGGGAAATATTCAAGAGAGAGCTTTTACGCAGCGATAGGTCTGTCTTTGAACAGCGGAGCAGCCTGAAAGAAACCAAAATTCGTCTCGGCATCAAGGGTGATGACGAAGACTTCTTCAACGCTAGACCACAGAAACGGCCTAGGACAGAGGCGCAACAACCAGCGCGCGCCGGCCCTCATAGTCAGCTTCGCTTGATTGTCCGTCCTGACGGAGGACGAACCGTGGAACCGGCCGACCTCGCTGTCCTAGCCGATAAGCTAGCTGAGAAGGAGAATGAGTTGCGTAATGATGTTGAGATGAAGATCCAGAACCATAGGAGATGGAACAACAACTATGTGGATCTGACTGCTGACCCATTACCTCCTGTTCAGGAGCAGAAAGAGCCAAGCTTTAGGCCCGCAAAGACCACCTATTTGATGACCCCACCGGCATCTGCATCAGATTCCACGGAGCCGGAGGAGGAAAGCCCATTGGATTCGCTCAAGTCTTTCCAGCAAATCAATTCCAGTAGTATCAACCTAGGGCGCGCGGAATTCGAAGAGATGTCTTCGTACCGTCGTCGCATAGGGCGATTAAATCGATTATTTATCGACCGTCGACCACCTAAATCCAGACACGAGAGTCCTCCACATGACGTGGACTTTACCCAGAGTGATCGTTGGAAATATGACCAGGACGACGATGATGACGATGACCAGCCAGTGTATGAAGTGGATCCCAACAGCTCCCGTCAAATGAAATTCCGGTCGACGATACCGCCCTCGCCATTCTTGTTTAAGAGGCAGGGCGTTGATGCTGCTGCTGCCCTCCAGGCAAGTAGTGTAAACCGTCAGGCCCTCCCACAACCCCAAGCATCAACGACTCAAGCTCAACCACAGCGACCACCTCAGACCTGAGATAAATCTCTAGCCAAGCCTCAAGCAGCCGGCATGGGCTCTCGGGCTAGTTGAAGAGGTATTGACGGAAATCGAAATGTAGCGCTCGAGGAATGGTTAACTCTGGGCTATAATGCCCAGGTATCAAACAACCAACTCTGAGTTAACCGCGTCTCAAGTGGATGTTTGATACACAGCAGTATACCACATATCGAAGAAATGCGAGTGCATTTACCGGTCCGTTATTTCAGTGGGAGCAGACACGAGTCTTATCGGCCCTAAGTATACACCACCCGGTGATTACTCGAGCATGAATAAAGCGCTCTGCGGGTTTCTACCGCTGAGACTAGAGGTCTGCCGGTGTGCCCAACCCCCTCGCCCGGGTCTCGTATGTTCGCATCAAACTGTACATACTCCCGCGAACATATGAATTGAACGAAGAGGGCAAATCGAGGCGTGGTCCATCCTTATTTTGGTGTAATATATAGTACTCAGAGCGATATGCATAGCCGGTGGAGTTAGTGGCGCCCAGACATGGCGTTCAGGGCTTCAAATGATGAAAAGAGCCAAGAGGATCAATGTATGAATACAAATACCTCGTGTCCCATGCCTTTTCCGTGATCAACTTGTAATTTGGCCGGTCTGTGTAATGTGTACCTTTCTTATGCTTGTTTATTGTGCTCGCCAAGGTTGCAGGAGTAGAAGTAATGCTGACGCGCGGTTTGTATGACTGGGTGGACGGTTACGTTTCCCAGAAGGTCGCCTGATCAGAGAAGATTTGCCCCTAATTACTGGCCAGTTGCGCTACTCCTAAAATATAGTCCGAGTCATGTTTGAGGACGAAACGGCGGCAAGCTTATTCCTCGGTTAGGAATTACCATTGCAAAATGCATTAGATTTGGCCACAAGTCGCTGTGCAAAAATAAGGCTTTGTATCTTGTCGTTTCTCCCCAATACGTATAATATTCGTAGTGCCACGAGGCTCGCTAAGATTGTCACAACTTTAGCAAATGCACAATATTTTTTTTTAAATCAAGGGGGGAGGGAAACTTGAAAGCTCTAGAATTAAATAGAAAATTGGTCGGAAAAAGGAAGCTTGGTGTTGTTGGTCAAAGACCTTGTAGTAGACGTGATACCAAGGACCTGACGTCGGAGATACCGTGCGGAGAAAAATGCCATACACATGGATATTGCGATTCTAACCGAAAAAGTTATGAAGACTTACGAATGAATATAGAGCCACTAGACAACTAGAGGCGGAATAGAAATATGAAAATATTGCGCTTTACACATTTGATGAAGCAGTCGGTGTAAGATATGTGTTGCGTCCATGTCAGCGACCTCGGCGCACTGCCACGGCCTCGAGGAAATCCTCCTTGGGTAAGCAAGTATACCCGGCGGCAGTCCGCCGAAAGGCGATAGCCAGAGTTTTCAGGCTTCGAATTTTCAAAACTGAGATAATAATATAGAGACCATTCTTCTTATCCCGGCGTCGATGATTTTCTAGTCCGTTGTATGTGACATAGAGGCAGATCGGGTGGATAGTCTAGGATTTCGCACAGTCGCAGGGTTGCTGACTTGCAGGAGAAGCTCGCAACGGGTAAACAGCTAGAAGGTATAGCCATTGTTGTGAATTTCAGGACATTTCAAGTCTCGAGAGTATATTATCTGCGAGAGAAAAAGGTCAGCGATAGTCAGAGACCGGGTTGGATGAGTGGTCGTCTCGGATTACCGATCAGAAATGGCGAATCGCTGGGTGTGCAGCTCCTATCTAAAAAAGTAGATGGATAGGAGTGATATCGACGAAAGAAGCAAGGAAGAAAAGTAGTTTCAAAGACGGAACAAGATGGGAATAAAATAAGGAATCATATAGTAGGCTTGTGGGAAGAGGGTAAAAGAGGTTGGATAGTGAAGTAAAAGGCGATTTGGTATTTGGTAATATTTCTCCTTGGTGCTAAAGAGGACTGAAGGCTATTATTACCCGTCAAGAAACATTAGGTGAGTAAGTGCGGTTGCCCCACTCTAGCGCAACTCGACAAGACAGCCTGGACAGCCTGGACAGCCAACTGGTACCTAAACTTTAAGGCTCCATAGACCCACCCAAAAGATGTATGCTTAACTAACCTAACAGGGAAACTAGACTATCGATAAGGGTCGTCAGCTTGAAGATTTAGTCGTCATTGGAGGGGTCTCTTTTGCACCCTGCGTTTCTGCGTTCCCGCTCTTACATAGTACATACATACATAGTACATGGCAGATAGACGGAAAGGGACCCCACCACGCAAGATAGCCTCAAAGCTCACATAGGTACTTTCTTATCCAAATCTATAACTTTATACTTGATTCTTCTAACCAACCACGTTGGTTTCACCATGTTAAGGCTATAACCACATATCCCAACGAACCCACTACCACTATACTTGGGATCCGTAGACTCAAATTCACGAACGGCGCTTAATCCAAGCGCCCAACTCCTCCCATCAAAGTAGCCCCGCAGCAAGCCATCGCAACGTCTCAACCCACACACGCCGCGTAGAACAAACAAGACAAGACAAGATAGGACAAGGCAAGGCAAGGCACGCCATGGCCCAGCAGAAGCAACCCCTCCTATCCATCGGCTGCGAAGGCAGCGCCAACAAGCTCGGCATAGGCATAATATCCCACGACCCGACCACCGGGAAATCCTCCATCCTAGCCAACATCCGCGACACGTTCGTTTCTCCCCCGGGGACCGGCTTCCTACCCAAAGACACAGCTCGCCACCACCGCGCTTTCTTCGCGCGAGTAGCGCGCGCCGCCTTGGCCGCGGCGGGAATCACGCGCCCGGAGAAACAGCTGAGCTGCGTGTGCTACACCAAGGGGCCCGGGATGGGCGCGCCGCTGCAGTCTGTGGCCGTGGCCGCGCGCACGATAGCCTTGCTTTGGGACTTACCCCTTGTCGGCGTCAACCACTGCGTCGGGCACATCGAGATGGGGCGCGAGATCACGGGAGCTACGGACCCGGTAGTCTTGTATGTCTCGGGCGGCAACACCCAGGTGATCGCGTATGCGGAGCGCCGGTACCGTATCTTCGGCGAGACGCTAGATATTGCCGTAGGTAATTGTCTCGACCGTTTTGCGCGCACTTTGGGTATTAGCAATGACCCGGCTCCGGGGTACAATATCGAGCTACTCGCTCGCAAGTCTTCGGGTCGCGTGTTGCTCGACTTGCCGTACGCCGTCAAGGGCATGGACTGTAGTTTCAGCGGTATCCTTACTGCTGCCGATTTATTAGCTGCGCAGATGCGCGAGCAGGAGGCGCGTATTGCCGCGGGCGAAGAAATCAAAGAGGAGGACAGAATCACACCCGAAAATCTATGCTACAGTCTACAAGAGACTATTTACGCTATGCTTGTCGAAATCACTGAGCGCGCTATGGCGCATGTTGGCAGTAGCCAGGTCCTTATTGTAGGCGGCGTAGGATGCAATGAACGTCTACAGGAGATGATGGGACAGATGGCCAAGGAAAGAGGCGGAAGCGTGTATGCGACTGACGAGCGTTTCTGTATCGACAACGGTATCATGATTGCTCACGCAGGTTTGCTGGCGTATGAGACAGGATTCCGTACTCCATTGGAAGATAGTACTTGTACACAACGATTTAGAACAGATGAAGTTTACGTCAAATGGAGAGATTGAGTCCAGTTCAGCATGTTTGCCCAATTATGATTATTTCACTGTGGTTGTGCTGAGTTTCTCTAAATCTATTACCAACGTTGTCTAAACGGATTCCGTATGATCTGCCTGCGCAGCTATAACTTTTACATCGTACGTGTCCTTCTAATAGTTTCATGGCATCGTATTATCTTTATGAACAACCGTTTTCATGTTTTGAATCATTGGGTAATGCATTTCACATGGGCAACCCGTTCCCGAATTTATCATCTTGCTCATGCGAGACACGGCCCTAGTCGGTACCACACTCCAAAATCTGGAGTCGTATATTAGACATAGCTCATAGGGCTTCCCGTCCTAATAAAAAAGCCATGGTGAGGCATTTCATCCCCATTTAAAAAGCTCCCGCACGATAAGAAATGTGACGTATCCCAGGGACATCCGACACAGTCTAATAGCTTTACCACGAAACATCGAAGAAACTCATTCGTTCTTCGTGGCCTTGTAAATAATCGTAGTCACGTACTTTATAGCCGTTAGCGTTAAAAATCCAAGAAAATGAGATGCTAGGAATGTCATACCTTATTCTGGTATCTGGTAGTAGCCGATACAGCAAGAACATTGTTCTTAATACTACAGGTGGCCAGGTGATTAAGCACGGTATGGTTTGGCATATTCAAGACGCTGTTGTCATCCTTGATCAATGTAACGTTGTTCATAATTGGCTTACTCAAGAAACCAGGCAGACTAGGTGGTGGCGGGAGTCGTTCGAGGGCTAAGGATGAAAGTCTATACGACGAGGAATCTTCGGGTTGGTCAAAGTCGTCTAAATATTGAGGTATCTTATCCGAGAAGTTCTCGATGGGATCTATGACCTTCTGCTGAGGAACCCTCATGGTGTCGTCGTGTGAGGGCTGCCTAGACGGAAGAGATAAGGCAGCTTCGTTTGACTTCGGAACGCCAGCGTCTAATGGGACGTTCCGCGAGTCGCTATCCTCTCCGCTTACTTCAATATAATTTACTAAGTTATTTCCAAAATCGACAGTAGTAGGCAGATCTGGTGATGTCTGCATATTGCCGTCGACGAGGAACTTGATATGATGTGTGCCCGGAAAGACAGGTATTACTGTCTCTAACACACCCTCTCTAACCTTACTATAGTCGGAGAAGTGTCAGCAGTCAGTGATCAAAAGTTTACTTGTTTAACCAATGTTACCTGGCGTACTATCTAGTAGCCAGATATTCGAAGCCGAACCACTAACGGCGAGAAGACAAAACTCACGATGGAAGTAATCGTTGTTTCCTACTCCATTGAAATGGCGTTCCCGTGACATAGACCTTCTGGCCACCTCGAGACCACTCAATCCGAGTTGGTATGGTAGGTCTCGTCTTGTCGACCCGAAGCTCTTCGGTGTCATCCTCATCAGTCGCATTACTAAGTCCTGATGCACGACGAGGTAGGCTAGCTGAATCGTCGAGAGATGCGACATCGTCAATGGCCTTATCGTCGGCATCACTGGGCGCAACTATCGGCGACCCGGGGGTATGGATCTCTTCTTCTATCGGAAGCGGTAGGCGCGGCGGCCGAGAGTGTTGTGGGTAAGACATATCCGGGATGCTGCTTGTGGGGCCTGACATCAGGCTCTCCTCGTAGTGAGAACCGTGAGCATACGACGAATCCTGTTCCGAGTGGGAAGAGGAGAAGGGAACGGCTACAGGCTTGGAGTGTTCATCTTTAATCTCGGCAGGCTTCGGCTTCTGCTCGGGAATCTTAGCAGGAACAGCAGAGTGGTAAGAACTAGCTGAAGGTGAGGATGAATTAAGTATGGAGAGTGGCCTCGAATTCTTGTTAAGTATCGAAGTACCGGTTGCCTGGATGGTAGAAGCCTCGGGAGAGGCTGGTGACCTAATATGCTGGTTATGGATCGATACCAGGTTCTTGGGTTGGTTCTTGGAAGCTCTGGGGGAATCGTGGGACGAAGACGAGGCATTAGTGGGGGTAGCCGGCTTCGAGGTCGACGAAGGGTTGTTTCCCATTTTTGGACGTGGGGGACCGGGGGAGGAAAGGAATTCCCCCCTTTCGGATGGATTAAACTTGCTTGTTCCTATGGGAATTTAGAAAGGGGGCGATAGACTATGGGTAATGTGTAATGGATATTGGGTATTGGGTATCCGGGGGCAATAGCAATAGGCGATGAGGCAATGGGGAAATTTGGATCAATGGATCAGTGGTTTCAATGGTCAATGGCGGGGAAGGTCAGAAGCTGACGGGGCGAGATGCGGTGCGTCGTGCGTCGTGCGTCTTGGGTCTTGGGTCTTGGACCCTTGGGCTACGGACAATGGACAATAGGCTGGTTGCGCGGGTGCCGCAAAGAAGAGCAGCGGTGTGACGGAAAGGAGGATTTACTGGATTTTGCTTAGATTTGCTTGGGATTTGTCGGAAGTGAGTCAAGCTGAGGACGAGTAAACGTGGATCACGGCAAGCAAAAAATGGTCATGAGACCTTTTTCGCGATTTTTGAGTAGTTGGAGTGATGAGACAAGAAAAATAGAAGAGAACAAAGCACGAGGTAACGGAGGTAACAAAGTATAGCGATTGGGTAGCCGGGGGCGATCTAAACGAGGAAAGGACGAGGTTCAGGTTCAAGTCAAGATTGCTTAGGTTGTCCTAGGCTATCAGGGTTCTAAAGTTGTTCCTTTCTACATATGATAACTAACCGCGAATCCAATCAATTGATAGATAGGTCCCTGCACCTTCTCTGCTCTTCCCCCTGCCCCTCTGCCCGCTCTTAGTCCCCGGTCAGCAAGAAATAGCGCACAGACCACAGACCGAATATCACCGCAAGGGTCCAAGTACCTTACTGTAAGTATAATATATGTATATCCCTACGTGATTAACCCAGTGCAGGTACTTTGGGTATACTCATGATTTCATCATTTATAATCCAACACGTATGATTTGTATTATATATTACATCCTCATAATCTGACGACATTATGTACTTGAACTAAAAAAGAACTACTACATAATATCACTCCAAAAAAGATAAATCTTTTACGCTGAGAAAAGATACACACATTATTCGTAAAAGACAATATGAGACCACTTTAATCTATGTCCTCCGTCGAAGTCGAGTCAGCGGTGAGCACCGATCAGTAAAACATTCCAGCGCAACCAACCATAAATATTAGAACTCTAAAGTACGTACGGATCCATACCATTTTCGAATACCCAACAACCTTAATTATGAGGTAGGTACCTGCGTATCCGTTGTACATTTACCTTGAGCCGATCAAGCCGCTTGGCTGCACGTGGGTTTTCAATTACATAACAGCCTCGAGTTTCCTCCAGCTGTCTGGGTTGTCTTGGGTCCTGTGGGTTAAACTGTTACAGTAGGTCTCTTCGCATGACCCAGAAGTTCCAATACATTCCTGGAAAGCCACATGCGAAAAAGCTTCGATACCCCGTTTCGACTTTCCAATGATTTGGAGCCCTGGAGCTTACCCCAAACAGGATCGGAGTAACGGATTCACTCTTTCTGCCGTGCAGGTTGTGGAGGTCGTTCAGGTCGTTCAGGTCGTACGGGATTTCCAATTGAGATCCGATCCTATCGAGCGACGGCAATAAAGGGATACCAACCTAAACTTACCTAGGAGGTACCCAAGTAAAAATAACTACTAGTACCTATAGATAAGGTAGGGGCACTTAACACATTACATAGTAGACGCATTTACCTACTAAGCTACTGAGGTACTACATACCTAACCGTTAGGTATAGGTACCTACCTACCTACCTACACATACGGTACGCGTTCTGTGGTACCTGAGTAGATCATCTGAATCTGCACCCGTACGTTGCCAAGACTAGAAGCGTCACCTTCGTCATACCTTACCCGACAACGATACCTACCTACCTGCATAAGAGATACCTAATAATACTCGGTCAGAAGGTCCAAGAGCAAGTTAACAATACACCAAGAAGCATAATTCGGCAAACTGAAAACTACCCCTTTTCGCCGGTCGAAATTTTCCAAGCTGTTCAGTTTACGGAAATACACAAAAGAGAGAGATCATCGGCCACGCTGTCCCAAGCCGATCCAGACGATCTAAACAATCTAAACAATCTAGGCCACGAGCCCAAATTGCGCCGATGGACTGGCTAAAGTATCTAAAGCCCTTGCAGACATTTGGCACTTCTTTCCTGTATCCCGCGCTTAAGCTGATACTAAAGCTATGCTATATCGTCACGATACCTCTACGTTATCCAATCTACTATCTCTTTACTTTGGTCGTGTTTCTCTTATCTCCCTTCTGGCACATGCTTCACTCGATTTCGAGTACGACATTGGCTGTTGTGGATTTGATTGCTAAGCTCAAGGTATTCTCCTATAGCCTGCTTTGTGACACCCCTCGTAACTCGCCCGCGTAGATAACAAGGCTCGCATGCTAATCGTAAGATAGTACCTCTATATTTACGTAAGGACACTCATCTACAACATCTCCAACAGCTTAACATCCGGAAATACCCTTATCATACTAATCCCAATATCCAATGTAGTTCGCCTACGCAGCTATTATAGGTATCTGTGCCGGCTGCCTACTCTACGGGGCGTCCAGCCTCATGTTTGTCACGCTAGGCGTCGATGCATCACAGGACCAAGATTCAGATTATTATAGGAAGCGCAAATCTCTTCCCTCTTATGACGAAGACCAAGCGTCTTACGAGCCGGACTCCGGTACTCGTTCTGGGGATAGCTCCGGCAGGATATCCGCATCTGGCTCGGCCTTAAGGCGTGCTAAATCAAAACAACACGTGAAAGATGAGACGCACGAAATCTTCGAAAGGCAGTGGAAGATACTAAGATCTCCCGGGAAACCCAAAAGGCGACGTAGGGGGTTACTCTCTCAGACGATACATGAAGAAAGTAGTAGCGACTTTTCGTGATGACGTCGATACCATCCGAAGCCGATGTCTTTTAACTTATTCCCACGTTCGGACATTGTCTGATCGGAAAGGGTCAGACTCATATATAATCGACCTACAGCATGCGCGCACGCTATTAACCGCATATAGTAACCCAGGCGGAAACTCGCAACCAGTTAGCAAAATCGCATTTATTGGCCAGTCTATAACCAAAAATCCCGTGATTCCATTCACCCATACACTTCAAACTATGCTACACATGTTGGTGGGTAATGTTAATAACCGATATTATTCACAATAACCCTAAACTACCTGACTACCTACCTACAACTAAATAGCCAGATCTAGACTTGCTCCTACTAGTCGGATTATACATAATCATGTATTTATATAGTGCGAGTCTAGTAATGAAGTAAACGCAGGCATTACTCGTAAACGTCAAGCATTACACTCTATTCCAATTTACGCTATTATCACGATCCAAAACCCAACAACACCTAGGATCCCCAGCCAAGCTGCCTGTGACAGACGGCCCGCTGCGGCCGGAGTAGTTGTCGAAGTGACGGTCTCTCCGCTTATCTCCGCCCCCGTGCTCTGAGCAGACTGTATAGTACTGCCCGATCCCGACGTCAACGTTGGCGTCGCCTGCTCGCTCCGGCTACTTGCACTCGTACTTTTCGGTATAACCGATGGACTAACCCTATACGGTGCTGAGAACAAATGACTAGAAGTAGGACTGGGCGTCTCCGGGGTCGCAAGTCTGACGTTCCCCGTATATGGTATCACGGTCTGCGTCTTGTACCAGCTCTGCCACTCTGGCGGCTGGGCTAAAGCTGTAAGAGCATTAGATCAATATCTCCTAGCTCAACCAGCCCATATAGCCTATGAAGCAACACGAAGACTCAACCGCCCAACCAAAGGAATAATGATAGGTAGAAGTATACCGGGAAAAAAAAAAAAAAAAAACAAAAAAAAAACAAAAAAAAAAAAAAACTCACGCCTGTAAGTAATGGTCATCCCCCTTTCCACCGTCGTCTGTACCGGCCCATACTTCAACGACGGAATGCACGCAATCTGTTCCACCACATCCCCAAATCCGTCCGCGCACCAATACATGCACCAGCCCACATTCTCCGGCGTCTCGCTATTCTTTTCCGCACACCGGCGATAACAATCCGGCGCCAGGGCAGATTGCGCGGGTGATGCCGCGCTATGGACGCAGTTTAATTGACAATACGGGATATTCGTCTCGTTGATCGAGCCCGGGAGCAGACTCCCCGTCGCCACAGCCACCGGATCCTGACACCGCAGTAAACACGGCACGGCGTTGGCTTTGAACGGCGGCGTAGAGCCGTCCAGCGTGTCTTCGCATATTAGGGGGTCTGGAATATTCTGTGCGCCTGCGCCTGCGCCTACGCGAAGCGCCGACGAGGCGAAGAATACTAAACTTAGGTATTGATTCATATCGACTACCTATCCGAGAAGAAAATAAAATAAATTATTAAGTTATAATCGTTGTTACCATCGTATGTCGACGTTGTCGTGGCAATTTAAAGTCCTCACGACGCCCGGTTTATATGGGATATCCGCATTAGGTATCAGGCACCCATGTAGAATACCACCTAACGGTTAGGCGCCTCGTGCGGTTAGCCTATCAGAATCTTTACTTTCTGAGCCGAGGGACAAAGGACTCCATATCGCATCCTCCATCTTCCCCCCGGTCATACAATAATTCCAAGTTTTCTGTAAACATAAACCACTCTTATCGGATAGCCTGAGGCACGCGATATTACGCTAGGCGGGGGACTATATCTCCTTCGCGTGTAAGATAACGCGCCTAGTCGCCGGGTTGCATAGCGAGAGTATAATTATACCCGGTGTTCGATCAGAAGTTTTACTTGTTTTGAACAGAGTAACGACGTCGAAGTTTCAAGGCTGATTTGGAAGACGTAGGAGACAGTACATCTTCCATGTTTATATTTGCTGTAATTCGGCTGAATGAGTTGAATAAAGAAGAGAAAACCTCTGCGGTGGAAGGCCTAGACAATTATATAACGAGCATCTAACCAAAATCGTGGCAAACAAATGGATGCAGCCATCAGTCTTGAAGTTGGTTTCGCCAGTTCTATCAATCCTAGGTTTATTTGGTTCACAATTGCTGTGGCCGTTTCATGGTCTGGAGGCGACCACCACATTATGGAGACCTGATTGTAGATAAATTCTCAAGTCGCGGTAGGCTTAGGCCAAACACTAATCACGAAGGAGAACACGTACTGGTCCATAGAAACTTGACTTTCGAGGTTAATCTATTCAACACTAAATAGATTGGGCGCACATGCCGATTAGCTTAAATTATTGCAAGTCCTTTTTCCCTGCTCTTGTTCTTGCTGCCCCTCTTCTTATTACTTCTTAGACTCTGTCCGAAGTCGTATAATGTCTTATATCCTTAGAGTGTAACTACCCCGTATAGTTTTCTCTTGTGCCTGTAGCCACGAATACGCCTATGAGAGTGAGAATTAAAAAATGATGTTAGTCTTGGTTAAGTTCCGAAAGCTTCCGACTGCATGAGAACCAGACACGGGAAACCGCTTTATGTTAGAAAGGTGAGAATAACAAAGGTCGTGAAGATCGTGAGGATATGAAAGTTGTGAGGATAATAGTTATAGCTGTAGCTATAAGTCGTTTGAATAGGGCAAAGAACTTCATCCGAACGAGTCAGGCAACTTCAGGGTCGACACCTCGAGTGTCTGATATAATAAGGGATTGTATGGGGGGCCCGTAGGCCAGCTTCAAGTGAAGCTACCAGATGTCAAGCAAGCTATAAGAAAGGCTATATCGAGACTAATAGACTAAGTCTAATAGTTGCCTTACGATTTTCTTGGCATTCCGGACACCAATTCACATATTCCTTCATTTTGCGTGTTAGATTTTGTATATACGCTCCCGTTAGCTTGTGTATCATTCGTTTTGGGTCGAAGTGATGTTGTTGATTGTGTACTATTTCGAGCAGCTTTTGTACATATGATGATGGGATTATTAATTTGCAAAGGCTTATGTCCAATACGTGATATATTTATTTATTTTTGATTTGTGTTGGTATTGTTTCGCCGAGGCTTTTTTTTTCTTTTTGGGCTATTAAAAGGATTTCCCGTAAACGATTTAATTAGGTGTTGGTTATTTTTGTATTCAGCGATAATTTTTACCTAGCTAAACATTTCGTCTATGGCTGTTTCCGTTGTTAGGTAATTGAAGTTATTCATGACGTTTTCTGGTGTTTATTTTGTCTCGATTTTTTTCGGGGGGGTTTTTTTTCGTCTGATTCCGACGATTCTGTCGGCAGTTTGGATAATGCATCAGGTACCAGGTTCAAAGGTAGCCAGCTAGTATACTCGAAGACGCTCCATTTTCTCACTAGATGTTTTCGCCTATGTAGTGGTCTATTCTACCCATGCCTCAATAATCTCGGGGCCGTGGGGGTTACGAATTAAGCATTTCTGAGTGGAATAGTAGGTGTATCAAATCTAGGGAATGGTTGGGAGATGGTCTGTAGAAGTCTGTCCTATCAAGCTGAAGGATACTATAGTCTATAACATGGAACTCGAAGGCACAAGCCAGAGTGTCATTCCTTATAGGAAAGCAGAACTAAGCTCGTAAATATTCCACCGTCTCGTTGAGCAGTTCTTCGTCTCCTATATATGCGGCTACCATGGGACAAAGGTTAGCTACCCCAATCCCCAACTATCCCTTATCGCCCATTCCCAAGCCTGTGGCATAAAATACCATATACTTATGTTTCCAGAGCATAGTGACTCTTTCCCAGCGCCGGCTAAAACTGGCTCGATTCGCTCGACAGGTTCGTCTTTCTTGACCTACCCCTCTTTGGTGGGTAATATCCTCGCGCTTGCCTCTACCAGCAACCAAATCAACACCTTCATCTTCGTCCCCCTCTCTGCGGGTAAACTCCCGCGCCTTCAAGCAGTTCGCCTTTAGGTAGAAGCGTACACATTCTACTTTTCTCGGCAGACCCGATGCTCTCTGACTATTTGATCCTCGTACCTTCCGCAGCGATTCGATTAAGACACCTTTTTCCTCCTATTGTATCCTTTCCTTCGTCATCTGCAAGTTTCTCTGTATATTTTCAAGTGCCCGTTACCCTCGCAGAAATAGGAGCTTTTAGCTTTGTTGATATCTTAGTAACGATTGTTACAGCCGGTGCAGCAGCTAGGATCTCTTGTAATCCGTCTCCGTAGTTGTTTCGTGGCCGTTATTTTAGTTAGGTTCGCTGCCCTTGTTTCGCCGCCACGCACACAGCCCCCATCTGCGAGGGATATTTCCGAGTCCTTATAGATTCGCGTTATGATAGAAGCCTTCAGTATGATCCATTATCCGAGTAATCCAATCTAAGTATAAGTGTATATGGAGACTTAATAGCATGTAATGCTGACGATACGGTCTATAAAGCCATGTCCATAATGACGGTGCTTGAATACTTGATATCTGGGTTGAATATTGACAGTGGATGGATAAGAATGAATGTTATTGGGTAGGTTGAATAGTAAAAGATTATAGTAATAATTATAGTTGTGGTTGTTGTTACTGTTATTGCTGGTGTTAGTGTTGGTGTTTAGTAGGTATGTTTTGGTTTCGGTTTTGGGGTTGGTTTAAGAAGTGAAGGAAATGCAAGTAGTTGCTAGGTAGAATATGACTCAGAGTAACTAAGTTTGGGTAGATGTTCCTTCCTGACTTGTCTATCTTATTAAAATTAAATAGTAGCGTACAGTAAAAGCATCTGCCTGGGTACCTACCTACCTAGGTAGGCAGCCATAAGGAAACAGCAACTTGCTCTTTCTCCATACACGCATTGCGCCCTAGGGGGTACACGCCACAGGCCAACGTGAGTTTCCAGGCAGCACATGTGGTACGATGAATCGAGGTATTGCACCTGCCTATATGTACTTGCCTGCTTAGGTAGGTACCTACCTCCTACCTACCTAGGTATCTACCTTAGGCAGGTACATAGGACACAGAAGACAGGAGCCAGCCTACGTCTTTGTAAACTCGGGTATCGGCACTCAATATAGTTAGGTAGGTACTTATGCTACCTATGCTACGAGACTTAGAATACAGAGCGGATACCTTACGAGGTTAGTAGGCATACATGCATAAACGAACTGATTAGCAACTCTATAGCGAAACACTTATTAAACAACTCTGCAAAGTGACATTATACTGGTCTATTACTCCTCCTAACAGCAACCAGCTATCAGAGCCATCATCAGCAACACGGGCTCCAGATAGAGATTGTCAATCCCAATATAGTATCATTCGTTAACTCCGCAACGTAGAGCATTCCGAGTAGAGCCTCTTAGTTGTCATTTTGGCCTATACGATCGTCGCAAGGAATCGGGATCAATTTTTTGCCCGCTGGGTCCGCCGTTATGGAACCAAATTTGACAACGCGTTCATGCGCACCCGAGTTCAAAATCACTTTAAATATAACGCGGAACGCCAAAGAGAAACCCGTTTGCTGCGGCCCTTCCGTGGGCTTGTCGCTTACCTTGCCCGCAAACCCACCCGTAGAATGAATTACTGAATATTAGAATAGAACTTGCTCGTAGTTTCGGGAAATCTTTTCTTATTAGGGAAAGGAGGCGGAGGTCGCGGTGGTGGTGGTGGCGGCGGCGGTGGCGGCGGTGGCGACGACAAAGGTGGTGGAGGAGGTGGTGGGTATGGGATGTTTGATCTTCTTCGAGGCTTATTACGATTCTATCGTCGATACACGTCTCGGTCCCTATCCCGAACGGGCGAACGGCTGCGACTGCGTGTCTGGCTCGCGCGGCTACGGTCATCGTAGTCTGCATCACGACGGTCCCAGTCACGACGTCTACTATCCCGATCGTCCCATCTTCGACGATCATCTCTCGGTGGTCGATCTTCTCTAGGCGGTCGATCTTCTCTAGGCGGTCGATCACCATCACGGTAGTTGGGAATATAAGTATCGACATCCGGTCGGTTAGCTCCACGGTTTCTCGGCGCCCTATCCCTGAATGAGTCGTGGTGTTCGGCAGGGTTATCCCATCCGTTTCCTGGATATTCAGGGGGCGGTGGCCGCGGTGGCAATCGATGATCCATATGAGGTTGATCGCGAGCCCATGCGGGTCGACGGCCCTCATCACTACCCCGATACCCACCGTGATGCTTAGGGTATCGTCTATTCCCATAACCATCACCACTACCAAACTCCGCGTTAGGACCTGCGAATGCACCGACACCAACAGTGCCTCCCTTAGGGGCGGGCGGTAGGGCGGCTTTTCGGTCGTGGAATTTCCTACGGTCCAGCTCATGGCTGTCCTCAAATGTGGGTAGATCCTCCGGTTTTGCCGGGAGCGGGGAGGTTCTAAAGTAAGGATGTTCCAGCGCATCAATAGCGTTGATGCGATTTCGCCAGTCAAGCGTTAGAAGCTCTTTTAATAAAGATATGGCGCTCGAACCGTGTTCACGGAATCGTTGCGACAATGACCCAGGCCGTGGTCGTGGGTTGAGAGCCTCCGCACCAGGTAGCTGCCTCCATCCTGGCATGGTTTGATCCGTCGGAGTCCCAACCAGGTCAAAAATGATTTCAAGTTGGTGCCCGTCGCTCTCGCCGGCTAGAATAGGCTTGCCAACTAACATCTCGCCAAAAACGCATCTAAGATGAGGTTAGTAAATCGCGTAATAACGAGACATCTGTGATTCGTACCCAACACCCCACATGTCAATAGCAGTGGTGTATTTCTTCAAGTGTAGTAAGAGTTCGGGAGGTCGATACCATCGAGTAACTACAAGACTAGTATACTCTCTCCTTCCCTCTCCTCCTCCTCTTCCACGTTCCGGAACAGGTCCCTCGTAATGTCTCGCGAGACCAAAGTCAGCAATCTGAAGTATGCCTTTGTTGCTGATAAGCAGGTTGGCGGCCTTCATGTCTCGGTGAAGAATCTTGCTGTCGTGTAGGTAACGTAGACCCTCGAGGAGCTGGAGGAGATAGCATTTAATCTGTGGTACGGTGAATTGGACAGAGGGATTGTCGAGTAGGCCAGATAAATCGTGATCCATGTATGGCGTTACCATATACATGATCGGTCGTTTTCTTTTGTCGGCTTCAAAGAGGTGAGTCCAAGAGAAAGCATTACGTAGGGTGGGATTAACCTACTCATCTTGCTGTGATGCTCAACGGCCATATCTTCTAGGCGCAAGACATTTCTATGCGACAACAGCTTAAGAAGCCTGATCTCTCGGAGCGCCGTGATGGGGAACCCATCCTTCTCGTTATGCATGATAATCTTCTTTAAAGCAACTAAAGCTCCATTCTTTCGTGCCCTTGCCTTGTGAACTTCACTTAAGGGGAGTCAGCATTATCACCGCTTCGCGATAAGGTCAACGAAAACCTACCCAAAAGTACCCTCTCCTAATTTGCCTAGGAGTTCGTAGTCGCTAATTCGCGAGCAGCCGACAAAGCTATCCTTAGGTCGTTGATGCTGGATCGCAAAGGTTCGAGGCGAAAGCGCCTCGTTCCCATTATTATGCGCCATGTTCGAGCTCGAAGCCTTGGGTGTCAGGATCGTAGGTTTCGCAAGTCGGGTTGGTGATAGTATAGATTAAAAATAATAAACCGTTGATGAAAAGAATCCGTCAGAATTGACGAGGTCGGGAATTTGCTTGCCAGGCTAGCATCGCAAACCAGTGACCGAATAGGTCGCAAAGAATAGGGAATGTTTATGAAAAGTTTGGCTTCATCGTAGTTATAAAGATGATGTGTGTTGCCAACATTTGGTCAAGTTGAATGGTCGAATGTCACTTGAAGCTAAGCTCGTTTGTTCGCGTCCGTGTACTGAAAGACTTACGCCGCAAGACGCCCCAAGTCGGGTCCACTTTAAAAGGTACCTAACGTAATGTACCTGCAGTTCTACCAGGTGGGAACCTTGTATGACGAGTGCAGGACCCGGGCCCACTACCAAAATCTACGGTTAATGAACTAATTACGGATAAGATAATATTTAACCAGACCCCAGTGGATCTTGAAGTACATCCTATGTAGTAGCCGCGGGGAATCTTCGGTTCCAAAGGCTTACCTTAACGTCCAAGCTCTTCGAATATTACCTACCTTACCCATCTATCATCATGCAGCTAATTGGAAGTTGTCCGTCTATTCCCTATTAACGTCACGATACCGATACCAATTCGAGTCGGACTTGTCGGTTCCTTTTTGCCATTACAATCTCACAACCATCACTTTATAAAAGGCGTACGTCACATCGAAGGCATAATGCATTACTTCGATTAACAACCCTATTAACAATTGCTAGAGTCGAGAAACCATGGCTGGCCCCGGTCCGATCAGGCCTCATGTCCCCGGCATCTACAGATATACTGCTACCGCTCTCGGCGCTAGCATGTGGTTCTTCGTAAGAACCCCTTTTCCCATTCGCACAGAGAGTAAAGTATGCGCTGACTTTTCTAATAGTTAATGTGGCGTGCAAGGAAAGACGGTAATTAATCCTAGGTCCGAACGATAAAGAGTTATCACTTACTTACGCGAACGCAGGCCCCGTCCTCCTAGGCTGGAAACACCCATGGGACCACTAGATTAGCAATTCAGCGGAGACGATATAGGGCTACGCAGAGGAGATATACCACAAGTCGAGAAGGGATAAGGACGCAGATACTGCAGATACGCAATAGTCGCCAGTCATCACGAGGCCCGAGTCAATAGAAGAGAATATTCAAACAACCAGTCTATACAGAATACAGTATACAGTATACCGCCTACTGCCTACTGCAATGTTGCTATCGCGCGATTATTTCGGCTTCTCGAACAGATAATGGGCTACGCCCCAGGTATCTCCACCTTCATAAGCGAATAATTCCGAACAAGCCATGTAAAAGATCTGCCACCTATTATACCACGTGTTCGCGTTTTCCTCTCCATAGGTCTCTTCCAAGTGTGGCCATATCTGTTTCCTGTTGGCTATCATGTTGGAAAGCCAATGCTTCGCTCGAGTTAGTACGTTATCCAAGGTAAAATATAGGGGGTTGAGTCACCTCGCAAGTTTTGGAGTAATGGTTTCCATTCACCCACCACTGCTTCTCAACGTGAAGGTCTTTCTGGAAATATAGCAGAAGATCTGCCGACGGCACTATTAAAAATACAGTCGGGTTAGCAAGATCCTCCCCCGGAACAACTTGAGGGCTAAAGTAAAGTCCCAAATACGTACTAGTACCACCAGTGAAGAAATATGTAGTCATCCAACCTTCCTCGTAATCGTACGGGGTACTCTTATGCGCAAAGATATGCACAAACAACTTGCCTCCAGGTTTCAAAGCCCTCGAAACCTTGGCCATGAGTTGCTCGTAGTTCTTCATATGCTCGAAAAGCTTTAGCAATATTAGTAGCCACCCTTTATAAAGTCATAATGCGATGAGAATGAGGTTAGGTACCTCTATCGAGACCACCCGGTCAAAACTCTGCTTCTTAAACTCGTAGTCGACCACATCCCCCGTGATAACCGTCAGATTCGCCAGGCCCTTTTCCTTGGCCTTGGCGTCGATATACTCTTTCTGCGTCCGCGAGTTCGAGAACGCGGTGATTTTGGACTTGGGAAACATCTCTGCAAAGTACAGTGCTCCGGAGCCCCAGCCGCATCTATTATACAGTTTCCGTCAGCATCGGTATATCCTGACGATAAGATTAACTAGGGACTCTCTTACCCCAAGTCCAGGATACTCATGCCGTCCCGGAGCTCCGCCCTGTCGGTATATAGCTCCAACATAGCCATCTCAGCCTGCGCGAGGGTCTCGCCACCCTTAGGGTACAAGCTACAGGAGTACTTCATACGAGGACCAAGCATGCCGGCTAAGACTCGCGTGCCGACTTCGTAATGCTGCGTATTGGCAGTGGCGGTCTCAATGGCAATGGGCCGCGTGCGCAGCAGCTCGATGTACTTCATCTTGCGCTCGTAGTCGGCTGCCAACGTGGACGACTTGATCTCCTCTAGCCGCTGTGCCAATTGCCGCCGGATACCGACCCGGATCAGGGGGTGCGGCAGATAACCGCGGTCCAGAAGCCAGTCTACATTGCTTGTTTAAATTATACCGATTCTATCTGTAAGGGAATGGGACTAGTTACCGATATTCATAGTTAGTATATACTTTTAAGCTTCTCCTAGCTAGTTATATAAAGTGGTATAGATGTATGTGATGAAGATAATATAAGTAGCAGTTGATGTTGCTCGCTTTCAAGATGCAGGACGGGATAGATTTGTCTCATCCACCCTTTGCATGAGCGCATCTTGCCACCCCCCCCCCCCTTTTCAATGCTGTGAAACAGAATGACATGTATCTCAAAAGTGGGTCCAAGTTAGAGAAGTCTATTGATCATCACTTTTTTTTTCTTTTTTTTTTTAAAAAAAAAGGAAAAAAGAAAAAAGAAAAAAAAAGCAACGAGACACATCTGAAAATCAAGCTCGTTTCGGCATACGATTAACCAAGAAACCCGAAGCGACCGGCCCCGTAACAAAGCACAATGTGTTTGTTAGGATATTACCCCCGCTTGAAGTTAGAAACCCCATTCTATTGTATGATATCTCGATCGGTACGAATTATTCGGGATGCGATATAATTCAAGGCAGCAACAGCAACATCCAGAGACCCCAACCCACCGAGTTGGAAGTAGTTCATCACCAATAGCTTCACTAAATACGACGAGGATAGGTACCTAGTGACACCGAAAAGCCAACGAAGATACCAATTATATGTATTATTTTCCCGCCTAGTTATATTCGGCGCCTTGTATGATAATTACTCTTTTATGCTTTCCGTTTACCTTTCGGATCTCGCCGCCTTTCCCATATCTGTAGATACGACTCTCCTAGATACAGCAGTTCTTTCTGTGTCTTCTCAACGAAGAGATCTTGGCACACAACCCATTCATCTCTTCCCTTATCCTTAAGCTGGACTTTCCAAGTCTTCCGTTCTTCTCCCGAGTCGGCAACGTCTTCCTTCGCCCTAACGGCTTCGTGCGTGACGTTCGCAACCAAATCGTACCAGATTGGCTCCCCTGGTGGATGGTCCGCTGGGCTAGGCTCCACGTACGGTGATACATCCAGACCAACGCGTGCATCGAACGTGACGATTGTTGGATTTCGCTCCGATACGAATTTATTCGTAGAGAAGCGTTTAATGTGGAAGGAAAGGTACGGTGGCAACGGGTGCATGAGTCGATACCGTTTCCTCTGCGCCAAGTGCTCTTGCGCTTTCACGCCATCGTATTTGGTCAATATGGTGGTTAAGGGAACTTGAGGAATGATGTTGCGCTCTAACTCGTCCTGGAATAGAGGCGCAGGGGGGAGATCGAGCGTTAAGAGCAAGAATCGATTGATATCTGTCCTGACTTCTGCTGCCTCCTCAAACCGCAAACGATCACCAGCATCTGCCTTGGCTGTGATAGCTTGCGACTCTACTTTGAGCTTTCCTTGGAATATTCGTTGTATGATACTGCTTCCCGGCTTTGTCTTGCTCCCGCCTAGTCCTAAGTGCAAATTATTAAGGAACCACGACAAGAATTCAACCGGATCGGACTGATTCGTCAAGGTAAACTTTTTATTGGATCTCAAGGATATCTCTTGTAGTAATTCGTGAGGTGACACGTGGTTTTTGAAGGCCCGTGGGTTCCAAATCTTCCGGAACAGGATACCACAGCGCTTTACGAGCTCGGCACGCGACGATAAATCCTCTAATAAGAAAAAATTGCGCAGGGGAGAGACGTGGGATAGCGCCTGTACTACGACATTAAGATAGTCGTTCTCCTTGATGTTGTTCATACCCACAAAACCAGGCGTATATTCTTTTCCATCTAGTGTCCACGCCGTCCGCGCCTTGCGATCTAGCTCCATCACTTCTTGCTTTGTGTACCTCGGATCGGATACGTATTTGATATCGTCCAGGGATTTGCTCTTCACCTCGTAGCCTTCTGGTAACACGTAAACTTTCTGGGTCTCCATGTTGATAAATACGTGATGTCCAACTTCGAGAGAGTGGAAATACGCATGCGACTTGGGACCTCGGCCCTGAAAATACTTTCCGCAGACCAGACATGCGTAGACATTTATATTAGACAAGCTGATAGAACATAGCTTCTCGAAATCGAAGTCGAGTACGTTGCGATCGATTGTATCTAGATAAAGATCGTCATATCCTGCCGTAGGAGCAGACTGTCGTATTGGCACCTTTGAAGGTTCCTCTTCGAAATCATCATCGACATCTCGTGTGAGAGTGGGGACACCGTCAAGTCTCTCGTTCGAAGCTGAGGCGCCATTGCCATTCGGTTCTGGACCATCGTCAAATCGCGACCTTTTCGACGCAGGCGAGCCGGCGTCAAGCTCCTCTAAAGCTTCAGAAGCCTGCCTTTTAGGCATGTCGCATAGAATCAAATGTATATTCGGAGAGTTGCGGCGTCTAGCACAAGAGCAAGAGAGGCTGGCAGAGAATTATGGCGGTATCAATGTCCGGTGGAATGCAAAGTTGAAAGATCGAAAGGCATGCAAGTCGCGATTTCGAAGCTATCAAAGCTTCTTTTTAATTGACGGGAACATTTAAGGCTGGGCCAGTACGTACCCGGTACCTTAGTATCGCACTTATCTTAGTGTCTTAGTGTCCCTCTAAAATAAACGTACAATACCCTTGCAAAGAAATCAGCCAATCATAATCCGTATTCATTGGGAGGGTGAGCATTCACTCAACACCAAAACGGGTATCAACATGTGGTTCTACTCATGTTATTTCAAAACTAATATTATTTTAGGAAAGGTTGATAACATGCTATTAATAAATCTTTTTAAATTCGAATTATTCTCTATAACTATAGGGTATCAATTCTATCATAATTCATATCTGTTCATAAGTGCA
This sequence comes from Daldinia sp. FL1419, assembly GCA_025201765.1. Lineage (NCBI taxonomy): Eukaryota > Fungi > Ascomycota > Sordariomycetes > Xylariales > Hypoxylaceae > Daldinia > Daldinia sp. FL1419. The sequence goes on from MU623347.1 coordinate 130,541, forward strand.
CTGCACTATTTTAGCACCTGCTTCAGCTTGGAGCTTTTTCCTCTCATCGGCGTGCTTTGGCCGAAAGGTGTTCGAGGTGTAGCACCGCCGCCTCCCCCAATCTGGCTCCATAGCCGTTGCGCCGCCGGCGTTAATCCACCCGTAACACGGGGGCTGCTTGGAAATTTCGGCACGGGTGTCTTCTCAACCTTCCCGGTGAACCCTATCTTGGACGATGTTCTTTTAGATTGTGAGATTCGGTCAACCATGCGGTGGTGAAGCGCTTCTCTTTTGCTCTGTTCTTTTATGATAAACGGATTCGGCGTCGAATCGCCCGGGCCAAGATCAATCTTTGGGGCTACTGGAGCTTCGTATTCCGTCTCCTCATCATCCACAAATGCATACCCATTCACCCTAGGGGTTTCGCTTCCCGCAGTAGTCGAGTCTAGCTCGCTCATTCCCCGTCTTCCCGCAATAGCGTCTCGCACCGCCGAGAGCGACGGAGACGACGGGACAGATTCGTCGTCATTAACCTTCAGCCCTGGCAATCTAGTATTCTCATAGTTGACACCCTTCGGAGCGGCTCGAGATTCATTTTCTGCTCTTTGCACCCTAGTCTCCATAGAATCCTCTATGCTCTCGGGGACGAACATCAACGAATTATTTGGCAACGACTTCCACGTATCTGGTTGCGCGGGTTTCTCTTCCCGGCCCTTGATGGCTAAACGATCCTTCCTAAACCCATCATCTATCAGACTCCGTGATTCCATCAATTTTGCTTCAATTTGCTTTTGTTTCAGCTGCATCTTGGAAGGTAATTTGTTTCCAGTCCATAGCCACGCATATTTCTCGGCCCTCTTTGAGTTTTGCTTATCCAAGAGTTTATAAAAGCTCTCGTTGTCCTCGCTCGTATATTTAGCCTGGAATGCTCCCAGACTCATATTCGTATCGATATCATCCTTCTCCTTTGATTCGGACGTAGTAGATTCAGAAACCACCGATACCGGTGTATCACCAACGAACCCTCTAGGAGTCTGCGCGCCCGGGGCTAATGATGTTCCTCTCCTCGCATTCCGACGTCCCGGGGTCATTACTTGCTGGAGCCGTCGGCTTGCGCTTGAAATCCATGCTGCATCTTTCGACTCTATCGCATCCAAATATTCCTGTTGCGTCTCGCTCTCTAAGAGGCCCGGGAAGAAATCTCGGGCGATAATTTGAGATAGCGCATCCGTGTAGCTATCTTCATCGAGGACTCTCTTCGGTCTTTTAATTCGCTTTGGGGGTGGCGGAGGTGGCATCAATTCCAGGTCATTTCTTTTTCGGACCAGTGCAGAAGAATGGCTTGCGCTACTATCCATCGTTATCCGATCCTCGTCGCCCTGTGGGGTATGGCTTTTTCGTGACTGTGTAGTAAGAATGTTGAAATAAGAGGGATCTAGGTAATCAGCATGACAAGAAAGTGAACAAGGCAACGTTACTGAATCCTTTGGTATTCGCGATCAACTGAGTTTATCGATACGCACGTTGCCCCACAGGGTACCTCATCTGCTTATGCAGCGCGTTGCCTTACACCGCATACGCTAAGTGTGTGGGTACGTGCACCTACGTCACTTATAAATTAGGCCTCATACATGTATTTATAATTCCTTGAGATAATGTTGGGGCGATTATAGTTAAGGTTTGCGCAAGTAGTTTTAGAAATACGATTTTCCACTCATAGCTAAATTAGATCAGGCATCACCCCTATTTGACATGATCAGACAGGGTATTAATCATAAACCTTCAATCCAAGAACAGATGTCAGAGAGTCGAACAAATATGTTTTCGGTAGCTCAGGCTTACCCAAAATATATTCGTATAAATAACTTCTTCTTGTGTTGTTGTTTTCAGCGTGCCTCTATTCGATTCGATTTTCAGATGTCTTGGAAAGGAGTAGCCACGATAGATATCTATATAATTCAAAATATTTCTAATTACACTGACGGTCTTGAATTTATTGGATACTTATGTAAATAAGTTACGTACTCGATATTTGCCATATTGAGTATTTACTTCCATTATGATTATAGTATGAACCCCGTAGATTCTTCTAGAGTCCATCACATAGAAGACTTAAAGTTACCTACGGCTTAGGCGACCTGGGTGATTATTTCGTTTACGCTGAGGTTCTATGAGGCTATACTCAGCCAAAGGTAATTTATAACTCATTATGGGGAAAAGAGGTTATTCACATACCTCTTGATTCATCTCCTGGTAGCCTAGAGGATTAATAAAACAAACCCACAAGCTCACGCCCGCAACTGGCCATGTAGACATTCAGTGTCTTAAATGTTAGGGCAATAGGAATACTTAAAGCCGGCTCAGGCTGAAAACTTTATGTTAGAAGCCAATAAACCGCGCTCTAGATGCGTTTAGTCATTTACATGCTATGAGCGAAAGGGGAAATATTAGGAACCTGGAATCTAATATTCTGTCCTTATTCCATAAATATAAGGATTCAACTTTGCGTCAAAAAAAAGGGGGGGCATTTGATTAAGGGGCTCTGCTATCGAGACGGTAGAAGAAGGGGAAAACATACCCCTTAACAAATACCTAACGGACCAGGTTGTTGTAGGTGAAATGCTTCGTTTTTACGTGTCTAAAGTCTATGCGAAGAAAATATTAACGTAAAAAATCCCAATGGAAAAATAAAGTCAAGAAGTTAGCTTTATTTTTCGATTTAGAAAACTTGTACCTTTTAAAATACATCACATTGCTTGTTAATAGTGCGTGGATTTTAAGCCTTATATGCTTCAATAGGATTTAGCATTGCGTCAAAAACCCATTGGCCTATAATCAAGGTCATCACGAAATCTAAGCACCGCAATATTGAAATAGTTATCGTAATGAGGATTTACTAGTATGGTAAACGACGGTATTATTGGAGGTGATAACTAATTTAATATTGGCTTATATCTAGTTTATTTCTTGTATATAACCTCCCTCCCTCACGTACATCATCACCCATGATTATCCTTTGTGAGAGCTTGCCTCTTTATCCCACATATGAAAGGGCTACAAAATAAAGATAATGAATACCATAGCTTTGTTCCCACAACTCTGAGGAATTCTCCCACAACTGTGTTTGCGATACACCTACGATGAAGTGATACCGTATGGTTGCTGGGTATTTGCAACTTGGTTGAAATATATCATAAACCAACTTATGGAAGCATTTATAGCTCCAAAAGATTCATTTTGGACATTGCATCACGTAACTTGAGAAGTTTATATAATTTTATGCTCTTGTATAGAGAATTCGGGATAGACCAACGCTTCACAAGGCAAACTAGGGCCTCGAGCTAAACTAGGTTCTTAAGAGTCGCTTTTGAAGTCTAAGTTTACAGTCAAAATGTTCCAAAGGCTGCAATCACTCGCTCAAGTATGGATCAGATAAATATAAGGATCATCGCCTGTATTGATTTTATACGGCAAAAACGTGCTACCTATTTACAGAGAAGTTGCTAATGTTACATCGAAAAGTCTAAAATGCTAAAATGGGGTGGTCGAAAAGAAGAAGATTGTGAATGCACCAAGATGGAAGAAGTAGAAAAGTATGCAGCCCCTAGCCCCGAGGAAAATTTTGTATCCAGTCATAACAACCCGTCGTAAGATTCCCTATAGAGATACATTGAAAGGAATCTGGACCGCCATCATAACAACGTGATATCGCTCAAGAAAGGATGCGATGGGAGAAAAGAATTTACGCGCGGAAAGAGCGTCCGGAGCGCTTGCGGCCGGCGGCGGCAATGCTGAGAGTAGCACCCTGGCCACCAGTGCAAGTGGTACCAGCGGCCATGGCCATGCTGACGGACCACTGACCGGCTGCGCACTGCTGGTAGCTGGAGCCCATGCAGTTGAAGGTACCCTCGGGGCTGCAAGCACCAGACATGGCAGAGCCGGAACCACCAGCGGGAGCGGCGGGGGCAGCAGGGGCAGCAGGTGCAGCGGGAGCCTCAGGAGCGGCGGGAGCTTGAGTAGGGGCAGGAGTAGAGGGCTCAGTGATGAAAGCACCACCGTCAGCGGGAGCGGGGTCGGCAGGAGAAGGGGCAGGGTCAGCCGGGGCGGCGGGAGCGGCGGGGGCGCTGTCACCGTCGGTGCAGCCACCAGTACCGCAGGTGGCTACAGCGCCGGCAACGGTGTTGTCCTCGACGGAATCGCCGGGGTTCTCGAACTTGTAGTCCTTACCCTCAAGGGTAGTGGGCTTGCCCATGATGTTCAGGACAAGCATATCGGGGAGCTTGTCGAAGTTGGCCTTGTCACCACCATCACCAGTGAGCTCGAGAGCACCACAGTTCATGTAGAACTCACGGTTACCGATCTTGTTGAGCCAAGACCAAGCGATGGTAGCCTTTCCGGCGGGGATGTTGGAGGGAATGGTGTAGTCGTAGGTGTAGGGGTCCTGGAAGTCGGCGCTGTCGGCAGGGAGGTTACCAGGAGTGTCTCGGGCAGGGCAGCCACCCTCGATAGAGTGGATAACCTTCCAGACACTGTCCTTGGTTGGGTTCTCGTCGTAGGTGATGGAAACCTGGCAAGAACCACCACCGTGGACTGCTGAGCCCTTGAAGGAGAGCTTCTGCTTGGAGCCGAGGGCGTAGCTGTTCACCTCACCGCCGGAAGCAGTGTAGGCACCGGTGAACTTGCAAGGGAAGTTGCTTCCATCGGGCTCAAGAGGGCCGTTGCTGAGAGCGGTAGGGTTGAAGGGGGCGGGGCTGGTCATGACCATGTGGGCACTGGCACCGGCAAGGAGACCGGCGAAAGCGGCAATCTTCTTAGTGTAAGACATTTTGACTGATTGATGAAACGATGAAATCTGGTTCCTGCAGATTTGTTGAAGTAAAAAATCGATCTGAATCGCTGACTGAAGAGTCTGAAAGTTGCTTGGACTGATTAATAAGTTAGTTATATGGTTCTTATCGAACAATAGTATCTGCCTCGATGCCTTTGATTGGTATTATACAAAAAAGACCTTGTTGCGAATAAAAAGGTACTTGTCTAGAAGCTCTTTCGAGTCTTATCAAGTAGCTTGTAGTCGAACAATACATTATTGTAACCCCAGAGAAAGGAGAAGAGCAGGTGATAATTGGCTACTGACCTTGTTGGTACTTTGTTCGACTGAGGGAACAAAGATAAAATCAGGGACGATGTTTGAGAGAGTGAGATCGATCAAGATGCTGTTTATTTCTTCGCGAGTAAACTCAAAGGAAGGTGATGCTCCAGGCAATTGGAAACGAAGAGTTGTAAAAAGGAAAGACTGAAAAGGTATCAAATTGTTGCCGCTGGCGTGATGATGAGAGAGGGAAACAAATCAACCGACTTGGGTGAATTCAAGAGATTCTTATACTCTTGAAGGATGGGCAAACGAATGGATGGCGGCAAGTAAGTGAAGGTGTGTATGCACGATGATGGCGGCGGGGATAAAAAAAAAAAAAAGACCGAATGCAGTAAGTTAGTTTAGTTGGTGTAAGCTGCAGGAACAAAAAGGCAGGAGGAAAAACGATTGGATCTAGGAGGAATCAAGTAGAACAAGAACCTGCACTTGCATGGTTTAAGATGCTAAGATGTCCAGGTGTGTGTGTGCCTGGCTCAATTCTCCCCTATCCACTTCCCATGACTACGCTTATTCCTTACTACCCATAGGCCCATAGGATGAGATCCACTAGAGGCGCAGAATTCACAGTAGATCGGCAACCCCACATCACAGGGCCGTCGATGGAACATAGCCAGTAAAGCTCAGCCATAGCCGTCACCGTCGTGGGTTTCGAAGCATGGTGTTGAAGAAGGGTGACAAGGGTATTAGGAGGACTAGAAGACAGGGGGATGCAAACGGGGGAATACTAGTGAATTGTACCTAGATACGTACATGTACCCTATGTACATAGTGAAGACCCTTGTATACCTGACCCTAGTCGCACAAACTACTGGCAGACGGCTCTTTTTGGTTTGTTTCGACTTGGCTTGAACTGTGACCAAACATTGCTCTGAATGGTCAGAATTTGGGCACGTCAAAAATTTATGTCTACTTACCTATAAATTTTTTCTCTCTCTTACGTACAATACATACCTATTTGTTGTTGGGTTTACGTGCCATTCACATAACTCAGCTTATGAGGTCATTACTCACATTTGTGATTCATCATATATACGACTTCTGAAAAAAGGCGTTTGATTTTTGGTTATCGTACAAACGAATTTGAACCGTGTCCTGTTTGTCCTCTGACCTATTACCCCAGCAATGGTAAGGTAGCCGTGGTCTTGACTGCAACGACACCGCATACGCGCTTAAGTTTTCGAATATGTTGGTGACATTGTTCTGGAAGATTTAATTCCAAAAAAATGATGTTTTAGTTTTTCTACGCCGTACATACCTAATCAGCAGGTTAGGAATCAAAATAGAATATAGGTGAGGAATTAGCTGACGGCGCAGACATTTACTCTCCGTAAGTTTCAGAATACAGCTGCTTCAATTGGGAAGGTTTTCTCAAGCTCGATCGGGCTACACGACGTGCAACCAATCAAATCGCCCAGTTACTAAATCTACTTTCCCTATTTGGACATCTTGGCAACCAATTACGGTACCCTACCGCAGCATAAGACCCTCTACCCTTACATTTGGAACTTGATCCTTTTTGCGTATAATTTTTCTAGTCGAAGTTGAATACGAGCATGCAACGCAACGGGGAACTACCTAGTAGTGTTAATGGGTAGCAAGAATTATTATCTTACGGACGAAAGAGCCATAACTATGCGATCGTCAGGAGATATTAATGATCAGATTCAGGGGAAAAGAGGCGAAAGACTTTCCCGGTTACATACATAAATGAACCGAGGAGCTTGTGATAGGCAAGGGGAACCAGGGGAATTAGGAAATTCTTGAGTCTAGTCGTATGACAAAAAAAAAAGGTTAAATGGCATCCAGCCTCTAGAATTCCAGCTGGGTCGCGCCGAGAGATCCAAGCACTGGCCACTCATAGGCCGTTCTTAGCTCAGGAACAGGGGCTAGGCCGATCCCTGGAGGCCTATGGGGAGCTTGCGAGCCTGTAATGGCCAAAATGGTCCCTTACCCCTGCGCCTAGGCATCTTAGCGAGAGGTTAACCCCCCGCCCCCGCTAGGCTGATTGAAAAGGTGAAACTGTACTAGTTTCAACCGGCGCTCAATTCTTCAATGAGGGTTGCAATGCGAGACTTTGAGACTCCTAATTGCCTATGATTTTCCGACGATTTTTCTCGTACTATGTACCTTACTCACATGGCCGATTGTACCATGCCGCTGGCAACCCTTCACCTACAAGCACGAGCACGCAGAAAAATAAGGTTTGCCCAAACCAACTGATAGCTGGCCAATAGCATCATTATCGCGCGTAGTTAGGCCCATCATTCATGTGCATGTAAAAAGGTGGCGACCCTAAAATCAGCCCTATCCATTCAATATCAGTCACCGCAGCTATCTCCCATATTGTGATTTCTCACATTTCACGCCACATGCTTCTCGTCCCCGCTTAGTGCTGCCTAGATTGGACCAGCTGCATTTTGGTGAACCACCGGACCAAACAACCGGAAAGAGATACACCTCGGCATCCTGCATAGGCCAGTACATACAGATCCGTACCTTACCTAGGTCCATATTATCACGTAGGTACATAGTAATCACCGGCACCCCGTTTTAACTGTCAGCTAGAATATGATCAGGCTGCCTCCTTATGGAGCGTCATCTCAAACCCTCATCTAGTGCTACCTAACTAAATGCTAACTAAATGCTAACGGATTACCGCATGGCCAGCTGCAGGTAGATGATGCCAACTCAGCATCTTTAGACGATGTCATCCCGCCTTTTCGCTTGCCTCTTTGTTTTTACTATCATGGTGTTGTTTCTAAAGGCGATCCTTTGTATAGTGTCTTTCTATCAATACCTACTTACTTCCGTGGCAGAAGCGCAAGGCTGTGCTTCCATGGCTTGATAGACTCTAATAACACCTTACACAATAGTTGTAGCAAAGTGGATAACAATAGGTTAGTAGTAGAATACGTAGTAATGTAGTTCATGCAATGTCGAAGGGGAGAAATTAAGCATCTTGAGCTTCCTATTTAAGACCCTGGCAGATAAAAATAGAGGAATTATTTCCAGGCTGGCAGGCTGGTCGGGGGTGTAATCTTGACGATTTCCTTGGCATCAAAATAAGGCACGCCATATCTCATCGGTTAACTGTGGAGATGGAATGCAAGGGCGTTTACCGTTAGATGCTTCGGCAGGTTCGGTATAGGCATATATGTATGTAGAATAGTAAAATGGGATCGTTTGCATTATGATACATACTAACGGTAATAAACACGATACAAGCGAAAACTTCGAGAAATGTGTTACACGCCGCTAGTCTCTGTCAGCTTGTCATACGGCGCTCAAGGAACTGGTCTCAACACCAGTTGAAACTAGTTTCATGTTCAATATATTAAGAGCATATACTGCGATCAGAGATAAACAGCTAACTGAGACGATCAAAATGGGCAGTTAGATAATTCTGGGGGTTTGTTTGGTTCTCCTTGGTTTTCTTGGTAGTTCCAAGTTTATTATTGACGATTGGCCGCCTCAACCACAGCTATACATGCGGGCTCCTTCAGCTTTGCTCAGCCGAATTTCGTTTCAAAAAAGACTATGAGCACTATTCGAAATGCAAATTAGCGTAATATGCAACATTCTATTTTTTGACTGAACTACACCAATCTGGACATAAGAGAGCCACAACCAACCTAACCTGCCTGATGGGACTAGTAGCTGAAAGATTGCGAATCCCCACAGCTAAATTATTCCAAGAAAAGAAAGGCCGAATTCGTAACGTTGCATATCTACTAACTGAAAAATGGTGTAAATAGAAGCGAACAAAAAGACATTATGAGGCCATTGCCGCATTGGCACTCCTATGCGATCTGATGGTAATCTCAAGACTCGACTGTTATTGCTTCCCCTTATCCTCCCTAGAATCAGGACAACAGATGGATGGCGAACTCTGTAGGGCTCGATGCCCCGTTGCCCTTCAAACAGCAGCAGCCTTTTCATCGCTTCCAACGTCTTGGGAGGCGAAATGATCACTATCTTCAAAGCCATAATCTTCTCGGGTCCAGTTCTTCATCTTCTGCGTTCGGAACTCCTCAAAGTCCCATTCACGATCTTCTAATCGACTGGGATCTTTAAAGACGTACACTTCACATTCGACTTCCTCGCCTTCGACGTTGCCTTGTCCTTTGTCGTCACCGACTTTTGAAAGCAAGCGCACCTTGACTGCTTTCCGATCGTATTCGCTCCCCTCGAAGGCGTCGAGATGGAATATATTGGCGTCTGTGAGGCCTGTCACGTACATCCCCCTGACTTCATGATTTGGATCTGGTGTGATGCCTGGATAGTCTGCAAATTGGACCCGACTTTAGAGGTAGGTGTTAGCCATCTTTTATGGACAATCGGTTGAAGCTGTCATATTGCAAGGCAGCATGGGCATTTGGGCAGTTTAAAGCCTCAACAGCCAACAACACAATATCCCGAGCGTCAACTCACCGGCGACAGTAGCCATGCAATATTGCTGGTTTAAAGTCGTGAAGACTCCTCAACAGAGACACATCTTCCGTGGAGAACCTATAACAAACCGTAAAAAAGACTTCGGCGGCCATCTAAGAATCGTGAGTGGACCAGCAATTTTGAGATGTTGAGAGAAAGATCTTACCAGCGTACCTGGCGGTCTGTCAGTACTAGTGAATGGAGTACAGATACGATGCTTACCGTAGAAGAATGCTGCGTGCGTGCCGTCGGACATTTTTGGTTGATATTCGAATGACTATATGAGTTAATTTGTGGCTTTCCCTACCAACTATGGTATATCCTGTTCCCCAGAGTACGGGTTGTTATGATTCAATGGGAAAGACGACCTTGGGTGTTAATAGGAGCGCTGGGAGTCTATTAAAGGCGAAATCCCGGAGTACTTTAAGTAGGTACCTGGGTAGATAACAACACAAACTATTATTAGAATGAATCAACCATTGATTTTTTTCGTCGAGTAGGTTAGACAATCTAGTAGTAATACCTTAGGAAGTGCGGGGTGTTGCCAACATATCAATGTATTGAAGATTTATCTCTCTAGTTAGAGAAATAATCGTGCCACAAGAATTTTCATTATAAACTCGAAAACTCCAATGAGCTGAATTGATTAGTAGAATTTTTGGATTCTATACACTTGCAGTTCTTATTCAAAGCAGATTTAGATGCGTCTAATGATGTAATGTCTTGGATACTGAAGCTGCAGACAACGAAGCTAGGGCTATAATGGAACTCGACGCAGATAAGGTACTTCTGAACTAGTGGGTAATATAAACCTTAGTAACCCGTTGGAAGTTAACTACCTTATAAGGGTTTATCGATAAAGAATAATGGGACTATATATTAATACGCTATGATTGGTTGAAGCACCCCATTCCCCTGCTAGCTCCAGAGCTGGTGCTTAAGCTTCGGCCAATGAAAATGCTTCATCTTGGAGCTTTGCGGAAAATCAATAAGGCCTAGCGTTGTATATGTACAATTCGTCGACCGTCGCGCCCACCCTCGCATTGAACTTTCGCCTGTCTTTTCGCGCCGCTTCAACTTTTAAGCTTTTCTTAAGCAGCAGCACTCAGCCTTGCGGGCATCTTTTTTTTTAATTTTTTAATACAACCTTTCTAGTATTTTCATGATACCCCCAATCTACTTCATTCTACCCTCGTGCAGGCGTAAATATTAGAGTAACGAGTTTCTTCACGTTTTATTACGTCGTCGTATTTCGTACGCAACATTTGCATATTACCTTTCATCTGGGTCGCATCTAACTATCGTGTGGCATCCAGAAAGCGCTCCTTACCTCTGTGCCTCTTTCCAATTACCTCCCTGTTAATACAACGGCGACGATAGTTCCTAATTCAATTTCCGCATATGAAGATTACATGATAACCTCGAGTTGTACACGCGCATGCGGGGGTCGGAGCCATGTCGGGAACAGGGCTTGAGGATATCGTCAAGAGACTGACTACTCAAGAAACCGGTATGTTTCTATATTGGCATTAATGATGCTCTTTCTGCTTGGCTAGACAACACGCTTGCTCCGTCGAACTAACCTGCCCATTTTGTAGAACCTAAATTAAAACTCGAAGCCGCTACTACGCTACGAGACAGCTTAGACCATTATACCAATGGCCCTCATTATGCCGTGTTTCTCAAGCGGATGATGCCGCTATTCATCATCATACTTAGAGGACCATGCTTATTTCAAAGCACATCTCCGGAGCAGGTAGGTTATGCTATCCTTTTCGTGGCCGACTTTAGCTAAGTCTGCTACCCAGAAACTGCGGAACTGCGTCCTTGAAATCCTCCACCGACTACCCACCCACCAAACGCAAACTTCGCCAGAGCCCTTTGAACCGTATGCCGAAGAGATTGTCGACATATTGATGAATTTAGTGCGGAACGATAACGAGGATAATGCTACACTATGTGTCAAAATCATATCAGATATTATGAGGCACCAGCCAAAGGTTCTGCATGGAAAAGTTCAGCCATTTCTAGACCTGATCCAGGAGCTTTTTGAACAGATGGAAAAGGTTGTGAGAGAACAACTCGATAGTACAGCTATTCCATTTAATGCCTCGGGTCAACCATCGACGCCTGGTAGTACCCAAACAAATTTCCAGTCACCACGGCCAGGGTCCCCGGTCGCTTCCGTGAATGACTTGGCTCAAGATGCCCAGCAACAGAGCAGACCTTTGCTGAAAGGCATGCAGTCGTTCAAAGTTCTTTCAGAATGCCCAATTATTGTTGTATCCGTCTTCCAGACGTATAGAAGCATCATCCAACAGAACGTCAAGGCTTTTGTCCCCTTGATCAAGGCTGTTCTGTGTCTTCAGGCCAAGGCCCAGGAACAAGCTCATGCTGAAGCGAGGGCTCGAGGTACCGTATTCGCTGGGGTGAGCCCGAACATCAGAAACCGAGTGGCCTTCGGGGAGTTTATCACAGCCCAAGTCAAGACTATGAGCTTCCTGGCATATCTACTTCGGCAATACTCTAGTCAACTTGCTGATTTCTTGCCAACATTACCCGAGATTGTTGTTCGACTACTCAGAGACTGCCCAAGGGAAAAGTCTGCCGCCCGGAAGGAATTACTAGTTGCGATTCGCCATATTATAAATTTCAACTTCCGAAAAATATTTCTTCCAAAGATTGATGAACTCTTAGAGGAAAAGACGTTAATTGGCGATGGGTTAACGGTCTACGACACACTCAGACCCCTGGCCTATAGTATGCTAGCCGATTTGATACACCATGTTCGCGATTCACTAGCGCCAGAGCAGATTCGAAAGACCGTCGAAGTGTACACAAAGAATTTGCAGGATAATTTCCCTGGGACGAGCTTTCAAACCATGAGTGCGAAATTATTGCTTAATATGGCAGAGTGCATAGCCAAGATGCAAAATAAAGTAGACGCGAGGCATTATCTACTGATGATTCTTAACGCTATTGGTGATAAGTTCGCCGCGATGAATAGACAGTACCCCAATGCTGTGAAGCTCTCCAAGCTTTACGCGCAGCAGGCTGCTGATCAGGTCCCTGATACATACCTCGCAGACAAGGAACATCACCCTGAGTGGGATGAGACAGATATTTTTACAGCTATGCCGATCAAGACGTCAAACCCCCGTGACCGTGGCACGGATCCTGTAGCTGATAACAAGTTTTTATTTAAGAACCTCATGAACGGGCTTAAAAATACTTTCTACCAGCTAAGGACCTGTAACGCCAGCATACAAATCGACCCGAAGAACGCACCCCAACATTGGCAAGAAGTATCGTACGGGTTTTCCGCCGAGGAGGTTAAGGTCATTATCAAACTTTTCCGCGAGGGCGCTTATGTTTTTCGCTACTACGAAATTGAGAAGCCTACTGCTGAGTCTCAATATGCCTCGCCAGTGGAATATATGGCTAATTTTTACATGGTATCGAGTAGCAAGGAAGAGAAGGATCTCCTCGAGACGTTTGCGACTGTCTTCCACTGCATCGATCCGGCTACCTTTCATGAAGTATTTCAACAGGAGATTCCTCGCTTGTATGAGATGATCTTCGAGCATACTGCCCTCCTCCACATCCCTCAATTTTTCTTAGCAAGTGAGGCTACATCACCGAGTTTCTGTGGTATGCTTCTAAAATTCCTCATGGAGAGAATTGACGAAGTAGGATCAGCGGATGTAAAAAGATCGTCAATCCTTCTGCGATTGTTCAAACTTGCATTCATGGCAGTGACGCTTTTCGCGAACCAGAATGAGCAGGTTCTACTTCCTCATGTTGTGGATATAGTCACGAAGTCAATCGACCTTTCTACCAAAGCCGAGGAACCTATGAACTATTTTCTACTCTTACGGTCGTTATTTAGAAGCATTGGTGGCGGCAAATTCGAGCACCTTTACAAGCAGATATTGCCTCTTCTGGAAATGTTACTCGATGTCCTTAATACTCTCCTTATGGCTGCTCGCAAACCCGCGGAGCGAGATTTGTATGTTGAGCTCTGTCTTACGGTACCGGCACGGCTTAGTAACCTGTTACCGCACTTGAGCTTTCTGATGCGGCCCTTAGTTGTTGCTCTTAGGGCTGGGACCGACCTTGTAGGCCAGGGCTTACGGACCTTGGAACTATGCGTCGATAACCTAACCGCAGATTATTTGGATCCCATTATGGCACCCGTGATAGAAGACTTGATGAATGCGCTTTTTGAACATCTCAAGCCGCACCCTTACAGTCATTTCCATGCCCATACGACGATGCGCATACTTGGGAAGCTTGGTGGTAGAAATAGGAAGTTTATGACAGAAGCACTTCCCGTTGACTATCAAAAGTACGCTGATGATCCTTCGAGTTTCGATCTACGTCTTATAGGATCCAAACGGGATCGCCCATTTCCGGCTGAGCTTGGAATTGACTTTGCCATTCGTAAATTGATGGAAATCCCGAAACCATCTAAGGCCAACTCGGCCAGACAATATGATGGGTACTATAAGAAGCAAGCGCTGCAGTTCATTAAGGCCCAATTGAAGTTGCGAGTTGGTATTGACCATCTTCCCGAGGACTTACCGCGACTGGTTCGCCTCCAGGCGCAAGATCTCCTTGCCCGAAAACCCGCAGCCGATTTCTCAATATTTAATAAATCAGACCGCAATCGATCTGTTGCCAAAAAAGACGAGCAGGATGACGTCACAAAACGCCTCATCAAAGCTATCATGTATGCAGAGTCGATCCCCGAATTTCGGGAAGAGGCTGATATATTCCTCATGAATCTTTGCCGACATTTTACTATTATTGAAATCGGGCGCGGCCTTGCAGACATCAAAAAGGAGATGAGCCTCTTTGATGTACAGGCAGGAGAAGGACCTCTGTACATTGATACTAGGGTTCTTGCAGATGCTATTGTTGAGTCGCTTGCGTCTGACCTACCGGATGTGCGAGACACTGCTTTTCGGGCGATCCGCGCAGCCTACGATTCCACCGCAACCATATTTGGGTCCGAAACCCATGCTGGTCGACTTGGGTTTTTTAGCCATCTTAGCAAGACTTTTTGCCACGCTTGCCACGAAGAAGAATGGTACACAAAGACCGGTGGCACTCTTGGCATCAAGTATCTCCTGGTGGAAATCGATCTTGGCGACCTATGGGTCGTGTCGAAGCAGATGGATTTCATACGAGCTCTGATGTATGTGATCAAGGACATGCCGCAGGACTTGCCGGAAAAGACGAGGAACTCTGCTCAGACTACGCTTGAATCTCTATTGAGACGAATTACAGCCAATGTGAAGAAGGAAGACGTGTTACCTACTACTGGGCAATCAGGTCAACCTCAACCTAAGCATTCACGACTGGCACAAATCTGCGTCCTTTTCAACGACGAGTTGTCTCATATGAATAAGCATGTTCGAGGGACTGCAAGACGGTCGCTAGAAATTATTGCCAGCGCAACTAAAGTAGAAATATGGGAGCTTCTGCAGCCGTACAAAGACCGGCTATTACAACCTATCTATGCTAAGCCTCTACGTGCATTGCCGTTCTCAACCCAGATAGGGTATATTGACGCGATTGCTTATTACATGAGCCTTAAGTCCGACTTCGTTGCCTTTGATGATCATCTGAATCGACTACTCATGGAGAGTCTGGCTTTGGCTGATGCTACGGATGAGTCCTTGGCTGGTAAGCATGCCGAGTTTCGGACGCATGAATCTATTGTGAACCTTCGCGTTTCTTGCATCAAGCTCCTGAGTAAAGCAATGGGATTTGATGAATTCCAGAAAGGCCAGAATAATCCAACAAGAACCAAGATAGTATCTGTGTTCTTTAAGTGTCTTTATTCTGAATCTAAGCCTACTATTGAAGCGGCGAATGATTCTTTAAAGGCTGTTCTTTCCCAAACGAATAAGCTCCCTAAAGATCTGTTGCAGCAAGGGCTTAGGCCAGTATTGGCTAATCTTCAGGACCCTAAGC
This sequence comes from Daldinia sp. FL1419, assembly GCA_025201765.1. NCBI lineage: Eukaryota > Fungi > Ascomycota > Sordariomycetes > Xylariales > Hypoxylaceae > Daldinia > Daldinia sp. FL1419. Next base: position 146,085 of record MU623347.1, read on the forward strand.
GATTGAGCACTCATGGGTTAGACAATCTTGCAAGGCTGCTCCGTCTCTTGACTACGTACTTTAAAGTGGAAATCGGTGCAAGACTCCTGGACCATATCAAAGTCCTTGCCGACCCAAACCTTCTCCAGCAGATCTCGTTTACGTTCTTTGAACAGAACAACCAGATGAAGGTGGTAGCAGCAGTGTTCAACATATTTCATCTTCTACCTCCTGCCGCAGAGCAGTTTAAGGAGCGATTAATCGATACTTGTTTGGACCTGGAGGAGAAGTTGCGCCGCACTCATCATAGTTCTTTCCGGGCCCCGTTATATAAATATCTTAACCGATACCCGGCCGAAGTCTGGAATTTTCTGGTGAGCAAATCAGAAGACCTTAAGTATGGTCGATTCCTGGCCCAAGTTCTCTTAGATCCGGAAAGCAAGCCCCTCAGGGAGCACGCCGCCGCCAATATCGCTGGATTGATATCTACTTGTGCCCAGGTCGTCAATGCTGGCAAAGATACGAGGTTCGTAGCCGTCGTGAACACGATCAATGTTCTTGAATCGTTAAGCCAGCATCCTAATACGCGGGGCTGGCTAGAGCGGAAGGATACCATTTCGTGGCTAAGGCAGGTCGGCAAAGATCTAGAGCTTCATTTACGTACGAACAGCTTGCCACCGAGCCTACGCCTCCCTGCCGACCAAGCGGCGGAGCAACTGATGGGCATCTTCACCAAAGCTCTATCATTAAATCCGAAAGATTTGGATGCTCTCTTTAGCCTGGTGGACTCTGTTACTTCCGAAGAGTTACGTGCTACGCCGTCACTATTTAGTTTCCTTTACAAATATGTCATCTGTAGCGATTCCATCGACTACTGGAAGGCCGTTGTACTCCGCTGTCTCGATATCTATGCCGGGAAGAGTTCTACACAAAAGACCAAGTGTTTTCTACTTCGTAATGTCGTCAACCCAATCATCGCCATGGACGTCATGAGACATTGGCATCAGCCCAGGGCGCAGAGATTAGTCGACCGAACGGTCATCGAGTCTATCAATGTTAAGATATGGAAAGTAAATCCTGGAGAGCCCCAGGAAGACCTGGGACAGCCGGGCATCGATCACACGAGAATGGAGGTTCTCCAACTCTCCGCGATGTTGGTCAAATATCATTACGCTATTCTTCAGGACGCCAGAAAGGACATTATCAAGTTTGGATGGACTTATATTCGACTGGAAGATGTGATCAATAAGCATGCGGCCTATGTTGTGATTGGCTACTTCATTGCACATTATGAGACTCCGCCAAAGATTGTCACCCAGGTGTACTATTCATTGCTGAGAACAAATCAGAATGAGGGGCGTGCCCTGGTCACCCAGGCTCTCGAGTTGATGGCTCCTGTTCTCCCTATGCGTTGCACAGCAGTACAGGGTGATCGCGCTACTGGAGACCGCAATGCTGTCTGGGCTATGGCACCGCGTCGCATCTTGGCCGAAGAGGGCCAAAACGTTCAGCAAATGACGAGTATTTTCCACTTTCTAGTCCGGCATCCCGATCTATTCTACGAATCTAGAGATAAGTTTGCTCTTCTAATCATCACGTCGCTCCGAAAAGTGTCACCTTTTGTGTCCTCTTCGACCGAAAGTAAAAGGCTTGCCTTAAACATGATGTGGCTGATTTGGCAATGGGAGGAGAGGAGAGTAGATGGAAGACCTGGTGATTCTGAGAGGAGCTTGTCGGAGTCTCCCAATTCTAGGAAACGAAAATTAGACAGCGACAAGATGAGCTCCTCGCCACCAGCAGTCCGACAGGTCGCGCAAGTCGATAGAGCCGAGTTCCAAATCCCCGCCGCTTATCGCCATAAGATGGTTAAGTATTTGATCGAATTCATCGCGCAGCTAAATGAACGGTATCAATTGCCCTCGGCGAAACCTAGAGATGCAGCCTTAACATCTGGGCCTGCACTGCCATCTCAGTCTACGGAATTATGCAAGAAGGCGATGGCTCTTTTGTATAATCTGCTGCAGCCTCGATACTGGGCCGATCTTGACGTTGATTTATTCCCGAATATCACTGAAGTTGTCCTAGCTAGCGAGAGAACGACCAAACTCCTCGCAGCAGACCCCTCGGATAAGGAGAACTACGACGAAAAATTCATAACCAATATCATCAATACCCTCCAGGTTGTGCGGATTATCTTGAACTTTAAACCTGACGATTGGATATTACGAAATATGCCGTCGATTCAGAAGGTTATTGAGAAATGTCTCAAGTCAGAGAATCCGGAACTGCAGGACTGTCTTCATTTGGCGGATAAGAAATACGATGATGGTCGCGAAGTGAAGTCTACAATCCAGCGAATCCTTGATGCTGTACCAGAAGATGTACCTATGGAGGATGCCGATGCTGAAGGCGAGCCCGAAGCTCCTACTTCGGAAATCATCACCTTCCTGTCTACCGTTGCCACGGAGTCTCTCGCAAGTACCAACTATATCTCAGGTGTCAACATTTTGTGGTCCCTAGGCAAGCGTAAACCTTCGGTCATTGACCAGCACATTGTGTCTTTAATGAAGGCGTTGCAGACGAAGCTTGCTAGGGAGCATGTTCAACATTATTCGACTGTGGCAACGCACCAGCAGGTGAATATGGGTGCCATGCGACCCCAAGATCCGAATGCCCAAACCGGAGAATTAACACCGTACGACCTCAATATTCAAACTGATCTAATGATCAAGGCAATCCAAGTCACGGCAATGCGTATGGAGATACTCGGCGATCACCGGAGGCCGTTTTTGAGCGTTCTGGCAACTCTGGTTGAGAAGTCACAACATATTCCCCTTTGCGAGAAGATACTTGATATGGTTGAAGGTTGGGTCTTCCGATCCGAAGGAACATGGCCGACGCTCAAGGAAAAGACTGCGGTCCTTCACAAGATGTTGACCTTTGAACACAGAAGTGACACAACAATGCTAGGGAAATTTTTGGAATTGGTAATTCGTATCTATGAGGACCCGAAAATCGCACGGACAGAGCTTACCGTACGGATGGAGCACGCTTTCTTGATCGGTACCCGAGCGCAGGATGTCGAGATGCGCAACCGATTTCTGAACATATTTGACAAGAGTCTTTCGAAAACCGCAACCGCCCGATTGTCATATGTCATAAGCTCTCAAAATTGGGATACCCTTGCTGATTCTTTCTGGTTAGCTCAAGCTACTCAGCTCCTACTAGGTGCCGTTGAGATGAATTCTAGTGTTCAGCTCCACCATGAAGACTTCCGAACGCTACCGGCGTCTCTTATTTTCGGTATCTATTCCCAAGATACCAGAGAGCCTACTACGATGGTTGATGATAAATACGACACTTTCATGGCTAATCACCGACGATTCGTTACCGAGCTAGGCGACGTGAAAGTCCGGGATATTATAGAACCGCTAATACAACTGCAACATATCGACAGTAACCTATCTCATAATCTCTGGGTCACTCTATTCCCCATGTTCTGGTCTGCTATTGCTAAGGACGAGAAGACAGAGCTAGAAAAGGCTCTGGTAGTGCTTCTCTCGAAAGATTTCCATTCTCGTCAAATCGACAAGAGACCTAATGTGGTGCAAACTTTACTAGCCGGCGCCGCTAAAGCTTGGCCAGAGTGCAAGATTCCACCACACATCCTGAAATTCGGAGCGAAGACCTATGATGCTTGGTACACAGCACTGGTCCAGCTTGAGAACGCCGCCATCAAACCAGATGTCGACTCGCCTAAAGTGCGGGAAAGCAACCTTGATGCGTTGGTTGAACTATATTCGAGCTTAAAGGAGGACGATCTGTTTTACGGTACTTGGCGTCGGCGATGTCAGTTCGTCGAAACTAACGCGGCCTTGTCGTACGAACAGAACGGCATGTGGGATAAAGCCCAAAAAATGTACGAGGCGGCTCAAATCAAAGCAAGAACAGGTGTCATCCCGTTCTCCCAGGGAGAGTATATGCTTTGGGAAGACCATTGGGTACTCTGTGCGCAGAAGCTCCAGCAGTGGGATATACTGCAAGACTTTGCAAAGCACGAAAATCTTCAGGATCTGCTACTCGAATGTGCTTGGAGAGGGATCGATATGTGGCAAACCCAAGAACAACGTGACAGCTTGGATATGGTCATCAAGGGCGTCATGGATGCACCAACAGCTCGACGAGCATTCTTCCAGAGTTTCATGTCGCTGCTAAAATTTCACAATAAACAGGAGACTGGCCAGGATTTTTCCCGTGTATGTGACGAGGCGATACAATTATCAATCAGAAAATGGCATCAGCTTCCGAAGCGTTTGACTGCTGCCCATATCCCCTTGCTTCACAATTTCCAGCAGCTTGTCGAATTACATGATGCCAGCGTCATCTGCCAGAGTCTCGCAAACACGAACCAAACGAATTTGGATGTGAAATCCGGCGAGTTAAAACTCCTCCTCGGGTCTTGGAGGGACCGACTACCAAATATCTGGGACGACATAACCGACTGGCAGGACTTGGTTACCTGGAGACAGCACATCTTTGGGCTAATCAACAATACATACCTTCAGCTTCTACCCCAGCAAGGCCAAGGTGCGAATGGCGCTTCATTCGCATATCGCGGTTACCACGAGACGGCGTGGATTATCAATCGCTTTGCCCATGTCGCCCGGAAACATAATCTGCCCGACGTGTGCATAGCCCAGCTTAGCCGGATCTATACTCTCCCTAACATTGAAATTCAAGAAGCATTTTTAAAGCTCAGAGAACAGGCGCGGTGCCACTATGAGAACCCTGCAGAACTCTCAAGTGGACTAGACGTCATCAATAACACGAACCTAAATTACTTCAACAACCAGCAGAAAGCCGAATTTTTCACTTTGAAGGGAATGTTCCTAGAAAAGCTTAACCAAAAGGAAGAAGCGGATGGAGCCTATGGTACGGCGCTGTATTACGATATTAGCAAAGCTAAAGCTTGGGCTGAATGGGGTTACTTTAACGATCGCAAGTTCAAGGAGGATCCTACAGACTTAAATTCTGCCAGGCAGGCATTGACCTCGTACCTACAGGCTATTGGTAGTTACAAGAGCGGCAAGGCACGGAAGCTCATTGCACGTATTTTATGGCTCCTGAGTTTGGATGACTCCAACGGTACTATCGCCGCCGGTTTTGAAGACTATAAGGGAGAAACTCCAGTATGGTACTGGATCACGTTCATACCGCAACTTTTAACCGGAATGGCCCATAAGGAAGCACCCAGAGTCCATGCGATCCTTCTGAAGATAGCCAAGGCTTATCCACAGTCTCTGTATTTCCAATTAAGGACAAATCGCGAAGACATGCTCGCTATAAAGAAGAACCAGGAAGCAAAGGAGAAGGCACGGCAGCGAGCCCAATCGGCAGCGTCTAGTGGAAAGCCGAGCAGTTCGCCGTCGCTTAGCAAGCAAGAAAACCCTCAGATGAAGGCAGAATCATCTTCCAGGCCCGCGACTTCGAACGGCGAAGGCAACCCTCAAGCGAAGCCAGAAACCTCTGATGCTAATGGGGGATCTACCGCTACACAAGCAGGCAATGCTACCTCTGCACCTAACGCAGACCAGCAGTCGACTGGAAAGGATGGTGCGTCCTCAACCCCGGCGCAGAAACGACCGCCCTGGGAACTTACAGAAGAGATAATGTCCGTTTTGAAAACGGCGTTCCCCCTTCTTGCCCTCTCTATGGAAACTATGGTGGATCAAATACAGAAGTATTTCAAATGCCCTCCTGATGAGGATGCGTATCGTTTAATAATCGCGCTATTGAACGATGGTCTTGCGTACGTGAGCAGAATGCCTGCTTCCTACGCCAAAGATGTGAAACTACCAACGGGAACCGAGACAAACATCACCCGTTTTGCCGAAACAATCCTCCCGTCGCACATCAAAAAGTCCTTTGAAGCAGACTTTGTCCAAGTAAAGCCAACAATGTTTGAATATATTCACAAGCTCCGTAAGTGGCGGGATAAATTTGAAGAGAAGCTCGATCGTAGGAACCCACGGGCATATTTGGAGACGTACTCACGCCACTTAAGCGAGTTCCGCTACCTGAAATTTGATGATGTTGAAGTGCCCGGGCAATATTTACAGCATAAAGACAAGAACCAAGATTTTATTCGTATTGACCGTTTCCTTCCTAATGTGGAGCTTGTTAGAGGCATCGGCGGTTCTCATAGGCGTCTAAAGATCCGTGGCCACGACGGCAGCGTTCACTCGTTCGCGGTCCAACATCCCGCGGCTAGGCACTGCCGACGAGAGGAGAGAATCCTGCAGTTGTTCCGACACCTGAATCAGACACTTGCCAAGAAGAAGGAGAGTCGGCGTAGGGACTTACAATTTACAGTCCCCTTGGTGGTGCCTCTTGCTCCTCATATCAGGATCGTGCAAGATGACCCATCCTATATTACGCTCCAAGGTATTTACGAGGATCATTGTCGACGTAACAATATGCCCAAGGATGAGCCCGTCATGTTTACCATGGAAAGGTTAAGAGGTTTGATCGAGCCTAAGGGATCTGTAAGTTCTTCGCGTCGGATACAGGGACCTAGCATCGCTAATGATTCAATTCAGAAGCCTCCCGAGCAAACGGCTACAGCAAGGCTCGAAGTGTTTACGGCCATTCAAGAGAAATGGGTTCCTCGTACTGCAGTTCTCGAATATTTCCAGAGCATCTTCCCCGAATTCTCCGAATTCTGGCTCTTCCGACGTCGATTCTCGTATCAATTATCGGCGCTCACCTTCATGACATATATCCTTTACAGTACCAACAGATATCCTCACAAGATGCACATTGCTCGTGGCTCTGGAAAGATTTGGGGCTCAGAGGTCATGTCGTTCATGGCACCCGGAAAGCCCTTCTTCCACAATCCGGAACCCGTACCTTTCCGTCTCACACCCAACCTGCAGACCCTAATGGGTCCTCTAGCCACCGAGGGTATTTTCAGCTGCTCGATTATGGCCATCGCTCGCTGTCTAACGGAACCCGAGTTCGAGCTTGAGCACGCACTCACGCTCTTCGTTCGAGACGAGGTGATATTCTGGTTCACAAGCACCCACCGGACCATCCACCTAAACGAGAATCAATTGCGCGAAACAGTCCAAACCAATTGCGATATGATTGTCAAGCGCGCAGTAAGCCTCGCTCAGAGTCCAGTGGGCAACCTACCGGCAAACCAGACGGTTATTGACCTTATCGCCCGGGCCGTCAACCCCATGAACCTCGCGCAGTGCGATGCTCTTTGGATGCCTTACCTTTAGTCTACTTGGCTGTTTGTGGTTTGTTTTTTTGTTTTTGTTTTTGTTTTTTTGTCCCGAAAAAGGGACACTTGTTGTACTAGTTTTCTATCTTATATTTTGCGGTAAGGGTGGCTCGACGGAACGGCGAGGCTATTTTGCAGCAAGGCGTTAAGGGACCGGATCCGATATGTGATTACGGAGTGGATTGAGGGTCACGATACATACCCTGTGCCAAGTTGGACGGTCGATAGTACCGAAGGGTTCAGAGGCAAAGTGAATTGCACCCGGTATTGCACGCCTAGTACGAATATGAAATATAATGCGTTAATTCTTATGTTTGCCTGCCGTGATCATCCTCGTCTTGTGGTATACATGCTAAACGAATGCTCTACTTGGAATTTAGTTCGGACTTGTCGTTCTCCCAATATCAACTCCTTAGGTGCTATCGCTACTCGCATTGAAAAATTTATAGAATACGACCCATACTTGGATCAAGAATAACTGATGTAGGATGGTAACAGGCTCATCCTTTTCAACGTTATATTCAAAATCAGCTCAGATGTGCCCGCTCGTATATTCCATTCATCGTATACGTAATATTTTGTGACACGGGATTAGGAGTTTTTCTATTCGAGGTAATAGCAAGCATGGATTTTATATTTCTAGATTAGATTTTATATTTCTAGATTAGATTTTATATTTCTAGATTTTATATTTCTAGAGGTAATATATCATAAATCACAATTTTATCTTATTTCAAATAGCATCGACGTATGGCGTCGTGATAACGCTTCCCCATTCATCATGCCGTCGACGTAACACTCGCCGATGATCTGGTAGTAAGTATAAGGGTCGCTCTTCAGAGGCGCCCTTGCGTTTGCATTCGAGGATTCGCTTTGGTCCTCACCACCCGCTTGCGCTCGAGAAGTCCTTCTGTGAGGTGATGCCGCTCTACGTTTTGCTTCGTTGCTTCTTGGTATCTCGTCTATAGGTGCGTCTTTGCGCTTGCGGCTTTGGCCGTCGGTAGCGTCTGAAGGGGCGGTTCTTCGGAACGCCAGCATACGCCATAGTCGGCTATATTTCCGGGCTGCTTCGGCTTCTCGCTTCTTCCGTAGCTCTTCTAGCTTTTGCTGTCTCTGTCTTTCCTCCTCGTCGACTTCCCGGCTTGATTTCTTGAACTCCCGCAGTATCACAGGCACGCTACACCCGTACAGGATGCAAATCAAATCGCCTGTGTGGGTGTATTGTGGTGCTAATCCGAGATACCCCTTTTCGGTTCGCATCATGGACCTATTCCATATCACGGATTGGACTCTGCGGAACACTTCGCCCACGATGCTTCCATTCCCCCAGTTGACGATGTCTTTGGTATTGAGTGCGTCTCCTTGGACTCCTTGTTCGAGCGCATGGCGTACCAAGCGGTGATAGTATCGAGGTGCGTTCTCGCCCGTTGGGCTTCGGTCTGCCACGAGCGTTCGCCAGAACTCGTCAGCCAGGTCGCCGCCATTGGCACCGTTCCGCCTTGCCATCTTGATCCAGCTGCTTGGGATACTTCCTTGTTGGGACGATTCCTTAACCATTCTCACCGTATCCAGAACGAAACCCTCGACGAACAAGCTGTGATAGTGTAATTCGTTCAATTCGTCACTATCGTTAAACATGGTGACGCCGTCTTCGATTCGGAAATTATCCGTGAGTATTCGGGATCCCGCCGCGCTGTACACGCGCTTTCGTGGGAGTCCGACTAGGCTGTCCGCGTTCTTGCGTGTCATTCCTTGGCCTGTGCCCACCATCCCGAACGCGGCCCGAGAAAGAGTTGATACCCACGATGGTAGCGTATCTTCTCCTTCTCCCTGCGGACGGTCCGTATTCGTCTTGAGGCGCCAGTGGGCATTTTCCTCTTCGTCAGGTTCGATCGATGCCTCCGGGACTGGGGCCCATGGCCGGCAGATGATGTCGAGCGCGTACGTCTTGTCCGACTTCTCGATGACCCATTTGACAAATTGGACATAAACGTCCGACAGCGGGAGTCTGTAATCTACATGGTACGGTTGAGCCACTGCATTCTTGGCCAATTGCTCGACGAGTCTCTCTTGCATGTACCCAGCCAACGTCTGAACCGTCCTGTCCTCCAGCCTCGGTGTCACAGGGACCGTATCTCTCGCGATGGCAAGAAGGGCGTAAATGGTATCACGAGGTTCTGTCGAATCGAACGTGGTAAGTTTGGACACGAGATACTCGAGGTTGAACTTGGCCTCTCGGTCGGTCCCCGAGAGCGTTCGGAAAAGATTATTCGTCTCTTCGACTAGTTTCGTAGCGCTCAGCTGAGACACGTCGCCAAAGAAATCAGGCCTGTGTCCAAGGTCCCTATCATTCCTCATGACTTCGGAAACGCTGTGCGTGCCCGCTTCTACCTCGTTGAAAAGGGAGACAGCGTCAGCAAAATCCTTCCATCCAATCTTCTCCTTTCCACAAAGGATAACAGCCCCCTTGGCAACGGCAATCTCTTGTACAATCCACCGACGAGAAAACCATCGTCTCCTCATCAACGCCGACAGAGCCTGCCATTCTTTAGCCGTCTGGTTGTCCCTGGTTAGGCGATCGAATCTCCCCAGGTCCAGGACCCGGTTTCGAATGAAGTCTATGGCTAACTTGCTGTTGTCTTTCTCGTCGCCGAGCCACACGTAGACGCAATCTGCCCCTCCGTATATGCTGGCCATCATCGGCACCTGGAGGTTCTTCTCGTCCATGTTTTTCTGATCTATGCAGATATAATCGATCCAAACCCTCAGTTGCCCGTTGCGACGAAGCGCTCGTATGGCAGATTCTAGGTTTTGGGGGACTGGGAACGTGTACGACCGACTCGACTAATCCGACTTGGTTAGTTCTAAGAAGGGTTCGTGATGGATGACGACAAGGCAGTATTCCCTTGACTGGTACATCAACTAAATAAATAGAAGGCAGACCCGATTAAGTACTAACCTGAAGGATTCGGATTTCTGCTTCACGTTCCTGGCCTGGCCTGCCCCAGCACCAAGACAAGGTACTATACGGTAGGCCTTCCTGGTGCTTCACCAGCCTGCACTCGACTGGGTCACGACCGTTGTTAGCTATTTCCAAGACGCGAAGCTCTGTTGCCGGGTCGTCCAGTGGACAGAGGTCTTTATACGAGTAGTCGACGTGTTCCATTACCAAAGATATACGACGCTGCATCGTGGTTAAGACTTAAACTGGGTCATTGAGTAAGTGACAAGGGAAACAGAGCTTGGAAGAGGGCACCGCGGCGGGTATATGGAAGGCTAAGTGATGTATATTTAAGTGGCACGAGAAAGCGAAGGAGTAAGCGGCTGATCGACATCTCGACGGGCGACCAATAACACAACAACAACAACAACAACAACAACAACAACAACAGCAGCAGCAACAACAAAAAACTTGGTCTTACCCCATGGAACTAGGATCAAGATGTTTCGATGCATTATAGGATATCTATCTGATCAACAACTGGAAAATATACCCATCCGAAACTTCGTCTTGCTTGCTCTTGTACTGAAGGCGATAGTACAGGTACAAACACGCGCCCTTCTTTAGGCGAATACGAGTTACGATGGTGGCTTTTGCCACGAACCCAAGCAATCGGAGCCTTCTCGCGCTGTCGTCCACGGGAGATATATTTCGCACATCCCGGACGCCTACTCGCCTACGGCCCAAATTAAACATTTGACCATACGATCATGCACTCTACGGTAACCGAGACAGAGCCATCTAACCTAGGTAGATACCTATTTACTATAGTATACGCGGGTGCTGGATGATGTGTGTAGGTAGGTAGGTAGGTAGGTAGGTAGGTATATATTCGACCTGAGCAAGTCCTTCGTGATCGACATGTCGGATCTGTCTTGGTACCAGGATGAGAAACGCAGCCTGCAGCTACTTTCTGCGTAAGATGTGCAATGCCCATGTACCTCAAGCAGGCTATCATCCGTTAAGTCCGAAGTCGAATGCAGCTCTTTCAGCTTGGATTATTATCTCTACCCCAAACTAGCATTTGCTGCATAACAAATGCGTCGTAACTTTGGGTAAGCCGGGTAGATAATCGGCACCGTGGGAGCCGCGGTATAAGCGCCGTGAGAAGCTGAGTCCGATAGTTTCGCAGCCTGAAGAAACGCCACGGAGCGTTAGTTAGCAGTTGACGTGAATTATGTTTATACGCTCGTATTCAGAGTGATGATGTCTTCACTACATCCTATAACTACCTACTCAGTGTAGCCTTTTCTAAGAGAATAGTAAATAACAACCGCCAAGTTATATACTACTACAACAACCAGCATTCGACAACTATATACTCATATCGGCGGTGATGTGGATGACTAACAACAGGAAACACTTCCAGATAGATACCCATGTACGTAGCATCGTCGTGCTATATTACCTCTCCGCGTAACAATGTTTTGCTAGGGTTTCATCGAAGCTCGAACGGGGAGACGGAGCGGTATCGCTCTATGCATACCTAGGTATAGCACCAATAACTATGAGATACCCAATTCGGCCATCTAGTCTAACTTGAACGGTGGAACTCGCTACGATACGATTCCTACCATCTTCATTTTCTCTTCCTCGTAACTCTGCAAATGTGAGGAGACGTATAATATATATATATATACCTATATATACATACATATATACATATATACATTTCATAATGGAACCTAGCGCGCGAGACCCCTCTCCCACCGAGGAAGAAAAGCTCGGGAATAAATACGCCGGTGGTTCTGTCGTGGACGAGAAACCCGTTATCTCCGACGAGATCGGCGAAGGTGAGAGAGTCGCGAAAGGCGGGATGGATCCCCAGGAGAAGGCTCTCGTGCGAAAGCTCGACTTTTATATCATGGTAAGAAAGTATATGCGCGGTCTCACAAGCGACCTGGAGAAACTCACGATGGAGATAGCCGACTATATGTGTCATGTACTTCATGAATTATATCGACCGCAATGCCATCGCGCAAGCCCGTCTGAACCACTTTGAGGCCGACCTCGGCATGTCAGGAAATGAGTTTAACACGGCAGTCAGCATGTAAGTGTCCTCTGAATTTCGAACGACTACGAGATCGGCAACTCACATTGTTGTTTCAGTCTCTTCGTCGGATACGTGCTCATGCAAGTCCCAAGCAACATGTTAATCACTCGGATCAAACCAGGGATTTACATGTCCGGATGGATGTTCCTATGGGCAGTGGTGTCCACCTGCACGGCTGCTGTGAAGAGTTACGGCGGGCTCGTCGCCTGTAGATTCTTCCTCGGGATTGCGGAGGCTCCAGTAAGGGGTTTCACTACCCTCGATTCTTATGATATACGACTAACACGAGTAGTTCTACCCTGGTGCTACGTATATCCTGGCAATCTACTATACGCACAGCGGTAAGCATAGTTCTTTACAACGGCTAATCCGTGAGCTCAGGCTAACCCTTTCTCTCCTATAGAGATGGCCGCCCGTGTCGGTCTCATGTACTGTGGTCAACTCCTCGCCACCGGCCTCACCGGCTTGATCTCGGCCGGTGTATTTGCGGGGATGGACGGGTTGCGAGGCATTTCCGGCTGGCAATGGCTCTTTATCATCGAAGGGTCATTCACCGCCATCGTTGCGATTATGGGATTTTGGTTGCTTCCAAATACCCCGGATGATACATTTTGGTTGAACGACGAGGAACGCAAGCTGATACGGGCACGTATAGAACGTGATAGAGTCAGTGACGCCACGAGCAACTCGAGCACCTGGGTAGGTCTGAAGCAAGCCTTCAAGGATAAGAGAACTTGGCTCTTTTGCTTCATGCAGATGTTCCATCTGTCGGCCTGCTCTTTCAACGCCTTCTTCCCGACGTAAGTTGTTTAGCCCCCTTTTTGTCAGCCCTAATAACTAATACTATCACGACAATAGTGTCGCAAAAACACTCGGCTACGATAATACTGTGACTCTTCTATTGACCTGCCCACCTTTCGTCCTCGCGGGCATCGGTAGCGTGGTGGTGGGCTGGAGCTCTGGCAGGCTAAATGAGAGGACGTGGCATATTACCGTGACGCTATCCGTTGCTATCGTCGGCTTCATTATAGCTTCTAGCACGCTCAACACGGCGGCACGCTACGTTGCCTGCTTTATCTTTCCCGTAGGCGCCTTTTCCGCCAACTCGGTTGTCGTCGGCTGGGCGTCAGCAACTTTGAGCCAGACGGAAGAAAAGAGAGCTGTGAGTGCTTACACAACTACTATTATACCTAGGCAGATGCCTATAATTACTAGACAGGCGCATACTAACACGAAGTTATAGGTCGTCCTCGCAATAACTAACGTCTTCGGCCATATCGGGTATATCTACGGCGCATACCTATGGCCCGACAGCGACGAACCGCGGTACGGCATTGGGTTTGGCGCTTCCGCGGGCTTCGCTCTTCTTTCGATTTGCTGCGCCTGGGTTGTCCGGACGCTGCTCATCCAAGAAAATAGGAAGATCCTGGCCTCAAATCCGGGGCGTGTCAATTTGTATAGCTATTAATCAGACGGGCATGTTATATAATTCGAGTTCCAATCGAAAACGTCATACCTAGTTAACCCGTGAATACACAGGTTGACAATATCATCCTAATTAACCCGAAAGTCGCCAGAATATGAAGCTATTCGAGCCTGCTTGAATTATTTTGCATGTTAATGGATGAATAGGTAGGCACCTAATTATGAAAAAGGGGAGGGAGTCTTATTATAATTATTAGTAATTAATACAACCTTAGACGCCTTATTATTAGTATGTACTACCTAACCTTCCAAGACCTCGGTGCCGTCTCGGTATGACGCAGCTCCGAAGGAAGCCGATAAGACCTCCGATATCGACCTTACCTTACCCCCAGCTATCGATAACTTCCGCGTAGCTCTTAACCTAACCTAGTCACTTACAACCTACTAAATTTCTCCCAAGGCCGAGAACAACCCGATCGCAAACACGCGCTGGGCTCAATTGACGTAGCGAAGCTGGATACGATACAATACACTGCTACACTCGTCACGCTAGCAGACAACCCAACATTTGAAAATGGCGACCCGGCGCATAATCTCGCCGCGCTTGCCGTTCGGCCTACCCTTCCGAGCCGTAGTATCGCGATCGTATTCCTCAAGTAGCAGTGCGCACCATACGGTTCCGTTAGCATTCGACCACCATAAACCACCGAAGGGTGGTCACGACCATAAAGATTCGCCCATAATATTTATGCATGGCTTGTTCGGGTCTAAGAAGAACAATAGGAGCGTAAGCAAGTGAGTTATTTCGGCACGCACAAAGCCTTAGATATAGATTATAGGAGATAGATATATTAGGTAGCTAACCGGAGCACAATTATAAGAGTTCTAGCCCGCGACCTCAAGCGTCATGTATACACAGTAGTAAGTCCGCCGTCAGGCTTCGTCTACAATCTTATCTAACCATGCGCCCTTACTACACAGGACATGCGCAACCACGGCGAAACACCCCACGCGCCGCGCCACGACTACCTCGCCATGGCTGACGACGTCGCGGCCTTCATCGCAGACCACGGCCTACGGGATCCAACCTTAATTGGCCATTCTATGTGAGCAGCCCGTGCCATACCCCCCTTACACCCTGCCCAAAAGAAAAAGTCCTCATAAATCCAGGGGTTCCAAGACCGCCATGACGCTCAGTCTCAAAGAGCCCTCCCTCATTCGAGACATCGTCTCCGTCGACAACGCACCGGTTGACGTCGCCCTTCACTCCGCCTTCCCGAAGTACATCCAAGGCATGCGGCGGATCGAAGAAGCCGGCGTAACGCGGCAAGCGGAAGCAGATAAGATCCTGCAGGAGTACGAGCCGGATTTATCGATCCGGCAGTTCCTACTGGGGAACCTGTTCCGCGCGCCTACTAGTGACGGTGGTGTGTCCCCCACACAAAAATTCCGTGTGCCGCTTGATATCTTGGGGCGCTCGCTAGGACACTTGGGAGACTTTCCATTTAAAGACCCCAGCGAGAGGCGCTTCGAGAAGCCGGCGCTATTCGTTCGTGGCACTCGCAGTATGTACGTACCCGACGAGGTCATCCCGCTTATCGGCCAGTTTTTCCCACGTTTTACGCTCGTCGACATCGATGCCGGACACTGGGTTATTTCTGAGAAGCCGGAGGAGTTCCTTCGAGGTAAGTTGCGAACCCTATACGTCCGTCCCATTTTCCAATCTGTATGCTAATAAAACTTCCGTTTGTAGTGGTCATAGAATTCCTAACACCAAGGGAATGAATGCGCAAGTAAGAAGAGAAGAATAAGAAAAAAAAAAAGAATGAGAACATGCTTTACATATATCATATTTGTTTGTATAAACGCGTATCATTGCATCAGGGGGATATCATATATAGAGAAAGAGAGACAGAGGGAAAGGAGAAAATCATGTACAAAGCCACCGCATTCAGTCTAGGCGTTCATGGCGTGCGCGAAAATAGACGAATTATCGATTTCATTATTTAACAAGGGCAAGCCGAAGAGTAATTTGACCCGATACTGCCGAGATTTATACCCGTGCTGCTGGACGCGGGCGCGGTAGTAGCGAACAACTCGGGTCGCTGGACGATGCGGTCGACGACTTCAACAAACGGCTGCCGGACGTTCTCTCGCGTCTTGGCGCTGACTTCGCAGAATCCGGCACCCTGCGATTCCGCAAACGCCTTGCCCTCCTCGAAGGAGACGGCGCGACCGCCCGTGGCCACTTTGTCTAATTTGCTCCCGACCTAGGAATATGGTTAATCATAATACTACTGCCATAGGCTATGCGTGTTCGTATATGAGGGCAATAATACCAAGTAAAGCACGGCATCAGGAGACGCGCTGGATCTCGCCTCGTCGATCCACTTCTCCATGCTTAGGAAGCTCTTCCTGCTCGTGATGTCGTAGACTATGATGACAGCGTGGGCGCCGCGGTAGTAACTAGTCGACAAGGTACGAAACCTTTCTTGTCCGGCCTAGGTACTGTTAGACATGCTGCATTTATAATCGAAGCGAAAAGACATTACCGTATCGAATATGTTCAATCTATATGCCTTGCCTCGGACGGCGAGCTTCTTCATCTAATGCGCACGTATTTAGCATCAGCCGAAACTCGGGGGCATGTGAACTGCTTTGACTTGGCACGTGCAGCCTTACCTTGAAATCGATACCAATCGTCGCCGTCGTCGACTCCGGGTCAAACTGGTCATCGCAATCTATATAATCATTTTAGAATTACGAACCAACACCGTCGTCTCACGGAGCGAGATTAGGGGGAGTAGCTCGTACATCGTAGTAGCACTACTCATTCCCAAAGGATAATTCATCTCGTTAGCATCGTATTCTAGAAATTGCCGTGTTTGCATCCGCCCACGGGTAATCACAGGCGGACCCGGGAATTCGAAGCAAGGATATGGATTTATTTATTTAGATAGGAGATAGGTAGTGAAGGCAAGGCCTTCGGATTAGGATTAGGTAATTAGTAGTACCTATGCCCGGCATACATACGTGCAGACTTGCCGGCGCCGGAAGGCCCGATGATCAGGACCTTGAGCACCGGTAACGAATCCTCCGACATATCTCAGGGTATCTTTTTCTCGTATTAATCCAAATAATCCACCAGTATTTTATTGCCGTAGCGAGGGTAAGGAACGGAATCAGGTGAAATAGGAATGCGCAAGTAGCAGGCGACGAGCAAAAGCAATTTCGGTAGCCTCGGGTGAGTTGAAGTATTATAAGTGTGAAGTTGGACAATTGTAGGTGAATTACAGGTAAATAGCTAAGTAAGGTGGTACATAAGATATGGTGACGATAAAGTTCCAAGACTGCCGCCTTACCGCTCCTTAACTAAGATACGTACCGAAGGAGGTACCTCGTACCTACGTAGGTCTATAGGTACCTACATAGAAACCTAGTGTAGGTACAGTACATATGGAGATACCCGTATTGTAATTTGTATTACCTATCAGAGCGCTGGCTGTGCTTCATTTGGCCACGCAAGGCTTTAGTTTACATGTACTTGTTTGTTAGATGTCTTTTGTCTTCAAGTCCTAAATTCTCAGATTATCCAAGCATATCTCATACAGCTGTCTACCTACCTACATAGGTAGGTATATTTAATTTACCAGTTGACTAGTGGGTCCTCGGAGGACGGAACTACTATGTATGTAAACGGCACCTATATCCCTTGTTTAACTAGGTATGTAGTAGCAGAGTAGGTACCGTTACAGAAACAGATTATCAACCGCGCCGTGGACTTAGAAAGGTCGTCCCCGCCGAGGTATTCCACGTTGAGATGATACCTAAAACAAAAGCTGACTGTCGCAGGCTTGGCGAGAAGATAGCTTTTCCGCCGTCTCAATGTGCGTGGCTAAAGGGCTGGGCTGCGCCGTCAAACCCAGGCATAGCTTTAGATACATCAACCGCAAGACCTCAAGACGGCTTCTTGCTCCCCTAATAAAGTTCTGATGTGGCGACAAATCCAGGGAGTTGGTTGAAGAAGTGCACTGGGAACCGAGAATAAGTATAAGTTGAGCATCTATTGCATCAAGTTTGCTCAATGGTATCCAACGTATATACAAGTGCGGTGCCAAGTACACTAAAGGGCCCCAACCCCAAGGCATCTAATTACCAAATTTACGTTTTACGAACGATCGAACAAATGATCCGGAAGCTGTATCTTAGCGCTGCCGATTTGAAAAGGGGGAGGCCGAAGGATATATTCTGGAAACAGGCGGCGCCTCTATAACCATCAAGACTCTCTTCGGATGAAGTTCCCGCATCAGATATGACTAGAAAAGCGCGTGAACTACGATGAAGAAGGCGCTAGCCTCTCTCAGATCCCCTGGAAAGCCTATCAGACGAGATGAGCCGTACTCTGAAAGGGGGTGATGTTCGACATCCGATATTTCGTACATCTATTACATTACCACTTGTGATAATCAGCCCGGCCACGTCTGAAAAAGAAAAAAAAGCACAAAATTTTTTTTTTTAAAAAAAAGAAATTAACTCTTCGGAATTTAAAAGGTGATACGTCGTCGAAGAGTTTCCAGGAGCTTTTATAAGTACCCTGAGGTTGACTTGGTGGAATTATTTTAGCCCTCCACGCCCCCAGAGTTATACAGATATGATTAGAACAGCCCCTGATATGACATCCTTAAAATTAGGTAGCTTTTGGTTTAACATAACATTTTAAGGTAATGGCATTATTACATAGGTACCTTAGGGCTTACGCAGATAGGTGCATATGGAAAATAGGAAGGCCTCCCTATGAGAGACATGCATAAGACGTAGGTTTATCACGCATTAATGGAGGCTATATACCAAAAGGGTGACGTCTTGGGAGAACTCAAGAAACTCTCGCGAGTCTACAAATTTGAGAGGATGCATGGAGAAGATTACAGCAGAAAAACTCGTGATAGTATTGGTATCGCACTTATGCACTGTTAACTAGCGGTCTCTTGGACCATTCGGACACCGGATAGTCCATCTCTACCAGAACACGGCAAGCCAATTCTCATAATCACGTAGAACAGCATCACGTATGGAACTCATCCAAGTCGTCAGCTAACCTTTCTCATTTTATCTGTCCTGAGGGGCCTGCTGTAACCGCGGCTGTCCTGCCGCGCCGAATGCAATCAGAAGTGAGACCTATTGCCATTGCACAAAAACCCACGCCGTTCCATGACCAGAGTTCAGAGTTCATCATAATTAGACCTCCTCAAGGACCCGTTCCTTGAACTCCCGCTCGACCTTCTGACCTTCCTCGTTCGTTGTGGACTCTCCGTGCAGGTTCATCAAGGCACCAAGGTCGAACTTGGGCGACTTGAGGAGCTTGACCTTGCGGATGTGGACCTACAGAGCAGACCCTGTTAGTATATACTGTAACGGATTCCAAAAATACAATCCCCGAGGCGGACGTAAAGATAAAAACGAGGTACGTACGTTCTGGAGGGGGTAGATTCCTTGGGTGGCCTTCTCGATCTCACGGCCGATGACCTCAGGGATCAACTTGGTGGTCAGTTGTTGTAAAGTGCAAGTGGCAGCCTCTCGCTGGATGATCTCGACCATCTTCTTTCGGATGGCACGGATCTGAGATGAGGCGGCGTAAGTGGTCTTCTTGATCTGGTTGGGTCGTCGCTTGGTAAAGGCGATAGCGAAGAGACGGAGGAGGTAGTCGTCGGTAGTCTTGACCGTGACGTTGGCCTCGATCAGACTTTGCCACTTTCGGACGAGGGATCGTAGCTTGTCGGAGGTGAAGTCAAGACCGTGGAAGTTGGTTAGGCAGTTCTTGCCCTGAACCTCATCGACGCGTAGCTTGACCTTTCGGAACGCGTGGTCCTCATCCTTCTGGAGATCGGCTAGGGAAACCTCGAAGATTCGGCCCTTGAGGGCGTCGTTCGCGTTCTTGAGACCGGTGGTTCGGTTCACAAGGGTCTTACCAACACTACATATCACAGTTAGATGTCAATTATTCTAGGCGCATCGGGATGGAAATTTCGTACTCTCGGATGTTGAAGGGAGCAGGGGCCTAGAAAAATCATTGCAGTCAGTTTTCGAGGATCCTTTTACGAAATATTCATCGTCGAATGGAAATCGCTTACCTTGATGGAGTACCAGTCCTTTCGTGCGAAAGGGTCCTGTGCCTTCTTCTTCAGGCCCTTCTTGCCCTTGGATAATCTCTTGTTCCTATAGCGAACGAACGATCAGTATTGGATTTCCTAGACCCGAGGGGCGGGGAGTTGCAGAGCGAGAAACAGGGGCGCCGGAAATGGAGATACGCAGGACCGCGAATGTCGAAATGGTAAATTAAAATATAAATATACTCACTTTCCAACCGCCATGTTTGCGAGAGGTCAATGTTGCTCGCAATTCAAGGACGTTGTTGAAGATGTGTTGAAAAGGGCTTTTGGTGTTGCGTGGTGAATGGATCTGGCAGTGAATTCTAGTGCTGCCAAAATTTCTTGTTTGTGCGCGAAAATTGAGGGAATGTGGCACGGTCACGTGCCTTTTTCCTTTATCTTTGATAAGCAATTTGTTTTCTCAATGTACAAGAGCTAAGTGCTCAGTGCCCAGCCCGAGTTTTCACTAGCGAAAAGGTACGTACTGCTATTAGGGTCTGCTTCCCTCGAACCATGTGCATTGCTTAATTTTCATACATCCTTTAAACTAAAGATTGTAAGGAATAAATGCATTTATCAAGCCATTTGAGAAAAAAAAACCAGGCTATTTTCCAATAACTGATGTAAATTCCTCTTATACTTTGTGAAACCATTGGGCTTTCCATATGAGCACAAAAAACTTTAAACCGAACAGCTCTAAATTTATGGTCTATTTGTAACATCTTCAAGTGCTAGTTAATGATTTTTACTATCTCGAGATTGTGGTCTCAATTTAACCCCACCACCATATTCACATCATCACTTCATAAATTCCGAGATTCTGTATAGTATAGGTAAGGTAGGTGGTTTAAATTTATCGATTAAGTAAGATTATAACAGAGCCAGCTAAAACCCAGCCAACAGGAAAATCTAACTTTTAATCTCTCTCTGTCTCTCTCTTGTACTGTCGTTGCCTTCGAACGGGGGTATCCCATTTTATTCCTTTCGTATGCTCACAAACCCAGTAGATCTCGCAATCCATTAGAAAGCCTCTCTCTCTCTCTCTCTTCTCTGTGTGTGTTCTGTATCGGTTCCCAGTGTGTTTCGCCGAGCGCCTTGTCCTGAATCACCACCGTCGCCACCATAACCCATTAGGCCTGATGATACAAATACCCCTGGTGACCCTGGTGACCCTTGCTAACCTTGCGAGGAAAACCATGAAATAAAACCAGCAAGCAAATTAAAACAATAAAAACACCTCGGCGCCTGTTGACCCGTTGTCATGCTTTATTGTCCGCTTCCGTTAATCGCGTTGTTGAACAAATGAAACGAGTTCGTATTGGTGTCGTGTTATGTCGTGTTGGAAGAAAAAAAAAATCCATTTCGGGGAACCCCGCGGACCACGCCCCCCTCCAAATACGAGAGAAGTTGTTCCCGGAGATGCGGCCGCGGAGGGTAGTGATATTAAATCACGAATTAGAAATTAAGCCGATCTTTCCACCTTCTCTTCGTCTGGGTGTTCGCCGACCTCCCAGGCGTCGAAGCTAGGGAAGCTGAAGTAGCAAGCCGAATCTAGAAGTCAGGTCAGCAACAGAAGTAAGAAAGGATCGCCCTCGATGGGCTGATCGACTAAACCAGGGACGGCATATACGCACGTGGATCACGGGTAGAGTCCGATAGACGAGCTTCGCGCATCTCGGAGGAGTCTAGAACGAAGCTCCGTGTTGATGATGGTGATGAATTGGCATTGGACACAGCGACACGGCTTAGTAGGTCCGTTGCCCTTCGGCTTGTGTTTGGGCTCGTCAACAGTCCATTGCAAGCGTTGGAGGTAGTGATAGAAGGTTCCGTGGCACATGCTCTGAGTAAGCGGGGCCGACGCCTTTCCGTATTCTTCGGTCTCGGAGAGGATTCCCTTCGAGGGACGATATCAGGAGAATATCTAGCGGTAGTAGCCATTTCCGGAGCCAACGCTAAGCAAAGACAACACAAGTAAGTTGTGTTGATTATGTTGAATTATGTTGATTATGTTGAATTATGTTGATTATGTTAATTATGCTATTATGAGATGCTTAGATGCTTAGATGCTCAGATGCTCAGATGGGGGCGGTCGAATGCAGAAGCTTGATAAGAGTCTGGTCTGGTTGAAGCTTGGTTGAAGCTTGGTTGAGCTTGGTTAAGCTTGATAGAGCTTTTGTAGAAGTTTGGTTACAGTCTCTGGAGCTTGTAATGTGAGTGGCAAGTTCTGGTGAAAATAATGCAGGCTTGAGGAGCAAAGCTCCCCATCTTTGAATGGATATCTTAAACGTTTAAAGACAGGTCGGGACTGTAGGGACTGTAGGGACTGTAGGCAGTAAGGCGAAAAAAGGCCGCTAAGACCAATCACTCTACCGGCTGTTGTGGAACGACATCCCCAGACGGTCGGTTGCGGGCAATGCCACATGTCACTCACGAATGGGGGCATTTCGTATGTGGTGGCAGCTGTATGGTCTCCGTTGGTCTGGGTGGTTTGGGCGCAGACGGCCTGCAGCCGTGTTGGGCCGTCCTGCACCAGTAGGACTGTTGTAAGGGGAAAAGAAGTGGGAGCGACTGGAGTAGTAGGAGTAGTAGGAATAGTAGGAGTGGTCGGAAACGGTGCGAGTGGAGAGATTTGTTAATAATTGAACCACTCATCGGCTTCATGTGGTTTTAGTATCTCTTAGTATCTCTTAACTCCTCCTGACTTCTGCAACCCATCCTTGCTTTTTTTCTTTTTTTTTCTTTTTTGGTTCTCTTTTTTTTTCCCTCTCTTTTTTCAATTCATTAAATTATGCTAGTTAATGTAAGTAGGTATCCATTTTTGCCCTCTTTTTTCTCTGATACATACTACTGCCCTAATACAGAATACTTCCATACCTCTTCCCACCCCTCTTCTAGGTAACACATGAACAGTCCAAATTAAGTATTTACCCCGTTTTTTCTTTCTTTACTAACTAGGTTAGATGCGACAAGTTTCAAATGGTCAGCGTTAGGAAGTAACTAGAGGCCCAGAAGGCTAAAGCCGGCGACCTGTCAGCTTCACTATCATGATACGTAGAAAGGAGGTCAGCGCGAGCGTAACGCCAATTCCGTGATATTCCCCTGTACCTTTTATTATTATTATTATTATTATTTTTCCCACCCCTCCCTACCCTCGTGCCCTTTCGCCCTTGTATAATTCATGCAGATAATCAACGCTCCATTAAATCCACTTGGAGCTCCGCGGACCACTCCCCCCTCGCGCCCTGCCTATGCAACTCATCATGCCTTCTAAGGCTGATGTAGACGAACCCTCAATTGATGCTGCAAGATACCCTTTTATACCGCACGACGAATAATCTGGTAAAGTTGACGTATTACTACGTAGCTCTATTGAATTGTCACCGCTTGGACATGCTACAATTGGACCGCTGTCACACACTGTAAGATACTACAGATGCTACAGCAGTCACAAGGACGAGAGGGTACAAACAACACACCTCTCTTGGAGCTCATACATTAGTCTCACGCGTGGAAATAGTTGGAAGCGGGGGTTCTAGCCCATATCAGGTTTTCATTTACTACCACCTATAACTACGTACCTGGTAGTTTTCACCAACCTCTACACCGGTCTTAACGCACGGAAGCAAGCCAGGCAGCTTAGTTGGAGTATTCAGTGATCGATGCTGTCATCGTTATTAATATGAACTTGCAAGTGACAGTTGGTCGAATGGTACTTACTCTTCCCACATCCGTCCCTGGACGGCTTTTAATTCCTCGGCGGTCATCCTGTTGCCGGTAGTGAAGTATCCTGCGAGCCGTCAGCTATCCTCCCGGATTCGGTAGTCTACCAGGGGGTGCGAGCCTACCGGCTGTAATCTTGGCATCTATCTCAACCCGCGAATCTGCGGGGATTAAGTCTTCGGGAAGTTCTATCCGCTCATGGATAGGGATACTGTACTTGGTTAGGCACGTCTACTTTGGTATACCGTATGGGGAATCGACTTACCCCTGACCAACGATGGCATCGTACTTCATACTACGTTGTGGCGCCCTAGCGTCAGATCTGCCCTGCACCATTTATAGTTGGGGAAACTCACTTGCTCATGCTTAGCATTCTATCGATCTTCTTTATGCCGAGCCAATGGAGTATATCAGGCATCAGGGCCTGGAAACGCATATCTTTGACTCCAGCGACATTTTCGGTCCTTTTAAAGTAGTCCGAGGCGCGATCTTCTCCTCGTTTTCTCGCGTTGTATACGACTATTATATATGGTTAAGCTTCGGCCCAGCGCTCATGAAACGTCTAGACTCACGGTACTACCAGACGTCAGTATGCGATCAATAAAATGTCGAGGGTATATTGCACATACCTTAGTTACTTCACCTAGAGCTCGTCCCTCTTTTCTGAAGTAGATCACAACGCCGCTGCCGCCATTCTGTGCCTCCTTGACTGCTTCTTCGATACCGAAGATAAGATAGGGTCTGCAAGTACAGATATCGGAACCAAACACATCACTACCGTTGCACTGCATTCTCCGTGAGCCAGTAATCTCTCAACCCAATAGTCGCAGTGCAGAAATTACCTCATCGTGAATACGTAAGGCTAGTCTACTCTTTTCGTCAGACATCTTCGCCGGATCTCCGAAGCAATATACAGTCAACCCGCCTATAAAATATTAGCATCGCTGGTTGGCGTTCACCTGACGTAGGATCCGGGTTACCGATTGGAGGCAAGAAGACCTTAATATCGCCTCGTGTGATAAGCTATATAATAATTAGACATACGCTAGTTCTTGACAGCGTGGCATATGCTTACTTCTGGGTAGCTCCCTCCAGTGTGTTCGAATAGCGAGCGTCTTAATACGCCCTCGTCTGCCAGGTTTAGTCGCGGATCCAACTAAGGAGGCCACTTTTTAATACGCACCTATGCCAAATCTCTCAGCCACTCCGGGCAGATACCAAACCTACTATGGTCAATACAAGCTCCTTTCAGCCAATCTGAGCCTCGGGTAGTCTTACTGGTTCGACTGCAAACTTGGTAACTGCAAGCTCTCCTTGTGCATTCAAGCAAACTTTCCCATCGGGAACACTGGCGTTGAATTAGTATTTTAGTTTGCGGACAGATCGTGGTTGATGGGGGACATACAGTCTACCACGTCGGACGCTTTCCTCCAGCTCGGGAAGCTAATTCAAGTTAATTTTGTTCATGAGATTAGGGGGATGATTGTTTTACCTTCATGTGGGCTTTTGTTATCGCAATTGTGGGACGAATATCAACTGTATTTACTCATTAGCCGGCTTGACGTATGAATTATTGACATTAAAAGTCGTCAGTTACCGTCCTCCTTTTCTATAACGTCGGCGAATAACCATGGGGCCAAGTGACCCCAGGGATCCATGGCAACAATCTTCTTCTTGTCACCCCATTGAGGAAATGGGCCAATATTGGCTGCCGGCTCGGTATTGGTGAAATCTGGCCTATATTGCGCATGATAGGTTTAGCATTAAGCTCGCAAGTATTGTCCGGGCAATCATACCTGTGGTTGGCGTTAAGCTGTTTGCTTGCGAGTGCAAGAGCAAAGTAAATGGAATAAGAGCCACCGTGTGCTATATCATTAAGTTATACGATATCCAAATAGCTTGAGGGCAGACCACAGCTCACCTCCGATAGCTAGAATATTGTTAGTAGTTAACAAAGACATAGGTCTAGCAAGCTATTGACTTACCATTGCGTTTCCGAATTGTGGACGACGATCGAGACACAACTACAGGTCCTCTGGCGACTGCATCAGGGGCCCCCCATTGGAGAGGAAGCGGATTAATACCAATCTGCTTGGGATATGTTCTGGCCAACCGTTAACAAAAGACTATCACCATTCCAAAGGAATACGGGAGCTTACGTAAGTATAATCCGAGATGTGAATCCGGATTTTTGTGCCTGGGTCGCTTCTTTCGTTGTAGGTGAGGTATCGCCGGAGTCGGCATCACCGGCAGCCAAAGTCGTCCGGATCGGTGATGCCGGGGCCCCAGCGAGGGGAGCTGACACCCTATTGACAATGGGACTTGGTACTTGGGCCGACGGAGCAAGTGTATCAAGCCGAAGAGAGACAGACTCGACTTCCGATGCTAGTCTAGTTTGGGTTTCTTGAATATTCTTTAGGGCTTCAAGGACATCAGCCATGCCCACAGAACTATTTGTACCTGAGTCCGCCATGGTCACAACCTAACAAAGGGTAAACCTAAAGTGTAAGGAACAAGGAAGAGACAAGCGAAGAGATGAATAAATAGGATCGATCAAATACAGGCTTTTACTAATAACGCTATTTTTTATTTCGTATGGTTATTTATGAGTTAGTTTGTATATGGCACGGTAATGTAGTAAGAGTAATGAAGATGGGCATTGGAAGTTGTTGGAAGTTTAAGTGCACACGACGTTGACGCAGGCATGTATATGTAGGTTATGTACTATTGATGTATATAGATAGGCATGTAGGGGGATACATGTAGCGGTATGGAAAGAGTCAAGACCGTGCCTAACCTTCTACGAACGTTGAAAGTATACGGTACTTGGATCTACAATATAATAGGATTCATCAGAGTCTATTTTGGCCGGATGAACTGGAATGAGACCAAGCTTGCCAAGTATACGTACATGTAGGTATACAGAGCTCCCTCTCTAGGTACCTGATAAGGTGCCCAAGGAAAAGGTAGGCACCTGACTGTTTAATAGGTAGTGACAACCCACTAGACTAGTCATAATCCCCACTAGTTCGTACCTGCATCTTCTGTGAGCGTCCTATCGAAGTCTCTACGGCAAGTCCTTCACGCCTATTGCCTAGGTTAGGTAGGTAGGTACCTACTAAGTAATATGCCTTATTCGAGCCGAATGCCATCCTATTCTGGATATAGGCATACTGCATACTTACCCCAGATGATAGCAGCAAGCACTGAATAGTGTAGAGCAAGCATGTCCGGAAATATTTGAAATTTCAACTAATAATACGTACGTGATTCCTCGAGTGGGGAAGTAGAGACGTGGACTATCATGTCGTTAGCCAAAGAGGAACCAGCCTTGGCAAAGGCGGATGGAGGATGGGCAACTTACATAGTACCTAACCCAGCCTGCTAGCATATGAATATATCAGGTGTATAAATGCGGTATAGAAACCCCGCCTTATTAAGTACTCACTAGTGCCACTAGCTTATCTGCTAGAAACTAGCTTTATTGATAAGAGATAAGAGAGTCTTATCAAAGAAGTGAGTTTGACAATGTTGTGCCACATACCTGGGTACGTTACCCAAGCGGGCGAAGTTCTTTGAGCGCCACGTAAAGCCTGAAAAGACAAGGTATTTCATTCTTTTCAATGTAGGTACCTAGTTATATCTTCAAATGTAGGCGATTGTTTTGGGGGGGAGGAGGGGGGTGCAAAATTCATTGCATAAAAGTAAGAGCTTTGTCATTTGCAGAACTTTCTTTTCTCTCTAATTTTTTTCAAAGTTGCTGAAATCTGTGAACGTTGTAACCTAGTACCTATTATTGAGACGCGCACGGTTTTCTTCACGCGACAGCCGACGTACGTCATTCCTTATAATTTCGAGCAATCCGCCGTGATCAATCAACAGCATCCCTCATTTAGTTCAGCCTTCTTCCTTTGGTACATGCACACAACCGACCCCCCGTCTAATTAAAATAACGATAGATTGCATACCGACCGGCATCGCGACGCTTTAGACCGTGTCGCATTTCGATTCGTTATGGTAAATAGCCGTCTACATCGAACATGAATATTGAATAGGTACTAATATAGATTGATATAGGGGAAGCGCAAGAAGAGTTCGAGAAAGCCCCAGGGCAAGAAGAAGAATGACCCCCTACCTACCATATTCACGTGTTTATTCTGCAATCACGAACGATCCGTCACCGTCGAGATGAATAAGAAATCCGGTGTCGGTGAATTAGAATGCAAAGTTTGTGGCCAGCGGTTCCAATGCGGAATCAACTGTAAGCAAACCCGAACCACCATAGGCCACCACAAACAGGCACTGATAATATACTAGATCTTTCAGCGCCTGTCGACGTCTACAGCGAATGGGTTGATGCAGCAGGTATGCCTATTCCCAAAAGAGTACATCGCTTACAATACTCATTTGCTTACATGTTTCTAGATGCTGTCGCGAAAGATGATACTGCCGGAGCCGCCTCTGGCTCAGCTTCAGCCTACCGCATAGGTTCAAAACAGTCAGCAGCTGGTCGCTACGACGACGATGAAGATGATCGTGGATATGAGGGTGAGGGCATTGTGGGAGACGACGAGTTCTAAGCAGTCATGATACTCCTGATGAGTTAAACATTGTTTTGCCGGATTACCGTGATAAAAATACAATCGGCAATGGCGTGTGTGCCTACATTATACAACATACAGTTTTTATCAGTTAAGGACCCGTGCAATGCATAACTTTAGTCTCCAATTAAACGTCGATTCTTCGTAAATTATACCACCTACTGTAGACATTGACCCTTACTCTTGCAAGATACGACAGGGATGACGGGACTCTAGGCAATGGTATGTGCTACTGGTCGACATCCAATCCTAGGTATCTGTCCTAGCCATTTGGGCTGAAGCCCGTGGTTACGATAAATCTACGTTACATAGTGTAGAATCGGTCTCCAAAGTCGCCTAAGCCTGGAATGATGTAACTAGGAAAATGTTAGCGAAGGCACCCCGTTTTAGACGCTTGTAGGCATACTTCTTCTCGTCCAGACCCTAGAGATGATTGGATTAGCGTTTGCGGCAGAACGAATTTTGCAGATAGACAAAGGGGTTCGTACCTGGTCAATAAATGCTGTAACGACTCGAAGTTTAGGGAACTTCGTTGCGAAATTTTGGACTCCTTCCGGACTAGCAATCAAGTTTAGGAAGAGGATCCTTTCTTCTGGAACCCCTCGTGATTTCAGAACATCGACGGCCATAATAGCAGATCCGCCTAGAGCATAAGAATTTAGTTAGTTCTCCAAGGGGAGAGTAAGCGTGTGGCATAGGTAGACAATTATCTGACCTGTAGCAAACATTGGATCGAGTAATAGAACCCATCTGTCAGCAATGTCTTCGGGCAGCTTGTCGTAGAAGAGCTTTGGTTTTGCCGTCTCTTCATCCCGCTGGATTAAGATTTTGCCAATCCTAACTGATCTACAACAGTCTCGAAGGCCTTGCTCCATAGCTTCGCCAGCCCTCATGATGGAGACACCGCAGATTTTCCCTTGGAACATGAGTCCCGCGTAGGTGCGTCCAACGGGGGTAGTTACAGTGTGCTCCACGACAGGAAGATGGTTGAGTCCTTCCTCGACAAGCAGGCGAATAATTCGGTTCGAGTAAAAAATAAAGTCAGCTCGCTCCGTTTTCCTATCACGAATCTTCCTATTATGGAATTAGTCCCTAACCTATATTTTCGAGTATTAAATATGATATAGGATCCGCTCAAGTCGACTAACAAGGAAGCTACTCACGTGAGCAATGCGATGAGTTGTGGTGTTTGGGGTAATGTGATAACATTGTCATGCTCAACCGCCGTGGAGACGGTAGCGATGGGCTTTTGGCTGGGCGAGCGGTAGTCAGGTCCTACGCACTGCACTGGGCCGACCTGAGGACGATTTCCAGATTCGGTAGCCATTCTAATATCCTCTAATAAGTGAGCCGCTTTAGAACGTACGAGGCCCCGCAACACTTGTATGCTGTCTCCAAGATATAAATCTGTAGAAACACTCAAGAGATACTTGAAGAATGAATCGACGTCACACAGCTTGGGCGGTCAGGGGGGAAATAATGATTCCTTGGATATCTACAACGAGCGTACGCAGAAGATATACGCTTCGTCGAGGAAGTGAGAAAGAATAGAGCCCGGATTACTCGAGACTTTATAAGTGGAATGACTAAAAGGAAACTAAAGAAACAACCCTGGTAGGGAATTTAGCACATAGTATAACGTGAGAGAGAAAGATTAGGAAGGCCAAATTCCCAACCTATATAATTATAGATGCTCTCTAAATAGATAGGTTATCTAATAAAACGATAGCTTTAAGCATAAGTCGAGGTTCATGGAGCTGACTTGTAGAAAAACGAATATTTTGGAACGATACCCAAAGGAAACAAGTCAATTAGGGGACCCCACCATGTATTGTACCCATGTACCTGTTTCCAAGTCCTCAGGTCCTTCACGTCTCTTATCCACCCTGTTTCAGGCTTCAGCTCAACAGCTCAGATTCACCGATTGGCTACTACATAGTACCGATAAGCCAGACCAGTAAGCCTGGCCGGTTGACAAAGAGTTGCACTTTACTTCAAAGCTTGTATTACAGTTGGATGGAAGTCGATGGATGGATAGATGCTTCCGTCTTTGACTTAAGTATCTAAGTTAATAACCTTTATAGAAGGTAAGAAAGGCAAGACCAAGCTACGGGGCAATCTCAATGTCTACCTCCTATTTACTAGGTTGTATTGCACCTGCTTCTTCTAGGTACCTAGGTTATATAGGAGGCAGGCAGGCTCAAGTACTACATAGTGTAGTAGGTCGATTCACTCAATGCATGGGGGGATATTGTAAGCTCTTAAGGTGTGAATTCATACCCGTATTTCTAGTATTGCTAGTATCGCCCTCTCTTTGCGCCTGCACCCGCCTTCACGTTTTTTTTTCTGGGTTGCGCTTTGGTTGTGCTTCCTTGTCCGATCATCCACCTTGCTACACACACATTAGCCTAACAATATCAAATCAGCTTCGCAATCCTTCTTATTTATCGTCCCACCCTCAACTAAATAATTCGTCACTCACCACTATTCACGGTAGTCCGCTGCAAGGCTACCACGAGCGCGTCTTATAGCTCTTCACATCAGCTCTATTGGTTTTATCTCCCATTTTTTACCTTTACTATTCTTCTTTTTACTATAGACGATCAATTGTTTCATGCCATTGACGTTTCAACTGCTTCAAAGGTGTTCTAAGTAATCAAGAACCACCATGTCTATGAAGCAGGACTTCAGCGCGCCCCGCAAGAAAGGGCTTATGACCTATGGAAAGGCTGCCCGTAAGAGACAACCAAAACCATTCACCAGTCCGAGCGATTTCCCACCTATACCCGAGGATGATCCTGTTCCGAAGCACAGGGCCACCGTAACGCGCCGCCGACCTTCGCTACTTACTTCACCATTACGCGATCCCTCCTCACCAGTATCCCGAGATATCGAGGGATCAGTCGACATAAAAGCGAAGCCGAACAGCATACCGGATAGCACGCAAAGCTCTGATCGGAAACGCAAGATATCCCAAGTGTACGCGTCTAAGGGGCGAGTACAAGAATCTTACCAGGCCGGCCAGCATGATGTCTCCTCTGAGCACGTACGGCATCGTTCGCACCCGTATACATCAACTTCTATATCTACTAACACCCGCCAAACGACTCTACCCCCTTCACGACAACGCGCCCAGCCAACTCCGTTAGAATCTATGGATACTGACACGACCGAACCAAGACTATCGAGCCCACCGCCAACGCCAACATTACCGAAGGCTTCGAGAGCATTCAAGGCTACGAATGTCAAGGGATCAGCAGGTTCGATTTCGGATGCAACTATGACAGGGAAGGCGAAGCGAGATATTGTGCAGCAGCGCATACCTCTCCGCTTTGCCCGCGAAAATATCGCAAAACCGAAGGTGCCGAGCCTCCTTTCAAGTGGAGAGGACAATGAAGTCCGGTCAAACCCTCAATCGATACCAGACAGCGGCACCAAGAAGCGCAGAAAACGAATAATTGACACATTGGTTGAGCAGAGACGGGATGATGAAGCCGAGATGGACGAAGAAAAATTGGACAGCCAAGAAAATTCGAGCCAACCGACTTTGAGTTACCAAACTAGCGACGTTTCGATGGCTGATTCACAGGCCTTGCCTCAAACCCCAAGTCGTAAACCTGCAGCAACACAAGCGACAAGTACCAGAACTTTCACCCGTTCCAGCAGTGCGCTTAAGTTTACGTATGGTCAAGGTAGAAAAGTACTAGAAGAAGAGGTTGATTTGCTGGAGAGCCTTGCTTTACCTGAAATATCAGCTCCCTTAAAGGGGAGACGCCTGGAACTTGGAACTCCGAAGAAGGCAGTCAGCACGAAGGGGATCCTTGACGACGACGATGTGCTAAACAGTTCGCCCAATTCAAAACTGCGGGATATTCACGAGCTAAGACAAGCCGGCGCAAATTCCCGCGTGGCTGATACGATGCAAGACTTAGCTGACCAGATTGATTCTCCAAGTGACAAACCTTCATCATCCCGAAGAGCTGCATTGCTCCAGATCGCAGAAAAAATCCAAGACAAAACGTTCGTGCGACAATGCCGTGATCACGGTGTTGAGGCAGCATTATTGAAAGATCTGGGTAGAGAGACTGATATCATCTCTGGGTATCTAATTTTATCAAGCCTTGTGACGATACTTGCAAAATGGCCCTCCTCGCATACACAACAGCTTGTCCGACTTGGTAAACCCGCGAATATGTTTGCCCTTCTCCTCGGCGTTACTCGGGACATTAAGGTAATTGCCCGAGATAGGAAGAGCAATTTATCCAAGAGGAGCCAAACTTCCCTCATCACAGTTCAGACTACGCTATGCGGGCTTTCTATCTGGGGTGAGGCTAGCCCACCACGCATCTCACCGAGAAGCCTTGTTCTTAAATGTCTCCATCTACTCATTACACATAATGTAAACGCAGCCAAAGACCTCACCATCTTCTCACCAGCGGTGACAGAGGCTCTGTTCTCAGTGCTTTCGGAAGCTGCCGAAAGCACAGAGCATTGGGACTATCCCGCAACAGCGGAGGCAATTGACCTCGCAAACGCGCTATCAATTCTCGATTTATATGCTGTCAGCTCTGAGGAATCACAGCGCGTGAATGCCGACTGGACTACTCGATATCTCCCGATCGTAGCCGATGTTTTCAGCGCATCCTCACGAAATGTAGTAACAAATAGTACAGGCCAAGAGAACGAAAACAAGCCGCTAGAGAGTGCTATCCTAAAGCTTACTATTAACTTGACGAACAATAGTTTAGAAGCGCCTGGAGTATTTGTATCGAAAGGACTTATCCCGGCACTAGCAAGTTCTATATCCAGTAACTTCGCCCGCATTTGGGCATCTGTATCCCAGGATGCATGGGTCGACGGGATCCTGGATAGCCTCGTTCTACGACTTGGTATCTTGATCAACTTCTCGGAGCATAGTCCCCTCGTAAGACAAGTCATTGACGACTGCCAACATGATAATCAGCGGCCCGTTGACGAATTGATACGGCTGTTCTTGGAGAACTATCGGAGAACAGCAGAGGTGAGCGTTGAGTAGCCCAATTTTGTTGTTCTATACTAATAAGGAGACAGGCCGATTCGATGGAGACCAGCCATCTGAACGTCGCCTTCGGATACTTGTCTGTATTGCTAGGCTATCTGGCCTTACACCCGCCAGTACGACAGAAAATACGTTCAAACCATTCAGCTAAGAGCATTGCGCCACTGCTCGACTCTTTACGTGAGTTCATTACCCATTACAAGAAAGTAGAGCAAAACACTGGCGAAGACGATGGACCACGGGACCACAGTAGTTACATGGAGCGGCTTCAGGACCTGGTTCACCAGCTGGAAGATCAAATGATATATGATTAATCCAGAAGCGACCGATACGGGTAGAACGGGTTACGTACATTGTATAGTTTCCTTCGAGGGCGTGTCATATACGCACCATTTATCGTTGTAGGAAAAGTTGATTTTAGCATGGGTTTCGAAACGGGCAAGAGTTGAAAAGCGTACGATTATGAGAAAAAGGATTAGAAGATTTTGGTCCTTTGGGAGCGTTAAAGAGAGGGAACACAGACGTCTGCGATGATTCTATTGTTATTACTCCTGCGGCAGGTTCTCCGGATGAAGTCGAATACACAAAATCAAATACCCTCCAAGTAACTCACAAGGCATGACGATGACGGATGAATACGGGGGATGGATATGGCGGATAATGCGGATAATACGGGAAAGCGCAAGAACGTGTAGGCACAGCAGGATACCCAGGACATATCTAACCTAGAGTTGAGTTTGAAAGGAAGAAGGAGGGGCTCGACTCTAGGTAGGATTTAGTACCTATTAAGGCAGCTTTTGCAGTTCGTGTTAATTACAGCTATTTTACAGGTATTATAGCGCTATTACGACTAACCTACATAGCTATCATTAGCGTTGAGCCGCAGGAATGCTACCCTGGTCCGCCATGTACGTACCTAGGATACTAGGTTAGGTACTTTCAATTGATTGCTCCCTTAGGTAGCACCTTATCCTACCTACCTATGTACCTACGTAGTATCATTTTCAGGCACCCGGACC
This sequence comes from Daldinia sp. FL1419, assembly GCA_025201765.1. NCBI lineage: Eukaryota > Fungi > Ascomycota > Sordariomycetes > Xylariales > Hypoxylaceae > Daldinia > Daldinia sp. FL1419. The sequence continues at coordinate 180,355 of MU623347.1, forward strand.
TTAATATTTTGCCGGAGTCTAGCCCAGCCCCGCGTTCATCCGCAGAATCGATGATGGCTCCATTGCAGGGGACTCCCTTAGTTAATTCCCTAGGTTAATTTATTTGCGCTCGTGTCTTTAGCACATGTGCATGTCAAAGCGAGATGTTCAGGTGAGTTATTAATAGGAGCTTGATACATTCATTATAGGTGCCATAGCTAGCCGTGGTATCTGCATGCTTCCCTAGCTTAACCTTGGTTAGCCGGGTATGCCATTATGCCGTTATGCTGCTGCGGCTTAGGTAGGTGCGTCCTAGGCAGTCCTACAAGTATGTATCTACAGTACGCGTAGTAGGTATTTTGCGTAGCTGCATGGCGGCGTGTGTACCTTATATATCTACCTATGTAGGTACTTTGGAGTGCTATGTACGCCGTGCCTACATGTTACAGGTAGGGTATTCCGTACCCCGCCTACGCGCTATAAGTTTTGGAACTCTTGGTAGCTACGAGCTCTTGAATATTTTGATCCCCAGAAATTCCAAGCAGGCCAAGGGTAGAAATCGAAGGCGGTCCCTGAAGCGACCAAAAGAGATCAGCTCTTGTTCCATGTAACAAACAAGGAGAAAAAAGCCCCTCCCTCACAATCTCTCTTACTCTGACCTCATAACCCGATGGTCCTTAATCTCTACTACGTGATATTGGGTAACATCTGCACGTCATAAAACATAACTGTGTGCCTGATCGAAGAGCTGTTTTTTTCTTTTTTTTTTCTTTTTTTCAAAGAAAGATATCAAATAACTTAGTTATCAGAAAATAAGGTGTGCTTCATCCCACGCCGGCTTCCAATTCCCCCCCCTGTGGAAACCTTACATAGTACAACACACACACCGGCGAACAAATATCACAATACACAATACACAATACACAATAACACAAAGCGTTTTTTGACGCACATACCTAAACCGTACCTTAACTATACCACATATCACATACCTATACTTTACGCGCGCACGGGAATCGCACGGGAAATATTTACACTTTTCTTGTGCCTTGTCCTCCTCTCTCAAACTTTTCCCCCACGCCGCGCACGCCGCCGACTGTTCCCCGACGTGTAATGCAGCATTATTATCCGGCGTGCTCATGTGAAGTACCGACTTAACCATACCTACATAATATCTGCAGTACACGATAAACCGATAGTTCCCTAGTTTCGTCCCGCAACCTTCAATGCCGGCGCCGTCGAAGCAGCGGAAGGTCGCCATAGTAGGCAGCCGATCCGTAGGTACGTGTTTTTTCACTTTCTGCTTTCTGCTTTCTGCTTTCTGTTTTCTGCTTTCAAGCTTTCTAGCTTCTCTGGCTTTCCAGCTTCTGATCCGGCGTTCTTTGTGATACCTTTTCGCCTACCCCATACTATATAACCATGACCATACATTAATTACATCTCCCTTGCCTAACCCTGTCCCTTGCAAGTTTTAATCTTTCCTTCTCGCATGGATCGTGCATACAATCGCGATGCGTATCATACATATCGTACGTACCGTGCATATCGTGCATATCGTACATATCAATATGGATATATGACATGTCTTACGATGACAAAACTAAGCTAATATTTTTGTAACCCCGTCTCGCAGGCAAGTCTTCCCTGGCAGTACAGTTCGTCGACGGTCACTTCGTCGAGAGCTATTATCCAACCATCGAGAATACCTTTAGCAAGGTCATTCGATTTAAGGGTCAAGACTATGCTACTGAAATTGTCGATACTGCCGGCCAGGATGAGTACAGCATCTTGAACTCGAAACACTTCATCGGTATCCATGGATACATGCTAGTATACTCGGTTTCCTCGTTGCCCTCTTTCGAGATGGTGCAGGTTATCCGCGAGAAGATTCTCAACCACCTGGTTTGTTACCCTCTCGCCAATTGATTACTGAACCTTTTCGGTCGCGTTCAACGATGTAATAGCTAACTAATTGGTAATCCCAGGGCACTGATTGGGTCCCAATTGTCATAGTTGGCAACAAGAGCGATCTGCGCCCCGAGCAACGCCAAGTCAGTCAGGAAGACGGCAAGAAGCTGTCAGAAAAATTCAATTGTGCTTGGACAGAAGCCAGCGCGCGATACAACGAGAATGTTGCTAAGGCCTTCGAGCTCCTGATCGCCCAGGTTGAGAAATCACAGAACCCCAACGAGGCAACCAACGATGGAAAATGTCGAGTGATGTGAAAGACAACCATCCGTAAGAAGGCGACGAGGGGGGATGATATGATCCAAAGGGCATATTATTACGTTGGAATACCTTACTGAGCAAGTAAGGACAAGGACAAGGACAAGCATGATAAGGACATTTGAAAGACTAGAAAGGTGATTTCCCAGCCGCCGCAGGGCGGTGGAATCTAGGTCCGGGTGCTTACTGCGTTTTCGGGCAGGCTATTATTTCTTTCTTTGGCTTCATTTTGCATTACGAACCACAATGGTTATTACTTTTACGATGTCTTGAACAGCAGAAATGATAATCGCCGTGGCTTGTATATACTAGTCAGAGCTTCAACGATCTGGTTTAAGGAGTCAATCGGAACTGCTTTATTGCTACATAGTATGCTAGGTTAGGCTTTTGACAGTTGTTACCGACATGTGGTACTACTAATAATGACGTTTTAATAATTCTCGAAATAGCATCAAGTTTCTTAAGTCTTTTATGCCTTGAAATGTGCAATCAAATGTGTAATTGAAGAAGGAAATCCAGATGGAAATACTTCTTCATAAATGAGCTAGGTCCCCCGGATGTGAGGTAGTACGTACCAAAGTACCCTCGAAAGAAAAGGAAAAAAGGAACTGCAGATGAGAGAGAGAAAAAAAAAAAAAAAAAAGGTACGTACCGTTATCGTATCGTGCCCCGCCGCTGCGTCGCGATACTAGGTATGTACCCCCTTCTCTGCCCCTCTGCTTCGAAAACCACCCCACCAAAATTTAGTCACTCCTTTAAACTACACGGAAAGGAGCACTCAACATCGACTCTACTTCAAGGTTATCTTCAAGTCTTTAAACATGCTCGACGTCTTAGATTTCATCACCGAGAGGGGTGGCAACCCCGAAAAGATCCGCGAGTCTCAGCGCCGCAGATATGCCAGCGTCGAGGTCGTCGACGAGGTAATCGAAATGTTCGAGGACCATCGCAGAAGTCAGTCGCATTGCTTCATATAACTAGCGATAATCACGACTGACATATGCTCAAATTACAGCCCAATATGCCGCGACTCAGATAAACAGCAAGATCAACGATGTACAGAAGCAGATCGGTGCTAAGAAGAAGGTCGTAATTTCATAATTCCTCTGAGTCACCGATCCATCTTATACATATCATCTCGTACCCGCGTACTAACTATCCGTATACATATATAGGCTAAGGAGAACGCAGACGACCTACTTCAGCAAAAAGCTGACCTAGAAAAGGAGAAGAAGGCGTTCATCGAATCGGCAGCTCAGAAGGATATTGCGCTAAAAGCCAAGATCAACACTATTGGCAACATCGTCCACGATTCCGTCCCCGTCAGCGATAACGAAGATAACAACGCAATCCAGCGAACGTGGGCACCACCGGGAGTTACGGTAGAAAAGAAGAACGTGCTATCGCATCACGAGGTCCTCCTACGGCTTGATGGCTACGACCCGGACCGTGGTGTCAAGGTTGTCGGTCACAGAGGTTACTTCTTAAGACAATGGGGTGTGTTCCTCAACCAGGCTCTGATCAACTATGGCCTAGAATACCTCAGCAGCAAAGGTTTCACTCCCCTACAGACGCCTCAATTCATGCTCAAGGATTACATGGCGAAGACGGCTCAGCTAGAACAGTTTGACGAGGAGTTGTACAAGGTAGTCGACGGCGAGGCGCAAAACGACAAATACCTCATCGCGACCTCGGAGCAGCCCATCTCTGCCTTCCACGCCGACGAATGGATCATAGCCAAGGACCTTCCCATCAAATATGCGGGCTTCAGCACGTGCTACAGGCGAGAAGCCGGATCTCACGGCCGTGACGCTTGGGGTATCTTTCGTGTCCATCAATTCGAGAAGGTAGAGCAATTCGTGCTTACGGACCCCGAGAAGTCGTGGGAGATGTTCGAAGAGATGTTCACAACCTCTGAAGAATTCTACAAGTCGCTTGGATTGCCGTACCAAGTCGTAGCCATCGTCTCGGGAGCGCTGAACAACGCGGCTGCCAAGAAGTTCGATCTAGAAGCCTGGTTCCCCTTCCAGGGAGAGTACAAGGAGCTTGTGTCGTGCTCCAACTGCACTGACTACCAGTCGCGTGCCCTAGAGATACGGTTTGGTACCAAGACACAGACGGATGCTAAGAAGAAATACGTGCACTGCCTCAACTCGACGCTCTGTGCCACCGAGAGAGCGCTGTGCTGTATTCTCGAGAACTACCAGACCGAGGATGTAAGTGTATAGGCAGTTTCCAAATACGTGCCAGAGCTAACTTTTTTCTAGGGTCTCCGAGTTCCTGAACCCCTTCGCAAGTACCTTCCGGGTGCTCCCGAGTTCATCCCCTTCAGCAAGGAACTGCCCAAGGATACGACCTCGGCAAAGGCTAAGGCCAAGGGAGAAAAGGGTGCTAAGCAAAAGGTAGCCGCTGCAGTTGCAGAGGCTGGCGAGAAACTAAAAGATTTGGCCGTGTAATTAAATGAATATGGACGGGTTCAGATGCTGAGGAATGCGCAACTATCTCGTCGGAGGTAATGCAGTTTGAACTGCAGTAAGGAAGATTATTCGAGTGCATGCCATGCTACGGTATCTAATAGAAAGCGATAGCCATGCGTTTGGCTAGCGTAGCAGCACTGACGACTTACACGATGACACAATATAGACGAGAATTACACTTTATGACTATGAATGGACAGGAATGAGACGAATTAGCGTGGTTATACGAAGTACCTAAGTAAGGTTAGAAAGGCACTGATGTTATTGCTTCCATTTAGGGGTCTCGGTTCTGTCGGCTCGCTATTCGGACCCCTGTGACCATTCGGCGTGTTGGAGTAAAAAAGGCCCTGAAACATCGTACACACTTGCAATGTACACAACTCCTGGTAGTTATACCTAGGTACTAAGGTAATTAACTAATTTCTATCTTTTTTACATATATCTTTACATATATTGTTATATTTTTGATGACGAAGCTGTATATGTCTGTAATAGACAATCAATCACGTTAGATGAACCTACCTCTAAGTACTTAGGTAAGCTAGTGTATAGGTAACTACCTAATGCAGTCAAGTCTTTGCATTCCACGAAACATCAGCCGCATACGGCTTCCTTGTACTATGGAGATATGCGGACTTGCGTATCTATTCCTTCTTTGCGAGGGAACCATTCCCACCCCTAGGTTAAATAATAGGTACCAATGAATCCGAACCCGGTTATGGGCAACAACCCAACCGCCACGTGCGAGACTGGCCTTCCTTACTTATTACCTTTTTTCTTCTTATATTCTTTCCGTGGTATTAAATATATCAAATTAGTTACCTACCTACCTAGGTAGCTACGAATAGGCACTAAAACTAACAGGCCAATCATACCATGGCTTGGATCCTAGGTACCTAACGAATTCGCATTTACCTAACGTATTACAACATACAGGCGCAGACGTCTTTATTCAAACGCGCGGGAAAGGCGCAGACGATAACATTTTAACATTTTAACATTCTAACATTCTAGCATTCTAACCTAGCCTTGTTCTAGTAGCCACCTTCAGCCAACTTACGAAATATAGGCGGAAATAGCAAGAGTAGCGTCTCCTTGAAAGTGAGTTAGTTATATATAGTTGGTATGTCGCCTGTATTCAACTGCCCCTTTTGCGGATACAAGGAATCTGCCGAATACGACATCCTACTTGTAAGTCCCGTGTCCCCCCATACCCTCTCACGCCGAGGCGAAGAATACGTTTTTTTTTTCAGATGCTCATATGCTCCTCGCAGCACCTAGAAGTTCACCATAGCGAGGGGAAATCTCCTTTTGTCGCGGATGGTGAGCGGACTGCTGCTGCTGCTGTTGATGCTGCTGTAGTTAGACAGGGGGTAGAGGCGACGGCCGCCAAGGAAGAGCTTACTGAATATGTGCAATGTCCATTTAAGAACTGTGGCGAGATATTTCACCTGGCCAAGCTGGACGAGCACCTCGGATTGCACAATACGGAATTGGCCGAGGATACTTCCGAAGAATCGGATACTAGCGATCTAGGAAACGTATCGCCGAAGAGTCGCGATCGATCTTCCACTATGCAACCTTCGACTGTTATACCGGGGCCCAGCCGAGCCAAGCCCGATGGACCGGCCGGCCTTGCTCCGGGCGCAACATCGCTAAATACTACCGGAGATACTCATATAAAATCATCCAAACCAGTCCGAAGACTTGGAGTAAGCTTCCTCCGTTTTATAGCCCGACTCGTTATTCATGATTCACTCTCTCTCAGATAAATGTTTATAAATACCAGGGGGTTTAAAAGTAAGCTGACACGGCACTTAGAAAAAAGAACTGGGGACCTATTATAACGAGGAGAGAATGCCGCGCTGGCTCGAGGATATGCTGAAGAAACGCGGGTTCAAGAGTGCACAAGGTCGGTTCTTTGCATAACTGTAGCTCGTAGGTTCACGCGTCCAGCACATATCAGCTCACAAATACTCGTAGGCGTAATACCTGTTCTCGCACAACTCTTCCAGCAAAATAAATATACGCAATACGTGTACCTCTGTCATCCGCAGACACAGCACATATCCAAGCTTAGGCATGAGGGTATGCATAACCCAAATCACCTATAGAGCGATCATGAGTTGTTCTGCTAATGTCGATCGGCTCAGGCAGCTTCTGCGGTTACAGAAATATCCAGATGCTGATATCGTATATTATCGGGACGGGCGCGCCGGGCGCCGCGGCCTTTAAAAACACAATCCCGAGTATCTTCCAGATACAGGATCTCATAGAGCTCGCTTGGGATCAGGGCATCCATGAGGACGGCCGAATAGAACTTGGTATCCTTAAGGGTACACGCAAGTATATTGGAACACCAGAGGTGAGTTTAGTACATTGCTATCATTTTATTTTAAGGAATGTAGACATCAGACTATCTATTTACTATGGAGAGAGCGTACAAAAGACTTCCTAGCTAACCGTTGTTCCTCACTAGGCCCAAACACTGTTCGCAAGCTTAGGCATACAGTAAGTTCATCACGTCCGATAAAGTCTACGTATATGTTCTCTTCGAATCTAAGCTCTAACGTATCTTTCTACCTTGGGTTAGATGGGACATGCAGACGTTTAAGAATGGGCCCGGGGAACTACCCACCGCGTCGGAGAACAGGATGTACGACGCTGTGGAAGAGTACTTTTCAACAGCGCCGGGTGTCAATCTACAGAGTAAAGTACGCAAGACAAAGCGGCCGCCGATTTATTTTCAGCATCAGGGTGAGTCTTCCTCCTTTGACACATCATATTAGGCTTAGGGGGAAAGGGATGAGTAAATCAACGGGTTGAATACGATACGCTAACAAATCTTCAACACAAGGCCATTCCATGACTATCATCGGCATAGAGCGCCAGCCCAGTGGGAACCGGAATCTAATTGTTTTCGACCCGTCCTACGCGGACCATTCAAACGTCACGCGATACGTCGACGGCACTAGGCCAGTCGAACACAGCCACCCGGACCGCGCTATCAAGTTTTACCGCCGCGGCCCGAGATATCTAAGCAAGTATCAGGCCTTTGAGCTTATGAGGTATGTACATTACGCGATCACATATGCTTTGGTTCTTATGTCCGTTAAACCTACACAATGCGCGTGGCGTTCTTCCTCGTATACCCCTTTTTTCCGTAGAAGGGAGGGATCCCGGGTTTACGCTTATGCTTACGTATACTTGCCATCTAGGCTAAAGGAGTAATCAATCATCCTTCGACTTTGAATTTTTATTTTCTTTCTTTCTCTGGTCGCGTGACCAGCTAAACTATGTGATCCCGGCAAGACAGGCCATTTGACACGATCGGATATCTTCGGCGTCTAAGAAGGCGGCACAGGATGGCATAGGACGGGTTGCAACGGAGTTAAGAGCGGACGGCGAGCAGCAACAAGCAAAGCGTTCTGATATCTAGAATTGAGTTATAGCTGCTAGTGCAGCTTAGAAATTAAACTTGTCTATTTTGTTTATGCGTTCTCGTAGTAGCCGAATACGATGGTTTAGATGCACGTGGGTAAATTTATCTAGTAGGGAGGGAGGGATGTGTAGATCTAGACTGGGCGTGTCTAAGCGGCCTTCATGCCGCCAGCTTCAATCCACTCGCGTAGCTTCTCAAGAGCCTTGAAGCGGTGCGAGATTTTGTTCTTGGCGGCTTTGTCCATTTCGGCGTAGCTGGTGTCGTTAGTTTTGTTCGGCTGCTTTGTTGCTGGCGTGACGCCGGGCATACCGGGCATACCGGGCATATTGGGGGGGGGGGGGGGGGGATAAGAAGGGCGAGATGAAATGTGGTTAGGGAGGGAAGGAAAAAAAGGGGAAAAAAAGAAAAAAGGAAAGAAAGACAGAAAGACAGAAAGAGAGAGAAAACTTACGTCTGCCCGTCGTATTCGAATATCGGATCCCAGCCTGGAGATGTTGGTTAGCCAGGTGCCCTTTCTAGTATAACGACAGCGACTTGATGCAAGTCGGGAGCGGCAGGGAGCGGCATGACGTACCGAACGTCGCGGGGCCCCTCGGGGGCACTATCTTGCCGCGGGTGCGGCCCTGGAACAGGAGGACCTCCTTCCCGGGACCCTCCGAGAAGCCGAAGGTGGCGACGGCCTGGGCGGACTTGTCCTCGTAGGCGGCGAGGAGGTTGTTTAGGCCGGCGTGGCCGATGGATTGCATGAACCACTTTCTGGGTTGTGTTAGGTCGTGTTTTTCGCGGGTAGGGGTGGATGGGTAGTATGTGTGTGTGTGTGTATATATATATATATATATATATATATATATATATATATATATGTATAGTGAGAAATAAGGGTAGGTGGGTAATAAGATGGAATAGAGAGCATAGAGGAAGAAGAAGAAGAAGATGATGATAATAACAATAACAATAACAACAACTAGGCACGTAAGAAACAAGCACGTACATGTACGGACCCGGCAGGCCGTTGAGCGCGTCGAAGCACAGGCAGGTGTCTTCGACGAGCACGGGGCCGGAGACGGCGGCGGCGGCGGCGCGGCACTTGTGGCGGGTGACGTCCTCGAGGGTGCCCTGGAGCTCGGGCAGGTCGAGGGGCTGGTTGCGGACGGTGATGCCGGCGGGCTCGAGGATGGCGCGCACCTCGGAGAGCTTGTTGGCGTTGCCGGTTATGAAGTTGAGGACGGGGGCGGACATGGTTGTTGGTGTCGCGGGGGATGAGCTGGTGAATGGAATGGAATGGAATGGAATGGATGTGGTTTGTTAGGTTGGGTTGATTTTTTTTAAGAACGAGAGTTTATGGGTTGATATAGTTGATTCTCTTCTGTACACTTGGTCGCTTTATATATATACCTATATATATATATATTTCTAGTAGAAAAGGAAAAAAAAAAAAGAAAAGAAAAGCAACCGGTATGACGCACCGGCGATAATGCAGACTAATGTAAGTAGATAGGCAGGCAGGTAGGCAGGTAGGCAGGTCGGTAGGTAGGTAGCCGGTCTGCGGGTGCGGGCTGAGGCTAAAAGTTTGACGTTGCGGTTTTTTAGCGCCGTCTCATTGGCGGAGAGCTGCGGTATAAGTCCAACCTTGGTATCAGCCCAACGGGGCGAAGTGCTTGTAATATGTGTAATTATGGTAATTTTACATTTTGATTTTGAGCACGGGGTATTGGGATTTGAAGGTTGGGCTGAATAGATGGTATCGTATCGTGATACGGTACGCTTGTATTTCCATCGTACACTTAGACGATCAGATAGCAAACAGGCACCAACCACACCATGCATCAAGAACAAGGCAAACAACTACGGGTATCTCATCGTATTCGCCAAGCTAAAAAATACATTCCCTACTGTCCTCCATCCCCGGCGTGGTCCGTCTTCCACTGCTTAATCCACGCCTCGATACGATCGATATTACTTTCCATCTCATCCGTCGAGTTGCTCGTCAGCTCAACCACAATCTGCTCGTCGTAGCTATCCCGCGCCTCCTGTAGCAACACCTCCATGATCTCCGAGTCTAGGTTCTCTTGCAGCTTTGCTTCGGGGTATTTCCTGTCCTTGTCAGCATCTAAGAGTAGATGGGAAGGATGGGAAGAACGGCAAGGACGGTAAGGATGGGATGGGGAATGAGTTTTACCTCGCTGACAGTCGATCGTACAGAGTACTCGAATCCACCCTCAATACCACCACCAGGTCGACCCAGCTTTCTGGGAATATCTCGCATCCGTGCCAGTCTATGATGCAGCCGCCAGCTTTGACGTTGTCCTCTTCCAGCGCATCGAGTAACTGCTCTCGTTGATTAGCTCTCATCCTTGGTCTCCGTCTTGCTCGCCTATACATCCACGTCCATCTTATCTCCTCTTTCACATCCGCGCTCTCTTCCCCCTTTCCGTGCCATCGATCTCGCGTACAGGACGCCAATTTATCCTCCAATCCTCCAAACCACACCTCAAGCCACTTGAAAACGTAAAAAACCAGCAAAGCTCACCTTATCCTCGTCAACGATCCAGCTCTTAAACTCCTCATCCCAGCCCTCGTGACACCCCTTATCCTTGACAACCTCGTTCACAGAAACATGCCTTAGCCCCGTCCGCTCCGCCAGCGCCTCCGCGTGCGTCGTCTTGCCGACGCCCGGGGTCCCCGTGATGATGATGTTTGGATCGGTGCGCATTTTAGTTTTTTTTTTTTTTTCCCCTTTCCCCTTCTCCTCTTGAGTTCTACGTCTTTTATCCCTTTGGCCGGATAAGGAGTTTTCCCTGTCCGGACTCAACTTGCTCTCTTCGGACTTGGGTATGAGGTGACTCCGGAAGAGAGGAAAAAAAAAAGAAAAGAAAAAAAAAGTCCGGAACTTAGAAATGGACGGTGAAAATCAGACTCCCGTTAATTGATATGACGGCTTGAGTATTAGATTAAGACCAATTTCCAATCAATCGCACAGCGCAAAATCCAAGATATGGAAGTAGGTTAGTAACTACCTAACCTAGGTTAGGTACCCAAGTTCTCGTTCTGCGCTACACAGTATTGTACCTCCCTTCTTAATCTTATAGCCAAAACCTTCGTCTGGCAGATTTTTTATTTTATTTTAAACTGGGTCACGTGCGGTATCCTGTCCAATTAGCATACAGTCGCTACTCCTGTCGCTACTCCTGTCACTTAACCTTATTAACCTAAGGTTAGACACTTATAAGTTAGACGCGCATCTTGATCACTAGGTTAACAACTTGCCATCTTTTATATATTAACATCAGGTGGACAACCGTTATCGAAATACGGATTTAAAAAATTGAAATTGAAATTGAAATTGAAATTGGAATCGGAGATTGTTAGGTAGTAGTCGTGGACATTATCTCGTAATTCAGATACGTAGTAGTAAGTTTAGTTAGTTGGCGTTGCGCGTTTGCATCGCGCCGAGAGAGAAGCACAAAGAACGCTATCCCTCCCCCAAGGGTTTATAATAAAAATTCAGAACAAACCAGCGCATCATCATCTCTTCTTTCGTCTCGTCGACAACATGTACAAACCCATACACCTCAGCTAGATGCTACAGTATCACTCTTCTCACCCTCTTCTCGTCCCTTTTTGGTATACACTCTCCTGGCCCGCCACGGGGGGATCCGGTCTAAAAATCATCATTATAAATAAAAAAAGGCAGCTCGCATGCATGCATCGTTAAAAACGCCCCCAGGTCCGTGGTTCGTGCGAGCCTTTCTAGTTCAATCATGCCTCGATATCCATTAAAATGTGTCCACCTTGGCTCATTCCCGACCTTCATATTCCCCCGTGCGGCCGTCGACGCGCCCCGAAGCTGCCGGCTGTCTTAGCCCTTTTAGAACTCTGTGTATGCTGACATGTTCGTCCCGTGCCCCTTATCCACCTGGCTTTCGCCATATTCTTACTGTTATAGGAAGACGTGGCATCTTCACTCTGGCAGGTCGCGAGTCGCCGGTATTGCGGTTCTACGCACTGCCGGTCTCGACCTCGTCGACCTCGGCTAGGTCGCCCTCGCCGTCATATTCATCTTCTTCCATCTTCTCTTGCTGTGCAATAGCCTGAGCAGACACGATCTCCGCCAACCTCTTTAGTCGCGGAGTTTGTAACCCTATAGTAAAACATATTAGTCATCGTCAACCTCGGGCGTGATCATTGCAAATCTTACATGACGGTGTGTATGTCTCCAGAGCGGTAATAGCGCGCGGTTCTGCAATCTCATACGGACCACTGTCATCCATATCGACAGCCTGCAACAGGAGAACATCGCTCTTCTCTGTTACCCTCGATGCAACAGCCTTCATGATTTCTCCGTTAATAGGCTGTTCATAGTCTGCCACTAGGTATTGGTTAAGAAGCTTCTGGATCTGGTTGGGAGATAGCCTGCGATCATGAGTTAGCCGTGCCAAGCTTTTTGAATATCATTCATTCTGCTCTATACTTACATCCAGCAAATATCTTGAATAATCTCGATATCATTCAACGTCGCCTTCTTGAGCTGTAGGAGTTTCGTCGCTTGCTAAATGGGTGTTAGCCGTAGTCTACGGAGTGCTGATGCAGGTATTCGTTTTCGGTCCAACTTACCATAAGATGTTCAAGCTGTAGAATACCCTCGGGCAAATCGTGGCTCTTGCACCATTCCTCGATTCGAGTAATATTGTAGTTAATTTGTAGGCCACGCTTCCACGAGAGGAAATTCCTTCGCATAAGCAGGTCGTTAAACGCGGTAACGCCCACCAACTTAAGGAGTTCTGTGACGGTTTGGGTAATGATAGTGTCTTCCAGGTAGTAAGCCTTCATGGCTCGGAAAACGTTGTTAAGCAGGCTTAGAAGGTTATCCATGCTGTAAGCAGGCTGCGAGTTAGTAGCCAACAGCTTGCCGAGGAACCTGTTACTTTCGTTCGTAACGAAGCCTGGCAGGGATTGAGACTCGATAATGGCGGGGATAATCATCTTCTGTAGCTTCTTCTTGATAATCTTCATCCACGTATGATAGATGTTGAATTCTAAACTCTCAAGATCGTGCTTGACAATTTCCAGTAGACGGTCATACTCGTAGTTGTCCGTCTTCTGCGCCTCGTACCAATCCTCCGCAAGGAATACAAATGATAACATCTCGTGCACGTTAGACAACCAGAATGCACCTGGGTTGATCGCGTCATCCCCATCGTAATGCATAACTTCTTGCTGGATCGACTGCATAACATTTGCCAAGAACCTCTCGGACTCCTTGACGAAACCATTGTTCCACATCTCGGACGTGACGAGGTTGATGAGGTACGAAGGGAAGAGGACCTCCTTGTCCGAAGGAGGGGGGTTCGTGTTGGGTGATGGCATCTTTAGGTTCTTGATTAGGCCCAAAGTGACTTCTTCGTTTAAGCCATCCTCATCGGCAAGCAAGTTCTCCAACTCCATCTCGATAGTGTCGGCACCCGGGATGTAACTAACATTGGGCCTGGCGTTGGTAACGGCCATAGAGACCGGGCGAGGGTTGTATGCGGCACTGAAGCGGTCCAGCATCGCACTGGGCTCCGCGCCTGCGCTCCTACGCTTAGGCTTCTTGGATGATACCAAGTTGATGAGGCCATTGGGAGGAGCGGTAACACCGTTGCCGTTGGTAAGCTCGCCGTTGAGAGGAGCTGATCGCTTGGCTAGCTCGAGTTCTTCGGCCATCTGTGCTAGTTGGTCCCGCAGAGTCATCTTCTCGTTCTCGTGGAGCGTGCTCTCTCGCTTGATGCGTTCCAATTCGGCGTTTGCGGTTCGCAGAGACTCCTTGAGCTCCCGCTCCTCTTCTTGCATCCGCTTGACGCTCGAGGTCGACTCGTCGAAGTTGTGCTGTAGCTTCTTCATCTCCTCCTCCATAGCCTGTAACTTGGCCACGGCGATACCAGCCTGGTTGGCTTCCGCCTGAAGCTCCTTTGTCCTGGTCTCGAGAGCATTGTGACGGGTCTTCCACGACTTGATTTGGTTTTCGTAGTTTTCTACCTGGCTCTGGAGGTTCTTGTTCTGGGACTTCATAGTACCTAGAGACTGCGTGAGTTCGACGACCTTGTTTTCCAGCTTGTAGGAAATCTGCTTCAAGTCGCGAGCCTCCTCGCGCATTGTCTTGTATTCCTTTCTTGCTTGCCTTCCACGCCACAAACTCTGGACCAAGATAACCTTCTTGCGGTAATTTCTCCACGTCCGGACTTGTCGCCTTGATCGCCACACTCGCTGGATGAGAAGAACAGCATTGCCCACACGAGTTTCCATGATCTCTTTTCTGCGTAGGTAACCCTTGGCAACAGCCTGTACGAGAATGACGCTGTTGCGAATCCGTAGGAACGCCTTCCGCTGCTTGTATCCCTTCCATACCCTCTGTATCGTTGTTGCGGCCTTAACCGTACGCAGTTCCTGAGCGGCTTTCCGAGTAGTGTAGGCTCTGGCGAGGGATTGGAAAGTAACAATAGCGGCACGTGCCTCGAGATACTTTCGGCGGTAATACTTGGCCTTGAGATTCTTTTGAATCATAATGGCGGCTTCAGTCATGCGGCCCTGGCGGAGATTTTCCAGGTGGGCCAGCATACCCGCACGGAAGAAGATCTTAGTCAAACCAAGCTGGTAGCTATCTGTTCCAGTACCTGTGCCGGAACCGAGGGCCTGGGCGAGAATCTCCTTAACAAGCTGTCGGATCTCTGTCTGCCATCGGGTTGACGGTATTAATAGATAGTAACGCAAAGCGAATTCCTCGTAAGTCCATCGACCTGGGTAACCGGCACAACTGATACGGATAGTCTCGAGGACACCACAGGCTCTGAGCTGACTGAGAACCATAGGCCCTTCAAACTTCCACGCAACCTTGGCTTCGTTTGGCTTGATACAACGAATGTAGTGGACATTGGTGTTGCCGATTGTGTTCATCAACTCAATTAATGAGGAACGGAAAATACCACCAAGAGTCGGCTTGCGATTGACAGCAACACCAATCTTCCTTCCTGCCGCGGGTTTCGCAACAGTGGCGGTACTAGAAGATGCAACGTCCTTCTCGCGAACAGCGGATGCTGCCGCGAGCACACTGTTGAGGAATTTGTTGGTTGTCGCGCGGAGAATCTCCATATGCTCGTCAGGGACCGAATCCCTGTTCTTCTCAATGAAACCCTCCGATTCATAAGTGACATCAACGGCATAATGGCAGACTGTGAACGAAGATTTCCCGAATCGTGGCTTCTTGTAAAACTTGTTTTTGTCACCACCAGAAAAGTTATGGTGGAGCTTCGTAACGAATTGTTCATCTGCACCCATAGGCAACCTAGATTCCTCGTCGAGAAGGGACAGGATACCTAGCTTCCCTTCGATTAGGTCGATACACGGCTGGTTGTCAGAGAATTCGATGAACTTCCAGTCGATCTGCTCCCGCACGTATTCTTCTTGTTCCAATCTGAACACGTGCGAGTTGAACTGTTGCTGCAACTTCTCGTTGGCATAGTTGATACAGAACTGTTCGAACGAGTTCTTAGCAAAGTGCTCGAAACCGTAAATATCAAGGACACCGATGAACGAGGTAAGACGGCTTAAAACTTCATCGGTAGCCAGACTCCTGTTGATGACCTCCACCAACCAATCGAAAAGACTCGAGTAGATGTATTTGGCTACCGAGTCTCGTACGACTATAGCTTGCTGTTGTGTTAAGTTGGAGACGATCTTCTCGCCACGGGTGACAAGCTGCTTCTTCACAATCCATTTGGCGAAGTTTGTAGCGTCAATTCCAAGAATAGAACAAGCCTTCTCTAGAGCCGGTTCCGTAGGAGCCAGGACACTGTCGTTTCTGGAAGCACCGATCTTAACATTACCCAGGTGTAACAGACCGGCAAGAAGGTTAAAGATACCAGCCTGCTGGGCGTCGTCGACGCCGATTGTCTTTAACGAACTCTTAGTGGCAGCAAATTCTGCCTTGTCGTCTACTCCATCGATCGTAGGAGAGTTACCCTGATTAAGATAGTCAAACTGCTCGACCGGTAGTAGGCTAAGCTCCTGCCGCTCCTTTTCTGACGCGCCAGCCAATAGCTGGTAGAAAATGTGGTAATTCCTTTCCTTCAAAGGCTGGAAAACCAATCTCGACCGTTCCAGGAGATATGTTCGGATCCTGGCACCAATAATGTTCGTCTTATTGTCAAACATGATCTCAATATACTTTCCGAATCGCGATGAGTTATCGTTTCGGGTTGTCTTAGCGTTACCAAATGCTTCCATGATAGGGTTAGTCGCCAGAATTTGCTCTTCCGTCTCACTCATGCCTTCAGCGCCCTTCTTGACTCGACCCCCTGGATTATCCGGGGATTCTCTCGTGGCGAAATATCGCATAATGTATTTGGCACTGACAGTTTTACCAGCACCTGACTCTCCTGAAACTACAACCGTTTGATTCCTAGCTTCTTTAACCATTTTTCTATATTTACGGTCAGCTACATGTCGGTCGGATTAACAAGGTACGGGCATGCTCACATGAAGGCTTCTTCGGCGATGGCAAACAGATGGGGGGCTTGCGTTTCCCTCTGTTTGCCAGCGTAAACTTGGACCATACCCGGGACATAGAGAGAGTCGACACGAGCGAACGGATTCGTAGCTATCAGCACTATACCGCTGTATGTGTAAATTTCTTTTTGCGCATATCGTAACCGGATGGCTTGGAGCACTGCATAGATAAGATGGTTAATATCTTGGCCCAAAACTGGACTGGCCGATGTTGGTGGGGTTATACATACCAGCCGGCTCGTTAAGATGGGACAAATTTGTTAAATCATCGCTAGCTTCGAGCATAGAAGGGTTCATCAGTGGTGGTAACGAAGGGTCATTGGCGTTGTTCAAAGCCTCCGCAGAGAGCTCTACCGTCTTGGTCTAAACGGGCAGATGAGCGGTCAGCATGTGCTTAGAGAACTCTTGAACAGTATATATCTGCTGCAAGCTTCACATACCTCTTCATTTTCGAGCTTGAAGACCAAGGTTACTTTGTCACCATCTACGGTCTTCTTGACAACCTCGGATGCCACCCAGCCCTCGGTGGCATCTGGCTGCCAAGCTCTCGTACCAACATCGTAGCTATGCGACATGGGAGGCTATTGATAATTTTCAGGATGGATAATATAGCAGAAATCAAGATCGGTCGCGTCGCGAGGTGTGGAAAGATATTGGGCCACTTATAAAGGGGAAGCGGTAAGTAGCACGAGGCATTCGTATCGGTCGCTCGAGTTTCGCTGGCTGGACAGGAAGGACGAGCGAGGAAATATGTACTGAACGAAGGAATCCTATAAAACCACACTAAAAAGACCGATGTTATAAGAACGGTGAGAAGGTTAAGAAGGGACCCGGAAGGGGAAGTATCTAAACTGGGCAGGCCCTTTCAAGAGGGAAAAAAAGAGAAGCAGATTATGGCGGGTTAATGCTCACAACTACTATATGTAAGAAGGAGGAAAAATAAAATAAAGTAGTGGTGAGTTTTGTCGACGGCGTTGTGTGATGTTGTACCGCTGTATGCTGTAATGGCTGTATGTACAATGCAATACTTGTAATACCTAATACCTCCTCCAAGTAATACTTTTTTGTCACTCCATCATGGATGCCATGGATGCCATGGATGCTGCCAAACCCAAGTAAACCCAGGCTACCTAAGCTGCTAAGGCCAAAAAACCCGCCCTTTAACGATTGAAATTTAGGGGAGGTAGGGGATAAAGGGGAGCGCGTTACCTATAATAGTCTAGTTCCAAGTCGGTAACAGGGGCGTGTTTTTCGAGAAAAGGGTCCTCCAGCCATTTTTAATTCTTTGAGTTTTTGACGGACCGGGCTTACCTTGTTCGGGGGTTGAAACCGGTACGGTCAAGTCAAACTGGTACGGCTACCTAGTCTAGTCGTGTACAGCTACCTGGGTGGTAGCTACATAGATGTACCTACTGGTTAGCACAGTTTTATATACATACTACTAACTAACTAAGATAAACACGTTTAACTATCTGAAGTGCCAACGTACTTGTTACTTGACTTAAACGTCGCTAAGGCACTCGAAGCGGTGCGTCTTATACACTACAGGTAACCCACGTTTTTAAGTGGGTGTATCCCGTACGTACACCGTACCTTGTACCTCTACATTTCCATAATCGAAAGTACGTACCAAATGTACGTACCAGATGTACTGGTTATCCGCCCATTCGCGATCTCTCTTTCCTCCTTCTCCTCTTCCTCCCTTTTTCTTGCAGAAGGTTCTGTGTAACTTGGCGGTTGACAAAGCGTCAATTCTGCAGGTCTATTTTCGTTAATGTGCTGCTGTGACAACCTACTTCGGTCAATCAAAATAGGGAGATGACGGATGCACCTGTAAGTTTGTGTCATAGATGTATCGAAAAACCATGTACCTGCATACATCGGGATACAATAATCGGAAGTGGGATATTTTATATTTTACAATATCTCACTTTTTACGTTACAATTCGGATACTACCTACATTAAATGTCTAGATTTCATCGACTCCCCCAAATGAAATCACCAAGCCACAAGACGAAAATACCAATCAAAAATCAAAGTTGAAATAAAGTAGTTATAACGTTACGGAATCTGAAAAGTTGCAAAGAAAGGTACCCAAGTATTCGAATTCCTGGTAACTTTGTTGTTCTGCTCCATATTCCCTCCTCCTAGCCTCCACGCCATATCGACCTCCTTTCCAGGATCCTTGACCGTCTAATGAATTAGCGAGGCGAAGGAGAAAAAAAACCAAAAAAAAAAAAAAACCTCAAGGTTTCTCCCGCCGATGTCAAGCCGGTCCTTACCATACCTACTTGTCTATAAACTAATAGGTCCTATAACTACCATTTTGTCTACGTTCTACTTTTGAGAGGTTGAAAAGCCTACCCAAGGTGAAACATTAAGCATCGTCAAACGTACGTATGTTCCTTTACTTGTGATTTGTGACAGTATAGGAAGCGGTTATCAAGTCTATTTATTTACTACATGTGTACATAGAATATAGAGAGTCTGTGTGTATCTGCAGGGGGGTAGCAGCCCGAACCTGGTGGTGGGTGCATAGAAACCCGACTCTTACGACCAACGACCAACTCTCATCCCCAGATCTCCAAACGTGCTTACATACTAACTACGGCACATCTGCAACGTACGTGGTAACGTAGGTACGGATGTCTACACGCTCGGCCGACTCCAACGAAATAGTTGTTTCATGTGTCGGTAATCTGGAGCCTACCCTTCTTACGCGGGTCAAGCACAAGCCACAAATTGGCAAGTTGCTCCTCCAAAGGGGGCTACATCTCATAAACACAAATTAATATCGACTCGTTAAATGCTTCCTAGGTTATACTATTAGTAGAAGTATCGACAACTCCAACAACGCTGTGTATATTTTACCCTCTTTTTCTTCTTGCACATCATCGGTTATATCCGTGCGAACTAACCAAGGTCGTACGGCTCTTCGAAAGGGGAGAAACACAATACACTCAACGGGACGTCTGGAGTGCTAAGACATTATAAAATCATGCTCTCTATAAAAGGTGGCCACTTAGACGAGTCTATGCTGTACTAAATAATACCCCTAAGCCTTGGGCTTTTTTGTTGAACCTCATGCCCCTTTTCCTAACCATGCTGATGCAATTTTCTTGGGTATCCGTCTTGTAAGTTGAATTTTATATACCCGTCATGCAATTATTTGGCTCAACGCCTACCCATCACTAAAATTACCACAATCCGTCCGCTATGCGCCGTAAACTGTCACCTTCCCTAATACAGCACGCGCGTCATAATACGGGCTATGAGAACTCTAGGTCAGCTGTGTATGGCTCGAGATTACGCGGGCTAGCACTTACAGCTCAATGCTTCTAGAGAATCTTGAATCTCCTTTAGATCGCTCGTTTGGACGTCACTAACGTCTGCCATAAGGTAGGCAAGCTACGTATGTTAGCTTAAAGCGCAATCAATATTTATATGCGAGAGGGCTATAGGGCGTACATCTCCTTTGCTATCACTAATTTGCTTATCAACGTTGTGATTGCCGAGAATTTCGTTCACTGCTTCAGTGTAAGTATCGAGACGCAATCACGTGCAATGTTATTTTTACTGACCCTTTCGAAGAACACCCGGTACGTTATTGTGGATGTAAATTATCTGTAGCGAATTAGATGCTGCCATAAGATCATATACTGCCGGAGTTTTCTTACTCGTGCGTGGTTGGGCTCTTCCAATGTTAATGAACGCATGTTGACCTCGGGCATATTTACGCTGCCCAATGTGATACCCAGATTGATGTATCGGACCAGAGCCTCGCCGACTATACGGTGTTCGCATTAGTTCGCAGATCTCAAAGTAACACGCTGGACATCTGATTACCTTCTACACCAATAGCTCTCTGGGCTTCTTCGGTGCTGCCACCAATATGAGGTGTGAGGATGATGTTGTTCAGGCTACAAAGGTCCTCTTCCCAGCCGTTCAGACTGCTGGTGAAATAGTCGCCGTTTGCACGCGGCTCGCTCGGGTAAACATCTAGTGCAGCACCGGCGATCTTTCCGCTGCGCATGGCGTTGATGAGGGCCGGGATATCAACCACAGTTCCACGACTGGCGTTAATAAGGTACGAGCCGTCCTTCATTTGTTTAAGTTGCGCTGCAGATATCATGTTCTTGGTTTCAGGAAGCTCCGGGACATGCAGAGTTATGAAATCGGCCTCTCTTAGGAGGTCTTCTAGTTTAGGTACTTGTCGGGCCGTACCCAGAGCCATCAAGTTCACGACGTCGTAATAAATGACTGACATTCCCATGGCTTCCGCAAGGACGGACAACTGAGAGCCAATATGTCCATATCCGACAATGCCTTTAATGCGATTAATATACGCCCCATAGACTCGATGTATAGGTAAGTGCCAATGGTGAAATACATACCTAGGGTCTTGCCGCGAATCTCCCAGCATTTGTTGCTCACTTTGTTCCAAGTACCTTTGTGCATCTCGTTGGATCTATCACCCAATTGGCGGGCTAGAGAGATGATTTCGGCAATAACGAGCTCGGCAACACTACGAGAGTTTGCGAAGGGCGAATTGAAGACAGCAATACCATGATGAGCGGCATACTCCAAGTCGACCTGGTTAGTACCAATGCAGAAGCAGCCAATCACCAAGAGATTCTTAGCCTCGCGGAGGACCTTTTCGCTTAATTTGGTCTTCGAGCGAATGCCAATAACGTGAACGTCACTGGTAATTCCTGTTAGAGCTTGCTGTTGCTGTTGGTACTACTACCACATTTTCTTCTTCTTCTCTTATACAACAAAGAAGAAAGGGGGGGGGGGGGGGGGGGGGGGGGGGCGGGGGGCGGGGCGGGGGGGGGGGGGGGGGGGGGGGGGGGGTCGGGGGGGGGGGGGGGGGGGGCCGAGAGGGGGGGGCGGGGCGGAGGAGAGGT
>MU623347.1:201937-390333 GCA_025201765.1 Daldinia sp. FL1419
TTGTTTTTTTTGTTTATAATTAAATTTTTAATTTTTTTTTTTTTATAAAAAAAAAAAAAAAAACCCCCCCCCCCCCCCCCCAAAAAAGACTTACCGGATCTTCTCAATTAGCTGATCTTCAGGCAATGAGCTCTTGTGAAATTCGACTTGATAGCCCTGACTAGTTAAAATATCTCGACCACTCTGATTGACATTCTCGAGCAACAGAATCTTAATGTCTTGAGTGTTGAAGGGCTTAAGCTGCTTTGGCCGGCCAATACGCTGGGGAAATGCCCCGCCGCCAAAGCTGGATAGCGGGGAGTGAAATGTAGCAGCGGATGGTGAGACCGACAGTTCGGACTCGGGTGCCCTATAGATGTTCTGTGCTTGTGTCATGGTTTCGCAACTGGAGGATTTGAGATGTCAAGATGAAAAAAATAAAATAAGGGATAACTGAGGAATGGCTAACTAAATATAAACCAAGATCGGGTGAAATTTCGACTCAGTTTGACTCGGAAGTCAGGAAAAGTTTTGAGGGGACGGGTTCTTGTACAGAATATGTAAACTAAATGACCTGGATGGCTAAGTACAATATAATTTATGGGTTTACGGGTTTATGGGGTTTATGGGTTAGCGTATACGTGGACGTGGTTTTGGCAAATACACTATTTTTCACAGGCTTACAGGCTACTTTTATAAGCTACTTTACAGGCTACCTGCTAATATCCATTTCCATCAGCCTATCGCTTCACGTAATATCCCACGAGACCCAACTTTTTTTTTTTTTTTTTTTTTTCCATCTGACTGTCGTAAAAGAAATAGAAAATAAGACGAGTTAGAATTTGACTCCCATATTTTAGATCCCGTCATCGGACGTCATTATAAAAAAACCGTGAGTCACGGGTTATGTCGTAGTAGTATACGAGAAAAACACTATCGACAACGACAACAACTACATCACAAAATTAACCCAGCCTCCAATTCTACCCCCCCTAATATATTCTTCTCATGGAGACAGAGTATACAAACCTACAATGCGTGTTCAATTAGTGTCCCATAAACAATTTTCAGTCTTGGCTATCTTCTCATAACAGGCTACGAGGGCTCATCAGTTTCGGGGATGGTCCAACATAATCAGGAGATTCACCTTCGAATAAAAAACTTAATTAGGTACTTATCAATTATTCGTAGGGATGGGCACTTCGGAAAATATTAGAAACAGGGGCATCTATTTCACAAAATTGTGCGGGCAGCACTTGGAGTAACGGCACAGCAACGTACGCAAAGGGGCGGATAGCAAATCAACTCCGTGTGCAACATCCGATGTATACATATGCAAGACGTGTACTTCCGTCGACTTCATGTAATTCTTTGATCGAATGCATTATTGACGAGTCAAGCAACTTGACCTTTTCCTCCCCTCGTGCCAGCCTGAAGTATGCCTATTTAGGGTCCACCTCCAATACCTCTGGTCGTAATATGCGAATCACCTTTCCGGCCAACCGACTACTCCAGACCAGCCTTATGCTGGAAGAAAACGACGAAGAGAACTACCAAGCAGTACAAAACGAGATTCCAAAAGCAGCCTAGAACCTAATGGGAGTGGCCAGTCTATTTTGCACATGATTTCACGACCATTTTCTGAGCGACCTCTGTAGAGCGTCGACAAATTCGCAATATTAAATCTGTCTTGGTCGAGAGAAACAGAGGGAATTGAGTTGGAAAGGATAAGATAGCCTCGACAGCATTTACTACCTTTTTTCCTCTCTGACTAGGATCCGTGACGTAAATTAAGTAGAGAGTGTTAAGAGGACAGAGGCAAATTTAGCTTTGCTTGCATTCTTGCGCCTCCTGCTTCGGCTTTGCACCGTCATCCTGTTTTAATCGTTAGCTCAGCCTTCATACTAGAACTCGTAGAGAATGGTGGACAAACATCATCATCAGATTCCTCCTCCTCATCGTCACGATCTTCGCTGAGATCATCCTCATCATCATCCTCGTCAAACTCTTGGTCATCGAGGTCATCAAGCTCCTCAAAAGCCAAAGCCTCACCTGTAAACCAGTCGATTGCTCGGGGGATCAGCTTCTCCTTGATATCCTCACCAAGTTGGTAGTCCAACTCCAAACGCTCCTCGATATCCGAGGCGGCGTCGTTGTCATCATCGTCATTGGGGGCCTTGGGCGGCGAGAAGAAGTTGAAGAAAGACTCGGTGGGGACCGTCTTCTTGACGATACGAGTTTGCTTCGTGTCTATCTAGGTTAGTCAATTATATCAATGAGTTGACTCTAACGACAACTTACTCTTGTTTCGCTGCTTCTTGCTCTCGATGCGGACAGTAAGGTCGCGACCCTCCTTCCAGTCAATCTTGTCACCCTCAGCGTGATCGTAGATGAAATCGCCACCATAGCCGCTCTCGTTCTGGTAGAAATACGTCTTGGTGATAATCTTGTTAGTGAAGAACTCATTCTCGGCGAACTCGAAGATGAGGCGGAATCCAGGCTTGTCGAGATATTCCATTCGAATATCGGTTAGGTAGCGGAGAGCAGCCTCATCGCGGTCGGTGATCATCTCAGCAAGAGAGATCTGGTTCTTCATGGCGGATAGCCAGAATTCGGGAATACCCTTGACGAGCTCGCCAGTCTCGGGAGTTGCCTTCTCTTCTCCTTTTTCGGCCTCATCAGCCTCATCCTTCTCGTTCTCGTCATCTTCACCGGCCTTGACCTGCTCGTCAGTGGGTTCATCCTTGCCGTTGACGATGGCAGCACGCTTCTCGTAGAGAGGTGTGAATTTGGCGAAGTACTTCTTTTCCAGTTGGAGAACCTCCTCCTGGAACTCGGCCTCTAGCTTCGAGTGATCTTTCTGAATGCCCTTCAAGCCGGCAACGCGACGACGAACGACGCTAGGCAGAGACTCTATGTAACCGGAAGAGCGACCGACTAGGGAACCAAGTCGGCCTTGGATCATCTGAACCAGCTTGGGGTTCTGGGCAAAGATCGAAGCTGCTGCAGCGCGATCGAGATCCTCTATAACAACAGATGGGGTTAGTAAAGAGACCCGCGGAAGAAATTCCGGCGGGGCTATGGATTGACATACCTTCCTTGATACTAGCAACGCCCGGTTGCTGAGCGTGGGAAGAGATGGGGGCATTGCTCGCAGGTGTATTCTGCGGAGTACTGCGGAGAGAAAACTCAGAGTCAGTGTCTCAGAAAAAAAATTATAGGTGAAAGGCGGGTTCTACATACGGAGCAGGGACCTCTGCACGTCGATTCTTAATAGGTTCCGCCATTGTTGATGGTTCCGTCGGCAATGTTGCGGACAATGATTAATTCGCAAGCGAGTATGTCGGGTCGAGCACTTGGCAGCCCACAAGAAAAACAATAATTAGAATGGAGGCGACGAAGAAAAAAAAATGCAGGTAGAGATTAGAGTATTGAAGTTATTGTGTATCAAATCCGAGTGTGAAAAAAAAAAGTCACAGGTAAGTGGATTCGAAGAACCCGCACACAGTGTGTTAAGCTGTAACGGGTTGGGCGGATGCGATGATGGATTTTGATTGATGAAAAGGAAAAAGTTGAACTTTGATTATAAAAGTCCAACTACGAGGAGGGAAAGGTGAAGGAGAAAGTTGTAGTGGTGAAGTAGTTTGGTTCACACAGCGATGGGGAATTTGATGAGAGAGGGCAAGAAGACTGGACTGGTCTGGTGGGAGAGGCGAAGTGGGGGAAAGCGGCAACCCTGTCACTGTCCCCTCCAAAGGTATAAGTTAAAAGGAAGTTGTTGGGTACCGCCGCCGCCCTCAAATAAATTTTTTTCCCTTGAATTTTTTTCTTCAGGGCATCTACACGTAACAAATCGACTGCCTATGTGCCTATTATATGCGCCTGTACTTGCAATTTTTCTTAGCTTGTAGCCAATGGATACCGCCGTTGTATCTTGCGGGGGAAGCAAACATTTCGATACCTAAGATCTAGGCAGGTACCTAACAAGATGTATTAAAAGTGTAACTAGTTATTAGGTATACAAAGGTGCCATTGTAGGCCCATGCCTTTATGCAGCAATTTACATAGCTAGGTACATATATCCATAAGGAGGTACCGTTGTAGGTATGGCCCTGTGGACGTCCATATGGAACGGTCGTATATCGAATGTAAATCCGATGTAATCAGTTCAGGTCGTATACAAGCAACATAGCTGCTAAGAAGTGCTGAGGGCGCCTAGCCTAATATGGGTAGGTACTGAGTAGGTACAGAGCAAGCCTAAACCTGATCGAAAGCGGTGTACAGATTGTGTAGGATGGGCGTAGATCTGCTCAAAACTCACATCTATCTGTACCGTGGTAGGTTAGGTACATATCCAGGTACATCTCGTGGTATACCCATACACCGATTCTCGGGTCAACCCAATAAATTTCCAGCTAATACAGACTTGCATTGGATATGCTAGATGCCTTCTACAACTTCTACGACGCGCCGTACGCAGGTAGCCACGTCAACTCACGCAAATGTGGTGTACCTAAGTATGTATGCTGCATGCACATATAATATGTACCTAGATATAGTAGTAGATTAGGCATTTCGCCTTGCCTATTCGGGCAATACGAAACTTTAAATGGTAGAATTGGTCCATACATCACCAGAGAAAAAAATAAAAAATAAGGAATGTTGCCTGGTTGCATAGCTAGTTAATTAGTCGTTATCCAAACTTTCCTTTATCGATAACTACCGATATCAATATTGTTACTTGCTATCGCTATCGCTATCATTATCATTGCGTCGAAGCTCGCGGTGGATCTTTCAAGTTTACAATGAATTGATCGTTTAGGGATTACTACTATGCATAGCATCACCATCCATCTTCGGAGTTTTGAACGGTCTGGATCATTGATAGTTCGAGCTCGAATTTAGACTTGTAGATTCCCCCCCCCCTTATCTCAAAGCTTCGACAAAGGCTTACGAAGTCGATAGCTCTCCTAGATATTTAGTGTTTCCATTGGTCCTCGAGGACCTATCGCGCTTCAAAACATCGATAAAAACCATTCAGGATGTGCTCTAATATTCCAACCTTTACCCGTCCGGATCGATAGGCACTAGTTGAAACTTCGCCAAAGCGCTATTCTAATATTAGCTTATACCGGTGGCCTCTTTCTCACGCGCACTGGCTACCTCTCCGGTCAAGCGAAACTATATACGATTCCTGTTGTAGTCAACGGCGTATTAACCATGGATGGTTCCAATGAGGATGCGCAGTCGAGGCGCACTGGTCCCGTAGCTATGTATAGGCTAAACTCTAATCAGAGCAGCTCCAGCGTGTTCGAGGACGTAGAGATGGCACATGATGAGGTAGGCAAACTGTATTGTTTAACGTTAAGATTGTTTATTCTAAGGCTTGGTTTCTTCGCAGTTATTTTCTGGTCCCATCGCTGAGAGCTTACCCACTAGCCTTTCGGCGTTTTCCCATCGTCGCCAACGCGCAGACTCGACCGCAAGTTTCGCGTACTACAATGAAGAGGAAGACGAAGCAGAACCCAGGATCCTGTATGGCGAAGACGGCGCCGTGGCATTCGACATCGACGAGACACCGTTCGACTTTGAAGAGGAGGAAGAAGGAAGTTCAGGAGTCGAGCTCGAGCTCGAGAACGGTGATACGTACGATGATTATGCTATGCGAAGGAGATCTTCAACCCAATCGAGGGGTTCTGTTCACGCCAGATTGCTCCGAACAGATAGCGGCGTAACTGATGCTAGCAATCGAGGTTACAGCCGAGTTAGTCAGAAACTACACATGGTTAACGAGGATCTCACTATCGTGATAGCTGGCTTTCGTACGAGCAAATTTGGCTACACTGCATATATCATTCTGTGCTTTGTGACCTTGGGACTTGCATACCTTTTGTTGCGATGGCTTCCCCGGTGGCAGGTCAAGTTAATCGGCGAGGCGTGTCCACTTCATGATAGCCAGTGGGTGGTGCTTGAGGTTAGTTACGTCGGATGATCTTATGCTTTAGGCGCCATACTTACCATGCTATAGAATCAATGGGGTGAAATGACTATACTAAACGTGCAAACACAACCATACAACCGTCCCCTATCTACCGTATTCGGTTCTCCAGAAAAGATATTTGCCCAATTGCTGGGCGATGATGCCGATCCGTTATTGCCCGAGCTCCGGGTCCTCAACTACCGATATGTACGCTTCTTCTATCATCCATTGAAGGGTAAATTTGTTATCTGCAATGGGTGGAAAGATCCCGTATGGACTCGTGTACGAACCCTCCGCGCAGGCATTGATGGCGAGGAGAAAGACCACAGGGAACGCGTCTTTGGAACGAACCTAATCGACATCGAGCAGAAGTCTATTCCCCAATTACTTGTAGATGAAGTAGGTCTTTCAGATAAAATCTTAACATACTACGTACACTGACAGTCCCTAGGTGTTCCATCCATTTTACGTTTTTCAGATTGCAAGTTTAATCCTTTGGTCGTCAGATGAGTACTATTATTATGCTGTCTGCATCTTCGTCATGTCAGCGGGTAGTATAATAGCAACCCTGATAGATACACGGGCTGTAGGTTCCCTTTCCCTATCACGGGATTGCGCACTATCGCTAATTTCCATTAGACAATGCGACGTCTTCGCGACATATCACGCTTTGAATGTGACGTCCGAGTCCTGCGCAACGGCTTCTGTAAGTAGAGGATGCCTATTTTTATTTGTAAAGCACATAGCTGACCGCGTCCAAGGGGCCCACGTTTCGTCGAGCGACCTAGTCCCTGGTGACGTATATGAAATTAGTGATCCAAGCCTCACCCAGTTCCCTAGCGATAGTTTGCTCTTGAGTGGAGATTGTATTGTCAACGAGAGTATGCTTACGGGTGAATCCGTCCCCGTCTCGAAAATTCCGGCCACCGACGAAACACTTCAGATTATGAATCTTGGCGCCTCTACGATCTCTCATGATGCTGCCCGTCATTTTCTCTTTTGTGGAACGAAAATTATTAGAGCACGGAGACCACAAGACAATGGTGACGACGAAGCTGTTGCTCTCGCCATGGTTGTGAGAACGGGCTTCAATACAACCAAGGGTTCGCTCGTTCGCTCTATGTTGTTTCCCAAACCATCCGGGTTTAAATTCTATCGCGATTCGTTTCGATATATATCTGTTATGGGGTGTGTCGCGATGCTTGGATTTATTGTATCGTTTGTCAACTTCATTCGTCTGGGTCTGGCCTGGAATGTGATACTTATCAGAGCCCTCGATTTAATCACTATTGCTGTTCCTCCAGCCCTTCCAGCCACGCTTACTATAGGGACGAATTTCGCTTTAAGTCGCCTTAAGAAAAAACAAATATTCTGTATCAGCCCACAAAGAGTCAACGTAGGTGGAAAGCTGGATGTCATGTGCTTCGACAAGACAGGTACTCTCACCGAAGACGGTTTAGATATTCTCGGCGTACAGTTAGTATCCCGGTCGGCGAAGAGGTTTGACGATATAGTCTCAAAAGCGTCGGACTTGGTCCCCAGTACGAGCTTGGATGCTGGCCCTGGAGATAAATATGGTATAACCCGGGCTGCGCTATTCACAATGGCCACCTGTCACTCACTTCGCTCAGTCGACGGCGAACTCGTTGGCGATCCTCTAGATGTTAAGATGTTCGAGTTTACTGGCTGGACATTCGAAGAAGGCAACCAAGGAGGTGCCGATCAGGAAGATGAAGAACAAGGGGGTTTCTCTCCTTCTGTTGCCCGCCCTCCCATGACGCCTCTTTACGATACGGATGAATATGGGACTGTCGAAGGCCACAATGTAAGTTCTACTGTTTGAATGGCCTTTGAGCTTATCTGACGTGTTACAGGCACCAATTGAACTCGGAGTATTAAGGGCTTTTGAATTTGTTTCTCAGTTACGGAGAGCTAGCGTCATTGTGCGGGCTTTCGGTCAGCAAAGCGGAGACGTCTATGTCAAAGGTGCACCTGAATGTATGCGGGATATATGTCGACCGGAAAGCTGTAAGTTGCCTCAATATCAGTAGTTCGTTGTTCTGCCTGTGCTAATGCGACTATGTAGTCCCGGATGACTACGACGAGCTCCTATCTTACTATACTCACAAAGGCTACCGAGTTATTGCGTGTGCTACTAGACATATAAAAAAGCTGTCATGGGTGAAATCCCAGAAAATGAAGCGCGAGGATGTTGAGACAGACCTCGATTTTGTTGGCTTCATAATCTTCGAAAACAAACTAAAGCCCACAACAGCTGCAGTGCTCAAGGAGCTTACCCAGTCAAACATTGGCTCGATTATGGTTACGGGTGATAATATATTGACGGCTATCAGTGTAGCGAGGAATTGTGGTCTAGTTGAAAGAGACGCTCATTGCTTCGTACCTCATTTTGCTGAAGGTAAGCTGTTAAAAGCTCATCTAATCCGGTGGGAGAAACAATAAAGGACCCTGTGCTGTTCAACATTAGGCCGCACGAAGTCCCTCATGGGTTGATTGATGCTAACGGAAGGCTATTAGGAAACTCGCGCGATCCCAATGCCCGTTTACAGTGGGAAAGCATAGACGACCAAGCATATCAACTAGACGATCGGACTCTACTGGTAGGATCTCTTATAGTATATTTCTCGGCCTAGAGCTAATTTGGACGACCGTAGCCCTTACCTACTCCTGTGAACCGCGATGCTTCCTTGCCATATGATATAATCAACCTCAGCAATTACTCTCTTGCAGTAAGCGGAGACATTTTCCGATGGATAATTGACTTCGCTCCAAATGATGTTATGCAGAGGGTAAGTAGCATGATTCCTAAATCCGTCGCAACACGGCTGGTACTTTACTACCACGTAAAGGAGCTAACAAAGTATTAGATGCTGGTTCGAGGAAAAGTCTTCGCGCGTATGTCTCCGGATGAGAAGCATGAACTTGTGGAGAAACTTCAAAGTATAGACTATTGTGCCGGTTTTTGCGGAGATGGAGCGAATGATTGCGGTGCTCTCAAGGCTGCTGATGTTGGAATATCACTGTCTGAAGCGGAAGCATCCGTCGCAGCTCCGTTTACGTCAAGGGTATTCGATATTCAATGTGTTCCGGATGTGATCCGGTATGTTTGCCCTTCTCCTCATGGGTGTACAATATGTCGCTGATTTTATTTCTAGGGAAGGACGAGCTGCTCTAGTAACTAGCTTCAGTTGCTTCAAGTATATGAGTCTTTACTCGGCCATACAATTCACCTCTGTCAGCTTCCTTTATGCCTCGGCGTCGAACCTGGGAGACTTTCAGGTAGAACCACTTACTATTGCATTATTTTAATAGGCGCTAACTAATTCCTAGTTCCTCTTTATCGACGTTCTTCTTATCCTGCCAATCGCTATATTCAGTAAGTGACATATAAGTACATGGAATGAAGCGAGATCGCTAATTAGACTATCAGTGGGTTGGTCTGGGCCATTCCCAGTTCTGAGCAAGAAGCGGCCGACCGCGAATCTGGTATCAAGAAAGGTTCTTATACCCTTATTGTGTCAAATGGCTGTTTGTATCCTCGTACAGACTGCCGCGTGGCTTATTGTGAGGGAACAAACCTGGTAAGTGTCACCCTAGAGATTTTTCTATAGTATTCTCATGCGAATATTATAGGTATATACCACCTCAGGTTAATCGGAATAAGCCCCATATCAAGAATTCAGAGAACACGACACTATTCCTCGTGTCTTGCTTCGAGTACATATTCATCGGTGTGGTACTCAACGCTGGCCGGCCATTCCGACAGCCTATGACTCAGAATTGTAAGGCCTCACGACTCCTGTGTTGATCTAGAAACTATGCTGACACTTATACAGGGCCTTTCATGGCTACCATTGTCGCTGCTCTGGCCATAACTATATATATGATCTTTACGCCGGGTCACTGGATCAGGAAACTGATGCAACTGACCAATATAAGCCCATCCTTCAAGCTTACACTATTAGGACTCGGTATAATATATCTAATTGCGGCGTGGACTGGGGAGCACTACGTCTTCTCTAGTCTTGCCCGAGGAGTTGGTTGGGTGAAAACAGCCATTACGAAGAAGGCGAAGAAGCGAAAGGAATACAAGATCATTTGGGAGAAAACGAAGGTTTGATCTAAACTCTGGTAATCAGGCTGATCAGAGTTGAGGGACAGAATATATAAACACTAGTGTTAACTGAGTACAGATTAGCTCCGAGAGGATTGGTAGATAGGTAGTTTGTGTGTTGAATTTTGTATATACCAAATAGAAGTAACGGTATGCGATCAAAGTAGGACCAGGCCGTCTATCTCGCTTAACTACGTTGCGTTGAAAACTATACTTTTACGGCTTAGCACGCAGAAGATCTTCATGACACGTTTAAAGAGTAAAAATAGGGTATCTATTCCAGAGCAGGGTCTTGTTGAGCCTCTCATGCATTACCGAACTATTTTATTCCGAGCCGGCACCTTTACCCTCATCCGCAACACCGTTCTCAAGCCCTTCTTTCGTCCTAGGTACTTCGAATACGACAGCACCGTTTTTGCCTCCCTTGATTTTCTTCCACACCCCTAGGCGGTGGTCTTTTCCTACGCCGACGACGATGCATAGACCGTCTTTGGCACGCTCTCCTCGCTCGAACAGAGCGATGTCGTTGACTACGCCTTTGACTAGCCAGGGGCCGTCTTCGGCCCCGTTTACGCCGTTGGTTTTAGGCTCTGCGTCTTCGGGGATGTCTGCGGATGAGGGGTTTCCTAGGATTCCGACGGGCTCGATTTTCCTCTTGTCTTCGCTTAAGCGCCAGACGCGGACGTAGCCGTCCCAACTACCGCTCAATATGAGATCGGAATAGGGTAATGTCCGTAGTGCGGTAATCCATCTAGGTTGGGGAGGCGGTATAACTTTTGGTGTTGGGTTCTCTTCGGCGGATGCTTCCGTCGGCTTCAACGGTCTTTCTAAGCCGTGAGCTTGTGTCAAGATGAATAGCGGCTTTTTCTTCTGTATGCTCCATAACGCTAGAGAGCCGTTATCGCTGCCCGTGACAAAGAGTTCATCGTCAATCATAGCGACGCGATCCATGCTGCCTTCTTGGGCCAGCGACCGCGGGTCAATCTCTGGCTTTTGCTTCTTATCGATCGACCCACCGCGGAACACTAACTGGGTCTCCTCGACAACTTTCCATAAACGAGCTGTCCGATCTCGAGCACCTACGCTTACGCAACGTTCTTGTGCTAGGGCGTCGATATCAACGACCTCGTCTTGGTGGCCGAAGAGGGTCTCAATATACGCCAGCTCGTCCAAACTCCATACTTTTACAGTACGGTCTTTGGAAGCTGAATATAATTGATTTGTCCCTCGGCGGAACGCGAGACCTGTTACGGCGTCGCGGTGGTGTGTGAAAACGCGCAGGGGTTTCAGCGATTTGGCCTCATAGACGATTAGGCGCTTATCCGCTCCACCCGTGACGACGAACTTGCCGTCTTGAGAAGCGGCTACGCATAATATGTCGGCTACGTGGCCGTGGTAGTTTTTGTCATTTGCCTTCGACCGATTCCCCTTGCGCAGCGCGACCTTGACCGGCTGCCGACGCGGTGGAGCAGGAGGCTTCTTCGGCTTTTTCTTGGTGGTCTGAGGGAATTGATAAGCAGGTAAGTCTTGTAACTTCCACTTGACTAGGCATTGGTCCTTTGAGACCGTATACACGTAAGGTGCGCATATGGCAATAGACGTAGTCGTGAGCGTATTGCATCTAAAGAGAGTATGGGACGCTTTGTCGACAGCAAGCTCTAGAGCAATTTTCCTGTACACTTTCCCTTTTGTTTCTGCTACATCCTCTTGTAGACGCGTTGCTATTATGTCGCGGTCGATATCTTCGGCATTGAAGCCTGTCTCGTCGACCTCTTGCCGGACGTTTTCGAGATATCTTTCCGCAAGTCTTAACCTCTTTTCCGCCGCCGTCTCTCCTTCATTTTCCGATTCCGAGTCCGAACCAGGAGCATCTGGCCCCGCTACTACTTCATCACTCTCAGAGTCGCTACCTGATATAGATTCATCTCGTTCGACACGTTTTCTGGGCGCTGGTGCGGGTTTGGAGGGCGTCTTGGAAGATTTAGTGGTCGCAACTCGCTTTTTTGGACCGTCTGTAGCAGGTGCTCGTTTCCTTTTTTTCAAAGCGCCGGGTGCTGTAAAAAAGGATGACATATTGGTACTGTACAGGTTTGGGATCAATCAATTCGAACGCGTATTAGTCGTCTCGTGCCATTAGAAATTTTCCATCGTCGAAGCAAAGGACTTGGTTCCTAGCTAAGAAAAAAAAAAAAAAAGTTCATCGTCCTGCGGGACACTGACAGGGGCCCTGGAGGTACAAAGATACCTACGGTTTTAACGCACAGTTCGAATGTGCTCCGGTGGTCTAGGCTTTTAAGGCTTTCGACCTTCAATGGAGTGATTTGACAGCGGGGCGCGGCTGACAAACTGTGGCTAGTGTTGCTCCGACGTCCGACCTCCACTAGATGATGAAGCTCTAGATTTGGCAGCCAGCTGCTAGGCTGTAGCTACCTTGCGCGTCTGCATAGTACAACATTTACCTAACAGCGCCAGCGCCTCGGGGAACAAGAGCTTCTTTGACACCTACAAACAACAATTTGAGCTCATCACTACCCAACCCGATATCTCAAAATGTATGCCGCATAATATCCCGTCCATGGTCCTATTCTTCAAAATGTACTAATATTGGTTAAACTAGGGAGGTATTGCTAGGAATTACCGGCAAAGACTTCACATTGATCGCAGCCTCTAAAGCTGCGATGCGGGGAGCAACCATTCTCAAGGCCTCTGATGACAAGACAAGATCGCTGAATAAGCATACGCTAGTCGCCTTTTCCGGAGAAGCGGGCGATACGAGTATGTAATATGCAACAAGAATATTGCGGCTTCGAAAGCTAATCGTCGTTAGTTCAATTCTCCGAGTATATCCAGGCCAATGCCCAGCTCTATTCGATGCGAAACGAAACTGATCTATCACCCACGGCGCTGGCACACTACGTCCGAGGTGAGCTCGCATCGAGCTTACGATCCAGAAAACCGTACAACGTCAACCTTCTACTAGGAGGTGTCGACCCCATCACTCACAAGCCTAGTCTATTCTGGCTGGACTACCTTGCGGCTCTTGCATCCGTTCCTTACGCTGCCCACGGCTATGCACAATACTACTGCCTCTCCATCTTGGACAAGCACCACCACCCGGATATGACACTCGTTCAAGGGCTAAAAGTGCTTGAGATGTGCACAGACGAGCTGAAGCGACGTTTACCTATTGATTTCAAGGGCATGACGGTCAAGGCAGTCACAAAAGACGGCATTCGGGAAATCGAGTTCAACGATGACAAGGTTGTGAAGAGCGCATAAAGAAGCATCCTATTTTCAAGCTGGCAACCCCACGTGTAACATCTAAGATTTCTAGGCTGGGCGAGAAACCGCACGATAGGCTAATAGCCAAGTCAACAGCTGACCTATCAAATCTATGAGGTCGGTCGTAACTGCGACCATATAACATCTTCTCCGTTACCACGTATATGGTGAGGGGTCCAAGCTATCCAAGTTACTCATTACCAGAGAATGCCCTCACGAGATACATGCTTAGGTAGTTAAATAGGTATTATGAAGGGTAACTTAGTAACATGGGATAAGAGGTGTGATGTGGTGATCGAACTGCGAGCGTGATGATAGGTCCCATTCGATAGCCTCGCGTCCAATGATGACAAGACGTTATAATGAAGATATACGTTGGCCCTATAAGTATCGACAGGGACCGACATTCGAATCCGGGTTGAGGATATAAAATCTACGTGCATACAGACTCAACCCAACCGCGGATCGTAACTCTAGGTTTCCCCCGTAGTCGCTTTCGGCAATTAGGGACCTCCTGGGGCCTCCTGGCTGAAGTGGCATTTATATTTAACTAATAATGATCCATACAGTATATACATCTGCCTCCACCATTCGCGGAAGCTGACTTTGAAGCAATTTTCTAGGCGGTGTATTTGAATTATTATTTTTGGGCGGTGAGACTCCTGCATGATACTTCACCCGTTCACCATGCAGGGCGGACTTCCTATTGGAACACCGCAGCCTCGTTGCAGGAGAGTTACATCCGCCTTCCCCTGCTAGCCGCCAATTGTTAGAATGGTCTGTAGTTTTTGTAGAATTCCCAAGCCTTATCATTAGGTACTAGTATGTTACTTGTATGTAGTACGGGCGCCGTTGTAAATCTTATTAGGTAGTGCGCGCAAGAAAAAAAAAAAAATCTTAAGCGTCCAAGTCAGCAATTTAGCTCATAGTTTAGTCATGTAGCGCATATAACGGCAGCTAATGATCCACCGAGCCCTATTACGTATGTATTATGTATTGCCTACCTATGCATGGCAGCGTAGGTACCTACCTATAGGTGTCTGTATGTAGTGTCGGGTACGTATTGAAGTAGGTATGGAGGTATTGAAGATAGTTACAACCAAGGGGGTTCTCTTTGGGTTCATAGACCCGGGACTTTGGTGGCGACATAAATCAGGTACACATCATCGAATTGCCTAACAAGTAGATAGCGACGTGTGCCTCTTATTAATAGGTAAAAGTCAGCCAAAGGGTGCAAGACGTTTGTAAAGGGTGTGGTAAGTACCTAACCTAGGTAATTCTCCCCCATCGGACCATACCGAGATTCATCAGATAGAGATGCACTGATACAGAAGGTGTTCACTCCAAAAATTGATCAAGTTTAAATTAATACCTTAGGTTCATGTAGGTAATTGCCACTGGAACGTATTAAAAACATTGAATTATTCATATTCATTGGTCTTATCCCATTTATACATTTTAAGTACTACGGGCAGGTGTAATAATGACTTCTAAAATATCCATATTGATTCTATTACGTAGAAACCCGTTAGTTTGCGGGAAGTTGGCTAAAAAAAAATTTTCCAAAAAAAAAAAAAAAAATAGTAATGACAATAAGAAAATAGAAATTTTAATGGTTGCACGCTCGAGCAATCCAAGGTTGCAGCAGCGAAGTATTCTAGGTTAGGAGGTAGGTACGCACACCTGTTATGTAGAGATTTGGGTTAAGAATGCTGCAGTAGACATGATAGAGGTGGTATTCTAGCCCAATTTGGGTGCTACTCTCAACTGCGCTATACATCTAGTATATTAGCAACCCCCAAAGTTCGATTGCTCCAAGGCTCTTTCCCTCACAAAGGGAGGCAAAGGAGAGAAAAAAAATTTGTCGCGGTTGCCCAAACCAGGAAGGGATAGATACATTGCAGACATTAGATGTAACTAGACATACAATGTAAGTAATGTACAGAAAGATGTATAGTTAGATGGAATGTATAATAAACTCTGTGGCCGAGATAGACTGGGGGCAATTGCGAAGTACCAGTTACTTGATAACGTTAGCTGACATCCCACTTTCCCGTAATACCACTCATACTGTAATTGCTAACAATTTCCCGTTTGGGTATATCGATACCGAATAATTGCCTCCAACCCCCTGGTAGGTCGTTTACTATTGGTAACTGCAGTTGCGGCCTGCCTACCCAGTCTTGTCTAGGTACCTTAGTAACGGGCCCAGCGCTAACGCGTTCTCGATTTTCGACACAACTTCAAAACTTCCTGAATTTTTTTTCATCTGATCCGATTCTTCTTTTCCCCCACAATCCCTTTGCCATACCCAACCCTCAAACACCGGCATAATCACATCCCTCCCCCTCCCCCCTGAAAAACCATTCTGTGTTTTTTTCTTCTTCCGTTCAGGGCCTTCTCTTTCCTTGAAAAGATCTGGTTTTACTTTCTTTTCTTAAGGGATTTCGGAAGGCATCTCTTACTAGACTTTGGTGTGTGATCACGTACAGGCTCATACATCGGTTCTAAGCAAACGTCCCTGCATTTTGAGTCTCTTAATACTATTGAGAGAAGGTGCATTTCGTCGTGGTTTCCTCTTCTACCGGCAATTAATACAATCTTTGTTGGTTCCTCACGACAACTTCAGGTTTTAATTTTTTTTAAAATCCGCCATACTACCTTACCTTGCCTACCCCTTCTCTTCTTCTGAACTCGTTCGTTCTTTTGAGAGAGATTAATCGGCTGGGTTCCGTACGAGAAAATTTTCTTCAACAAACACATACATCGACATACGATACCTACCACATCTATTGTGTTGCCAGCACCTACGTTAGCATGGCTGATCAACTTAACATGGGCAGCCTGAGCCTAGGTGACCAGCAGCAGTCTTCTGCTCCTCGCTCCTACATCCCGCCTCATATGCGAGGCAAGGTTGGCCCCCCTGGCAACGGTCCTCCCATGGGCGCTGGCGGTCCTCCTCCTAACATGAATGGTCTCAACAGCAGTGCGTGGGCAGGGTAAGTAATTTTCATAACTATCGTGCTTACATATGATTATAAACTTAGTCAACATACCATTCCCATCATATTGGCGAATTAAGAAGAATTGAGTGTTTGCTAATATTGCATCTACAGTAACAACAACTACGATGCTCGACCCGCTCCTGGTGGATGGGGAGCAGGACCTGGACCCGAATATCCTCCTCCTCCTCCTCAACAGCAGCAGCAACAGCGTCAAGGAGGCTGGAACAACCGACAGTTCGACCGTAATGCCTATGGCAACCCCGCTGCTGGTGGTAACAGCGGCGGCGGTGGCGGCGGCGGCGGCTACGCTCGAGGTTCTGGCGACGGCCAGTGGCGCGACGGCAAGCACATTCCTGGTCCCCCGAACCCCCGCATGGAGCGTGAACTATTTGGTACGCCCGATGACCCTTCCAAGCAACACACTGGTATCAACTTCGAGAAGTACGACGACATTCCCGTCGAGGCTTCCGGTCACGATGTCCCCGAGCCTGTCCTTACTTTCAGCAACCCTCCACTCGATGATCATTTAATCCGCAACATTGAGCTAGCTCACTACAAAGTTCCAACTCCTGTTCAAAAGTACTCGATTCCCATTGTTATGGGCGGACGAGATCTGATGGCT
This sequence comes from Daldinia sp. FL1419, assembly GCA_025201765.1. Lineage (NCBI taxonomy): Eukaryota > Fungi > Ascomycota > Sordariomycetes > Xylariales > Hypoxylaceae > Daldinia > Daldinia sp. FL1419. Next base: position 218,941 of record MU623347.1, read on the forward strand.
TGTGCCCAGACTGGTTCTGGAAAGACTGGCGGTTTCCTTTTTCCCATCCTCTCTCAGGCCTTCCTTACTGGTCCTTCCCCTGTACCCGTTGGTCCCCCTGGTGGTGGTTACGGTCGTCAGCGCAAGGCTTACCCCACATCTCTTATCCTCGCTCCGACTCGTGAGCTTGTGTCTCAAATCTACGACGAGGCTCGTAAATTCGCCTATCGATCCTGGGTCCGACCCTGTGTGGTGTACGGTGGCGCTGATATCGGCTCTCAGCTTCGTCAAATCGAGCGCGGCTGTGATCTCCTTGTTGCCACCCCCGGTCGTCTTGTTGACCTCATAGAGCGAGGTCGCATTTCCCTACAGAACATCAAGTATCTGGTTCTCGATGAAGCCGATCGTATGTTGGATATGGGTTTCGAGCCTCAGATTCGTCGTATTGTCGAAGGCGAAGATATGCCCGGTGTCCAGAACCGACAAACTCTCATGTTTTCGGCTACTTTCCCCCGAGATATCCAGATGCTTGCCCGTGATTTCCTCAAGGATTACGTCTTCCTTTCAGTCGGACGTGTAGGCTCTACCTCTGAGAACATCACTCAAAAGGTTGAGTATGTTGAGGACACCGATAAGCGTTCTGTTCTTCTAGATATTCTACACACGCATGGCGGTGGCCTTACTCTTATTTTCGTTGAGACGAAGCGCATGGCGGATTCTTTATCCGACTTCCTGATCAACCAAAGCTTCCCCGCAACATCGATTCACGGTGATCGTACACAGCGCGAGCGTGAGCGTGCCCTAGAAATGTTCCGAAATGGACGATGCCCTATTCTAGTTGCTACTGCTGTCGCCGCACGTGGCTTGGATATTCCCAACGTCACGCACGTAGTCAACTACGATCTACCTACTGATATTGACGACTACGTCCACCGAATTGGTCGTACTGGTCGTGCGGGTAACACCGGTCACTCGACAGCATTCTTCAACCGAGGTAACCGCGGCGTCGTACGAGACCTTATCGAGCTATTGAAGGAAGCCAACCAAGAGGTTCCGGCTTTCCTCGAGACCATTGCCCGAGAGAGCTCCTACGGCGGTGGCCGTGGCGGACGATCTGGTGGCGGCCGTGGTCGCGGGCAGAGTGCCAACCGTGATTTCCGAAAGTTTGGCGGTGGCGGCTTCGGTGGCGGTAACAGCGGTGGTTTTGGTGGTCCTCAGCAGTCCGGTGGCTACGGTGGTGGCGGTGGTGGCTTCAATGCCCCTCCTAGCCAGGGCTACGGCGGTGGCGGCGGCTACAGCGGCGGCGGCGGTGCTCCAGGCTATGGTGGTGGTAGCTACGGTAACCCTGGTGGAGCAGGTGGCCAAGCTTCCTGGTGGTAATTTTCATGATATCGTCAGACGCGCCGGTATATTCCTTCTATTCCGCAAACCGCATGCGGAGACGGAATGGGCACATTTGCAATGCGGTACATAGATTTCACGGACTCATATTCTGTTGTTTTTTTTTCACGTTCTCAATCGAGTTACGCAAGGTCTTTTCTTTTTAGTTGGCATTTCGACACTTCCCTCGACATACTCCTTTCTACGGCATACCCGACTTCCAGCCTTCAATCTGGATCGGCAGATACGAGTTCTATGAGTTAGGACTCTGGCATACGATAGATGGCATCTGTCTTTATTTCGGCTGCTCTCCTCACAACTTGATACCCATAGAAGAATGCGAGGGGGCATATGCGAGCAGCTACGTGAGACGTTTGGAGGTCAAACTCGTACTTTGACCAAGCACCCCTCGGGGATATTCATCACTTAGAGTAGTGCCGCGCTAGAGACGCGGCGACACCTTACGACGATGACGATCTTCCGCTTCGATGTACCCCGTATTTGCCTTTTGGAAGCCGGCCGAGATTATTTCTCGTTTTCCCATAGAATGGGGTAGTGCGTTTTCGCATGGCCGTGGAATTGTGTTGATAGCATATTCATTCATAGACAAAAGTGGATTTCTCGGCTCTCTGGTTGGTAGGGCTCTTATTCAAGAAGGCTCGCCATAGCGAGGGAACCAAATAGAGGGCAATGAACATAGAATGGTAATCTTCGGTGGATCGAGCAACAAAAAACGGCGTCTCGGTGAGCAGGCATAGGCTCCAGGTCTCTCCAAAATAGGGAGAGCAGTAGTTCTGGAATCTGCTCTGACGATAAGGACATAGGGAATTATTTTAGATTCCATCTGCCACCAATGGTAGTGCTGTCGCAGACATTGGCTGAGACGCTTTTCAGGCCCTTTGAGGTTCTTCGCGCTGTGGTGGTCCATTAAAGGATCCATCTACGACGGACTGAGAACTTCCAAATAAAAAAAAGTTCCTCCTTACTTTCAACTAGCAATGCATTGTGAAATGATCCGTTACGTTCCCTAGTGACGTGTAATATATACTTGATTATCATCATCCCTTAAGCAACTAATCTTATCTGATTACTACGGCAAGGGAGAGTGCAATAGATGTATAAAATGAGCCAGGCCAAAAAAGTGGCATTAGATAGGGGCTCCACGATGAGTCCCTCTTTACTCATTCTCCCTATCCTAAATTCGAACCCCCCATCGTATCGTAGTTCTCACGAGGCTTTGCATACCTCAGCGCATCAGCAATCCCAGAGTTTAACTGGCGCTGTTGGTTAAAGTACCCTCCTTCTGTCTGCGTTGTTGTTGAGCTTAACCTCTTGTGGCGCTATATTGTGGCTAGTGCCAGTCGACCCTTACCTTCCATAGGTACCTACATTACTAATGGATGTACGTATAAGTGAGATAGTGCGACGACCCACCGCAATGCAGCATTTAATTGACGAAGTAGGCAGGCTACGTACAATACAATACAATACGATACCTACCGCACGTATTGTACCTATACCTACCAGACTGCTAAAGCAACCGGCGCCCAGTTAACTTTTAGGTATGCAAGGTACCTACATACCTCTGAAGAAGGTGACGCGACGTGAGCAGGTACGGCGTGAGCACTTTGATTCCAACACACTTTTTTTTTTTCTCTTTCGTCTTCCTTTTCTTTCGCACTTTCAATCCATCAACTTATCAACTTATCAACTTTCATCATCCCCTGTACCGTAAGGCTTTGTCATTTCCATCTCAACATGTCAATTCGATGATGCCTTAACGATAATCTGGCAACCCTTGCCTTAATTGAAGGCACTCTTCTTCTTTCTTTACATTCTTTAAACCTTTACCATAAAACTTGTCGCCAACTATCGTCGTTGAAAATCGACATACATCGTCCTCTCATTTCTCTATCAACACAACGTATCCTACGACGCTTCAATCGTACGAATTTGCGATGGCTTCAAGGGACGCAACCCCAGAGCCAAGCCGCTGGTCGCGCGCATCTAGTGCAGCCCCGAGAGATAGCACGCCCGGCGATAACCTCGAAACCAGTATTATTAGATCCGAATCTGGGCATAGCAGCAAACGGCCCAAGACTAAGTCCACCGGCGGCGCAGCTGCATCATCATTCTCTACGGTCGGGAAAATTAGGCATTTGAAAAAGGAAGACGGAGAGCCGCTATGGCGAAGAGATATTCAATATGATTTTCTCAGAGCTGTCTTTGATGATGATAGAAAGGTATTTACCAACAGCTACGAACCTATAGGGGACGGCAAGGAGAAGCAGAGCTTTGCCGACCTATATATCGACACGATGGCTAGAAGTAGCAAGACGAGCAAAGTTCTTCGAGATAAACTGCTTAGTGACAGGGAGGCTGCGAAGAGCATGGCTATGGTATGCTTGCTGGTCAACGTGGGTCGAATGAACACGACACTAAACTGTAACGTCATTCCCACCACTTATCCGTATAATTTTCCCTAATACTATGTTTTAGTCTTCCCCGAAATGCGAGCCCAACTCCGAACATATCACGCTATCCCGTCTTTGCAGGCTCACCAAGACGCGTCCGCTTACAAACAGCTTCAAGATGCGCCTAGGTTGAAGTCTATCTTGAAGGGCGCCGCTGAGGATCGACCCGAACCACATGAACTCGGGGAATTCAAAGGAAAAGACCCGCCTCGGTCGAACCCAGTGAACCTAATCTTCCTTATATGTCAGCAAGCATCCTACATTGCGGACTTACACTTTCCCCCTGGAGGTGAATTCCACGACCTAATTATGAAGACAAACTATACTAGCAAATCTCGTGCGAGAGCATTTCTATGGCTAATGTGGTTCTATCTTGAGTCAGACTTCACTGAGGAAGGCTGCGAGGAGAATCCCTTTGGCCCCGGCGTCGACTATGGCACAGAAGTTGCAAACCAGGGCGTTCCACGGATGGAAGAAATGACGCCAGATGAGGAAGATCGCGAGAATATTGACCCACACGAAGAGATTGACTTCGGTCGTGAGAAGCAGAATCACAGGGCTAAAATCATAGCAGCCGATCAAGCCTACCTAGCAGACCATCAGAACAAGCGTGGGTCTCGAGGACGGGCTATAGCTGATGAAGGACCAACTGCTGCCATCCTCCCTCGAATACGCCCGTCTAAGCATGAGTCGGATATGGATAGCACACGATCCACTCCGCCACCGCGAGCCTTGTCCCGCCTTGGTATTAACAGTACTGGACGGCGGGGTGGGGCGCCCTTGAGGAACTTGATATTCGACGGCTCATCACCTGCTGGACCAGGATCCCATGTTATCGAAGGAATAGTTCCTCGAAAGCCGCGGCCTCCCACAGCTCATCAGCTAGCAGTAGAACGAAACCGGAGCCAACGAGTCGAGCATATCCTCGGCCGTGGGTTACGGAAGCAGCATCACCGTGCGCGAAAGGTGCGTCGACAGGAAGGCGCAATCATACGTGCCAAGCACCGCCTAGCCGCCATGAAGGATGCTCTCATAGACAGCGACGAAGAGGAGTACATGATATCGCACAGGGATAAACACGTCTTCATAGACCGAGGTTTTGGTGGTCTCTGTCAACTTCATCAGGAAGACGATGACTTTGGTGAAGAGTTCGCCTCGTATGCGGCGGCACTAAGGAGAACAGATCGTCGACTTAGACGCTGGGACGGTCGACCCGAAATAGGCGTTGTGCCAACGACCAAGAAACGCCAAGCAGGACCACCATCCGATTATGCCTCACCAGAAATACATATGGAACATGACAGGAACGGCAGTCCAGAGAAGGCAAATACAACCAAAGCCAAGGAAAATGGCAACACTAATGGTGATGTGGCAATGGAAGATGCAGATGATTTAGATCCTATGGATAAGGAACTCCTAGGCATCGGCAGCGGTGGAGAAGAGGGCGAGGGTGAAGGAGAGGGTGAAGGTGAAGGAGAAGGAGAAGGTGAAGGTGAAGGCGAGGGCAAGGATGATTCTGAGGATATCGATAACATCGGTAAGGCGTTACTTGGACTTGACGGTTCGGACGGCACGGATAGCTCGTAGTGCTCTTGCAGCAGGCGAATATTCCATCTCAGCATGATTGATCCATCGCCGATAAGACTTTACTGTTGTTAATTCTACGTCTTCGGTGGGCTTGGCAAAGCCTAGCCGGGAAAAGACGCTTGTACACCTAGGAGATTACGGAAAAGGATGGCTATTAGGGGTGGCTTAGGTGAAAGTGACAAACAGTGCGCTTGTGATAAATGATAATACGCGAGATTTTAAAAAACGACGATAAAAACAGGTATATAACCGATCAACTTCTCTGTCAAGAACTTTTAATACGAGTGATAAGTTACAACGCTCGAGATATAAATAGAGCAATGCTATTTGGAAGGGCTATGAGTACCTAGGTAGGTAGCTAGCCATTAAATATATTAGTAAAATGGTACGTCTCTATCTTGTCAACGAGATGTTTTAGTAAAACTTCGAAGCTCTCGCTTTGCTTGTTCCGGGCGGCATGATGAAAAGGATAATCGTCTGCCACGAGCAGGTTACCCCCTTGAGACCAAGACGCATCTAGAAATGCAGGCACTATGGATTCGAGGCTCGGTTTGGTTACAACCTTCTCGAGCACACTGCGCTCCATCTTATCAGAGTTGATTCCCTGACCGACAAGCCAGGTCGCAATTTTCAGCAATTTTCAGCCCAGACCGATCGATCGCCAGAGATAATATCCTCGAGCCACCACCCACGAGAAAATCGTGCTTCTGGCATAAAGTAAACAAACCCCCAAAAGTATCAACATCTCCGCACCATGCTCTATCAGAAGTTGTACCTTGGGTAGAGAGTCTCCAGCAGCCGCGAGATATAGCGGAGTCCGACCAACGTCATCTGCCGCCGACACATCAGACCCACGGACAAGTAGAGTTCTGGTTATCTCTACGGGACCACGAAAAGCATCGATATGTGGTGGCAGGAGACCCCCCTCCGATACCGACTCTTCAATGGTCAGCAAACCCTCGGCGAGGTAGAAGTTGAAACAGTCCACACCTTGATAAGAGGCCCTGGAAACATGGTAGTTAGACCAGACAGGATCCTTTCCGTCTCACCCTATCCCGTTCACGTCGATACCCCGTTGGATGAGGGCTTTGATCAGTCATAGGATACTAGTAGCATTTGTCCGTGGCAAGCCTATGAAGAAGAGATTGCTAGCGGAGCTCGAAGTGAACAAGGAGATTTCACGTTTACCGAAAATATCGAATACTCGTCTGAAATCGCCGCGGGCCGAAATATGGATTGAGAGTTTGTCATTCTTATTCTCTCTATTCGGGTCGCATTTCATATCTAGTAGAAGCTCCAATACACCAAGAGCCGCATGTTGTATGGCTATGTGTAGTAGTGTATTTCCGTCGGGGTCAAAAAATCTATTGCCTTGATTCGTTCGTCAGCTAAACATTGTTTTGCGGCCTCGAGCTCATTATTGCAAACAACCCGAGTAGTCAGGGCCTCTGTAGACATGGTGATGCTCGAATATAGGTACAATAGAATCGTGCTAAATAAATGAGAAATTTAAGGATACCGCAAGTTGCCACAGAGCAGCGCTTATTTCTTAAAGGCCATTTCGCCCCTTCGGAAGCTCTCCTTTATAATCTCGACAGCGATCGAAGAGGTTATTCACACTTTGAATAAAGACGAGGAACTCAGTTTTGCTAGGCATAACTATGCCCGGATTCGAGAAGTTCTAGGACAGCGTGGAAATCTTGCAGTTCTACGATGAGTATAACGAAGTTTACAACGATAAAACAAACCCGATTCTATATAGCTGTGTGGCGTTGCGGCTCCCGCTTCCATCGTATGGATCTTCGCGTAGTTCAACTAGATTTCAGGCAACAACAAAACGATACGTATTTTAGAGGCATAGGATCCAGGTTAATTACTTAATCAGAACCTACCTAGTAAGAGGACATGTTGTCATTTGTAATGGTTCTCGCAACATGGGTATACGAAACAACAATTACGTATAACTATCTCGGTCGGTCAGGCGTCAAGTTGTATTATAAATCCGCAATCAACAAAACGCTTAACCTAGTCATTAGAGGTTTACTAACTATGTGAGAACTAGTCCCGACTTTGCAGTAGTACGAGCCTAGGCCTTTCGGGATGGACTTGCTGGTTCGGGACCGTTGACGGACACGGCGCAATTAGGGCGTCCGAAGTGGCGGGTCCGATAAAGCTTAATTTCTTGTTCCTCAGATGCGAATTGCTAGGTTAACAGGTACCTATGTATATTTATACTAGTAATAAGTACCTACCTACCTAAGCAACTAAGGATGAATTAATTGATAGTGTTGTCATGTTTTACCGGAGACTTTTGAAAAGACAACTCAGGGATTTAGGTAACTAGGTTGAATAATACTAAAAAAAAAAAAAAAAAAATTTTTAAATTTTTTTTTCCCATGTTGATAATTACCGTTGGCCCGATGAAGTTCTAAAGTTTCAAAGTCGGGATTCGGATTAGTACGGGACGGAATTGAAGACCGGATAAGGTTAATTTATATTAGCCAGGAGTTTACGGAAATTATGAATTCTCCTTCGTCCCGACGGTGACTCGTGCGAGAGAAGAACAACAACAACAACAACATAACTGGTAGTTCTCGTTCAAGGCAAGACAAAGATAAGAAAGATAACGAATGATAACAATTGCATATGGTATGTATCTTTACCGACATTGTGACTGCATTCCTTTTTCTTTTTCTTTTTTTTTGGTTTCTTCCCGTGGATGCATCAATCATAAAGTCTCCTATTCGTGGTGCGAGATATGTAAAAGATATCACCATATCTCTTAATACTGTGATTCGTATAGGGGGTTGGTAAACAACTGCCGGGATTGGCTCAACTTGGTAGCGAGCTCGTACTCAATCCCGAAGGACCGGGTACGGAATCTCGTTGACTTGCCATATAATCGTATTCCTTTGCGGCGAATCGCGAATGAATCGGTGTATTGCCTAGTTAGTAGGTCTTATTATTTTTTTTCCAGGGTGCTACTACGCTGGCCTGGCTGGCTACACTAACAAGTATGTAAGTGACTAACTTACTAACCTAGGTGGGCTGCTAGGTTATCAGTTGACTTACTATGGTAGGTAGCAAGTAATAGGTAGTAGGTACGCATTATAATGGAACCTGGTTTAGCTCTTTCCTGGTGGAGTAGTTATGCTGGGTGGTATGCTGGTCGTATGTAGGTGCGGCTAGCGGGGCCGATAAATCAAAGCATCATACTAATAAATAAGGTAAGAAGGGTCCTGAGAAGCCCTGGAGAGGTCCTTCCCAACCTTGCCCGGTTGATTCAAGGAAGGAAAGAAGAAGGGAAAAAAGGGTCGGAAATCTCATTTGACCGTTTCGACTATTACTTTCCGTTCAATTCTTTTTACATATACCTACCTTTAAGGTATATAAGGTACCACTTACATAGCTTTCAGGCCTTCAGCCCATCTAGTCTATACTATACTGGGTAAATAGTCGTTCAAGTATAACGGCGAAGTTACCGGAGTTAACTCTGATGTGTTGGTAATAGACTTACCAGGACACACCAGACCTCCATCCCCCATTTTCACTTGCCGCTTATATTACTTTTTACTGCTGCTACTACGTTGCTACCCTATTTCCCCCCAAGATTATCCGCAATTATCGTTTTCTTGCTTCATACTCAATAAAAAGAGATCATTTGTTAAAGACTATCTCGAAGACCTTAAACAAGTTTTGGAGGAGAATTGTGTAACAGCTAGGTTCACTTGCACATACTTGCTATACCTACGTCGCTCTCGCATTGCCTTTGCGAGTAAGTGCCAAGCCACTTTCTTGGCTATAATATGGCGAATGAAGCTGAGGATAAGGAAACGAAGCCCACCGACCCACTTACAGATGTTAATAACACCGCCAACTCTGAGCCGGCCTCGGTCTACGAGGGTTCTGATGACAAGATACGTTCACAAGAGGAACCCGACGAGAAGAGACTAGACCGCGAGGAATTAAAACACACCCAGAGCTACGCCACCGATACCAGCGCAGTCACTCGCACAACCTCGAGGGCCTCCGTACCCGTAACCAAGAAGCCGTGGTATAAGACACCAAACCCGTTACGATGGGGTTCCATTCCCCCCGTCCCCAAAGAGCGCCAAGTCTCTAGGGAGTATAAAGCTGGCTTCTTGAGTAAACTGACATTTCAATGGATGGCCCCTTTAATGAATGTAAGGACCCGTGTTGATGTGGCCCGGTTGGTTACAGTGTATTGATAGAACTTTAGGTTGGGTATAAACGACCCCTGGAACAAGATGACCTTTGGACGGTAAATCCCAACCGGAAAGCCGATAAAATGACGGGTAAGGTGAGAGAATCGTTCGAAAGGCGAATAAAGAATGGTGACAAGTACCCGCTGCTCTGGGCGCTCCACGAATCTTTCTTCTGGGAGTTCTGGGTTGGTGGTTTCTGCCAACTCTGCTCGTCCATTCTCCAAGTCATGTCTCCCTTCACCTTACGTTACCTCATCCAATTCGCCCAAGAGGCCTGGGACGCGTCCCAAACTGGCTCGCCGCCGCCAAAAATTGGTGCAGGAATAGGTCTAGTTATCGGCGTAACGGCCATGCAAATTCTCCAAAGCTTAGGAGTCAACCACTTCATATATCGCGGTATGATGATCGGAGGACAGTCGCGCGCCGTCCTGATTAGTCTCATCTTCGAGAAGTCCATGGTTCTCTCTGGCCGAGCGAGGGCTGGAGGCAGCAAGGAGGGCGCTGACAACCCTGAGAACGATCAAGGGGAGAAAGGAAAAGAAAGTGCAACTAATAAAACAGAGAAATCCAAAAATGACGTAAAAGGAGGCAAACCGGGCATTTCTGGCGACGGTACCGGCTGGAGCAATGGAAAGATCGTCAACCTTATGAGCGTCGACACTTACAGGGTCGATCAGGCAAACGCCATGCTTCATATTATATGGACCGCGCCAATTTCCTGCCTTATAACTCTTGTCGTCCTTCTGATTAACCTGACGTACAGCGCTCTAGCCGGTTTCGCACTCTTGGTGATCGGTATCCCAGCATTGACCAGAGCAATTCGCTTGCTATTTAGACGCCGTGCTGTTATTAATAAGATTACGGATCAGCGAGTGAGCCTAACACAAGAGATTCTTCAGTCAGTCCGTTTTGTGAAGTACTTTGGGTGGGAAGGGGCTTTCCTCGAACGTCTCAAGGATATTCGAACTCGAGAGATCCACGCTATTCAAATCCTCCTAGCGATTCGAAACGCCATCAATGCCATCAGCATGTCGCTTCCCATTTATGCCTCCATGCTCTCGTTTATCACCTACTCGCTTACCGACCACGGGCTCCCAGCCGCTCAAGTCTTCTCATCCCTCGCGCTTTTCAACGGTTTACGTATGCCCTTGAACTTGCTTCCCTTGGTTATTGGCCAGACGGTAGATGCTTGGTCGTCACTTAAGCGTATTCAAGATTTCATGCTATCAGAGGAACAGGAGGAAGACGTCGTTCTGAAGCCCGAGGGAAAGAATGCGGTTGAGGTGCACAATGCTAGTTTTACCTGGGAAAGAACACCAAACCAAGAATCTGAAAAGTCCGATGGAAAAAAGAAGGGCAAGAAAGGATCTCAGCAAAAGGATACGAAGAAAGCTCCGAAAGCTGGCAACGGTGGTTCAGAAGAGAGCACCGAGGATACAGCTAGTACGCTTGTTGAGGAACGCGAGCCATTCAAACTCCAGGATTTAAACTTCGAGATTGGTCGAAACGAACTGGTTGCTGTCATCGGAACTGTTGGAAGCGGGAAGACTTCCTTGCTTGCCGCACTTGCTGGAGAGATGCGGAAAACATCGGGTGAAGTTGTGCTAGGAGCATCTCGAGCCTACTGCCCGCAATACGCCTGGATCCAGAACGCGAGTGTCCGGAATAACATTCTCTTCGGTAAGGAGATGGACCGCGAGTGGTACAAGGAGGTTGTGAAAGCGTAAGTCAAGCTATATCGAGCAATTCTGAGTGACAAAGACTAACTCGTTATAGTTGTGCTCTGCAACAAGATTTGGACATGCTCCCCAACGGCGACGCTACCGAAATAGGTGAACGAGGCATAACGGTTTCGGGAGGTCAGAAGCAAAGATTGAATATCGCGAAAGCCATCTATTTCGACGCTGATATTATACTCCTGGATGACCCGCTCAGCGCTGTCGATGCTCATGTTGGCCGGCATATCATGGACAACGCTATTTTAGGCCTCCTAAAAGACAAATGTCGTATCCTTGCCACGCATCAATTGTGGGTTCTTAACCGCTGTGATAGGATCATCTGGATGGATGGCGGTAAAATGCAAGCGATCGACACGTTCGACAATCTGATGGCGAACCACCCGGGTTTCAGACAGCTAATGGAGACAACGGCTCTAGAAGAGACGAAAGAGGATATTCCGGCTACCGTCGAAGAAAAGACGGATAATAAGGATAAGAAGAAAAAGAAGCGAGGCCAAGGGTTGATGCAAGCGGAGGAGCGAGCAGTAGCAAGCGTTCCGTGGTCTGTTTATACCTCATATATCCGAGCTTCTGGAAGCATTCTCAACGCTCCGCTCATAGTGGCCGTACTATTGCTCTCTCAGGGTGCCAATATCATGACAAGTTTATGGCTCTCATACTGGACATCAGATCGCTACGGACTAACGACGGGAGTATATATTGGCATTTACGCCGGCTTGGGCACGTTACAAGCAATACTGATGTTCGCTTTCTCTATCATCTTAGCCATATGCGGCACAAACGCTAGCAAAACTCTTCTCGGGCAGGCCGTGACAAAAACTCTTAGAGCGCCGATGTCATTCTTCGACACGACGCCATTGGGCCGTATAACGAATCGATTCTCCAGGGACGTCGATGTTATGGATAATAACTTGGCTGATGCGATGAGGATGTATTTCTTGACGCTAGCCATGATCATATCAGTTTTCGCGTTGATTATCGCCTTCTTCCACTACTTTGCTATCGCTTTGGTTCCCCTTGCCATTCTCTTCATACTTGCGGCATCGTACTACCGAGCCTCAGCTAGAGAAGTGAAGCGTTTCGAATCAGTGCTTCGGTCTGTCGTGTTTGCTAAGTTCAGCGAAGGCCTTAGTGGTGTAGCATCTATCCGCGCGTATGGGCTAAAGGACCGTTTCATCGGCGATCTTCGAAACGCCATCGATGAGATGAATTCGGCCTACTACCTAACCTTCTCAAACCAGCGGTGGCTATCCGTGCGTCTAGACGCCATCGGAAACGCGCTCGTGTTTACCACGGGTATCCTCGTGGTCACATCCCGTTTCGACGTTTCACCGTCGATTGGTGGTCTCGTGCTCTCGTACATCCTATCGATCGTACAGATGTTGCAGTTCACGGTAAGGCAGCTAGCCGAGGTGGAAAACGGTATGAACGCGGTGGAACGCCTCCAGTACTACGGCACACAGCTCGAGGAAGAGGCGCCCGAGCACACGATCGAGGTTCGTCCCACGTGGCCCGAGAAGGGCGAGATCATCTTTGATAACGTCGAGATGCGGTACCGCGAGAACCTGCCCCTGGTACTTAAGGGTCTGGATATGCACGTTCGCGGTGGTGAGCGGATAGGTATTGTGGGACGTACCGGAGCGGGCAAGAGTTCTATTATGTCAACTCTGTTCCGCCTGGTCGAGATTTCAGGGGGGCACATATACATCGACGGTCTGGACATTTCCACAGTTGGCCTACACGACCTGCGCTCCCGCCTCGCTATTATCCCTCAGGATCCAACGCTCTTCCGTGGTACCGTTCGAAGCAACTTGGACCCCTTTAACGAGCATACGGACCTAGACCTATGGTCCGCCCTCCGCAAAGCAGACTTAGTCCCCGCCGACGCGAATATTGACGATAAGGACCCCTCGCGTATCCATCTTGACAGTGTCGTTGAAGAAGATGGACTGAACTTCTCGCTTGGACAACGGCAGCTGATGGCGTTAGCACGTGCTTTGGTGAGAGGCTCCCAGATCATTGTGTGCGACGAGGCGACGTCGTCGGTAGACATGGAGACGGACGATAAGATTCAGAAGACGATGGCGGTTGGGTTTCGCGGCAAGACGCTCTTGTGCATTGCCCATCGGTTGCGTACTATTGTTGGATACGATCGTATTTGCGTTATGGATGCGGGTAGGATCGCGGAATTGGATGCCCCAATCGCGCTTTGGAGACAAGGAGGCATATTTAGGAGTATGTGCGACAGGAGTGGTATTCGGGAAGAGGACATTACCAATGCTACGAGGGGGTTGAGTGGCGAGGTCGAGGATGGAGAGGATAAGGACATGGAGTTAGGAGAGGGGTCGGGGGGGAAGGGTGACGAGGTTTAGACGAGATCAGCATGATTATAGAAGACTGGATGAAGGGGGTGACGTGATATGGGACGAGATACGCCACGATAGGACGGGGTTTATAAAAATTAATATTGAATGGATGTGGTATATAGGTAGGTAGCGATACACGGATATATATGAAGTGCTAATGTGAATATTTTACCCAACTATGATTTTGAAGCTCTATATGTGTTGAGAGGGTTAGGGTTGCTGTTCTTGATGAAATAGTGTTTATGGTCTCGCGTGTACTAATAAGTCTGATATCTGGGACGACTAAGGGATATACTACAGAAGCTTAACCTCGTGCTTTTTTCAACGCAATAATGGTAGGGCTGAATGTCCCGGAGCAAGAACAAACACCGTGTATACGAGTTTCATATGCACGGATTTGTAGACACGCTTAAGCCAGCAAGGGAAACAAGAAGGTCGAAATGGCTGGAAGGTATATATTTAGATTTGCTCCAAGGAGCCGCTTTGACCTTTGTGCCACAGAACGACGTTCCAACGGGTAGGAAGTTGTCTGGGCGGGCTCGTGTAACTGCTTGTATTACTACATAGGTAGGTAGGTAGGTAGGTAGGTATGTACCTATACTGTCTGTATAATACAAAATCCGATGCACATCTCCCGCTCATACGCCCACCCTATCACAGCCCATACCGTACCGTCTATATGTAGGTACAACACCTACCTGTATATTATTCCATCCCGCCCTCATTCGCCCCTCCGTTCCCTAGCTCAAGCCATTCCCGCAACCCCTTATCTCATCACATCCCTAGCTAGCTAGCTAGGTACGCACGTCGGTATCTCAGATCCGACAGCCCCTTACATACGTATGTGCCTACATACATAGGCAGGACACGGGGATGTTATTCGGGTTCCCGCATCTGCACTGGCATCACAAGCACATGCGTCATTCCTGCAGATACCCGTTCCGCCCTGCAGATCTCGCCCCTCTGCCCTGCCCACCTGCCTACCTATGTACTATGGTTGCAGGCCAAAGAAAAACGACACTGTCAGGTACCGCTAGAAATGGTTAGATACCACCCCACACTAAATCAGCCTTGGGGTGTCCAAGGTATTCAAAAGGTACAATTATCAAAGATATTGAATATATTAGCATTTATTATACTAAAAAACTCGAAATTTATATCAAAATGATCGGTTTATAATACTGGATCTATTGATTCAATTTATTAGTTCTTAAAGTTGGGTTCTTTAGTAATTATTATAAAATATGTATAAATATGTGCTTGAGATGAAAGAGTATAGCACAGGCCATAATTTAGCGCGAGACTTGCGACCGGGGTTTTACTTACCCCTAATACCATAGTAGGTATCTGATCTATCTATCTATGATATATAACTCGTATCTCGTTCCCCGGAGTTTCTATACACTTATATAAATATATATAAATGCTTAATAGGACATCGTAACACCTGCGTATCTCTACGCTTCTGTACAACAGTACCTATATATGCACACGCATACTCAAGACAACCCAGACACTCAAATAAACCGCCAACGTACCCCTGATCTGCCAAAAACTCCACATCGAGCATCACATCTGCATCCAGAAACCGTCGAAGGCTGCTTAAAGATAATATTATATCAGCCAACAGCCTTTAAGGAATCTTAAAAGGGGGAGACTACACCACGCCAAGTCTGGTTCTACCTCTAGTATATCCCCAGCTATATCCCCAGCGTGGCGATGGATTCATGACGTAGTTTTTTCCTTGACGTGTTGAAATCTCCGCCCCCTTTTCTTTGTCTTCTCAAAAAAAAAAAAAAAGAAAAAGAAAAAAGTTCGTCAAAATAGGTATGTAATACGTAGTACTATACTTATACTACCTATGCTATGCTATACTATACTATACCGTAGTAATAGATATAGTAGCATCAAGGTCGGCCCCCAAAATTGCCTCCCTTTGCCCTGAACTCCAACTCCAATGCCCATTACACATGTACACGCGTACGCGTCTCGTCTTTAATTTACAGCAAGCAACGATACTCGACGTGCCGGGGTCCGAACTGAGCTGAACATATTAGGTCGTTCGTTCGACCGATCGACCGATCGTCTTCACCACCGGAAGCCTAAAATCCCTTTTCCACCTCCACCCTCCACCGCTTTACAAGGATTGGTTCATCTGCCCCCCCAATGCCGGATCATTGCTTGGAATAATAAATATTTTCTTTCAACAATACTTTGTGCGGAAAAGACTTGTAAATGCCCAAACACCATTGCCTTCCTTTTCCCGACTCCGCTGAAGCAGACTCTTTGCCGGATATCTAATGCCGGGGTTGTGATGAACTCCAGGTATGGTGATGGCTAGGAGGTGGGAATTGGTTCTTCGGGTCGTCTAACAAGTCGTCTAAGAAGGCACTAGGTGCCCGTCCGCTGGGCGGTCGGGTTAGGTTCAATGAGCTCGCGCTCATGTTTCGCTGTGCTAGATTAGTACGAGGTACCAGGCTAGGAGACTCGGGCGGAGTGTGTCCAAGAGGTCGCGGATGGCCGTGAGAATCGGGCCGTAAGTTCGTCATACTGATAGAATGACCGTGGCCTTGAGGAGAACCTGACCCAGCGGCGTAGAAGCCGGAGGGCAAGAAACGAGACTCACGATTGCCGCTGGAGGTAGTAGGGGCAGTGGGCGAGAAGAAGAGGTTGGACTGGCTCGGCGTTTGCGAAGGGATGGGCCCCCGCGTTGTTCTTCGTATACCGCGACCCGACCCGCCATTGCCAAGCGAAGCAGAGGATGCCTGGTCGGTGTACTTGTAGAATGGGGGTGGCTGCGACGGGAATGTGGCCTTGTCGTTAGCGAGTTGCTGGGCTAATGCTGCCTTCTTGACCGAGCGGTGCAGGAGACAGGCAACGACGGCGCGCCATATCAAAACGGCAGCTCCAAAAGCACCTAGGATAGCTCCGACAGCGATGAACACGGTACCTTCCGGCACGTTCGACGGCTGCATGAACGGAGCATTCTTCGTAGGGGGGACGGAGGGAGCAGGATAACTATATTGACCGGGAATAGTAGGAAGAGGGCCGCCATCGTCGTCAGATGAAGTGCTAATAGGCGGGGGCGTATCAGTGGATGAAGGCTCCGATGTTATAGTACTAACACCGCCTGTCGATTTTTCCGTGGGAGTCTCGGAGGGGGTCTCGGAAGGCTCATCAGATGTGGGAGATTCCTTGTCACTGTCCGTCTCTGTTGGCGTAGGCGTAGGCGTAGGCGTAGGAGTTGGAGTTGGTTCGGGAGTAGGGGTTGGTGTCACGTCGTCTCTTTGGTCATCGTCGTTTCCTTGAGCGACGACGTTAGAGGCGAGAAGGGCGACCAGAGCGAAGAGAAACGGTTGTGTGCGCATGATGGGCAGATCCGCGATACGACACGACAAGAGACGGCACGAGAAGTAATTAAGCGAGGGAAAGACACGTCGAAGTCGGTTTTATTATTGCGCGAAACGCGAGCGCAAGATAGAATAGGCTGTGGTACTATTTAAATACTGTCGGATAACAAAAGTTTACTCTGAGGTAAGTTTTTGCTCTGTTGTGATTGTGGCTGAGCGAAGGTACGACGATCTGGAGTCTCTCGTATTTGGCCCCAACTCAATTACGAAAAGGTAAAAAAAAAGACGGAACGAGGGTTATAAAAAAATGAGGTTTCGAAAGCCGAGTAAAGTTTGAAAAATGAATGTGAATTAACGACGGACGAAGAAATAATGTTTGATTAAAAAAAGTTTATTGGTATCGCATTGTTGTTGTTTATTGCCGAATTTTCCTATGAACCTCCCACCAAATTGGCACCAAATTGGGTTTGCTGGTGTTTGATTGATGAGGTGAGATGAGAACGGGGACTGGTTTAGAGACGGCTTGGTGGACGACGGGTGGACGACGGGTGGACGACGGGTGGATGTGATGGTTGATAGTGGATGGGACAAAACGGTCTAAATGGTCAAATGGGGACCAACGAAGAAAAGGAGGGAAAGGCTAAGAGGTTAAAGCACAAAAAGCAGGCACGACCCTTGCCCCATTCGAGCCTACCTAACCTAGTTTAAGAATCCAAATTGAGGAAGACGAGACGAGTAAAGGCTCGCGTAAATGACTTTGATTGTACTAGTACCTTTTTCAATACGCATTACTAGGTACATGTAGTTCGATTTGCTAGCACCATCTTACTACATACAGCACTTATAGCACCTACCTACCCAACCTAGGTAGATACATAGCGATCCAACCCCGTCTAGCCCGTCGTATCGTACATAGGGGTCTTAAGGTTCGCTAGGACGTACAGAAGTAACGATACATCCAGACATTACCATGCGCGAAGCACGGCATCGGCGAATATGGAAGCCCACAGATACGCTGTGCGACTCGGTAGTACGGCGCACAGCAGCGGCCGCAGTTAGCCACTCCAACGAATCTATTCTATCCTATCGGAGCGCATGCTACTCACTTAGGTATGGACTTGATGTAAGATGTTCAGTATGAGCAGCGCAGGCTGGAAATGATAGGCATAGCACATAGAACACGCCAAATTCCACGTGGTGGTCCCTTTTACCCTAGACATAATTGTAAGACATCCCCAGCCCAGCTTTAATAATAGGTGTTTGTATTATGGTGGGAGACTTGACAGAACAAAGAAAGGCTGGCTAAATAAGACGCAATGACTGAAGCGGGTTGGTAAAGTTAATAAAAAAAAGTATCGGTACCAATGGACGATGACTTACATACACTACATGCAGCGCGCAACGTGCAACGTGCGCATTGACCAATTTTAGACGCCAAGACCTAACCTAAACCTTCCATACGGGCAGACGGGTCGCACCTGGGCACCAGCCCGGCGAAACTTTGACAGACGGCTAATCTGATATTCCACTTTCCAGGGCGGTCAAGATTTTCCATGGGCGGCAGATTTATCTCGATAACTGCCCATACCCATACTCTATACTCTCGCAGACGCCACACCAAAGCTTTTAAAACCAGCTTGCGACGCAAACCCTCGTAATCGAAAATCACCTTGCATATACGCTTCCCGAGACCAGAAAAAAAAAAGAAAAAGAAACCAACCAACCAACCAACCAGGAATCTATACCTCACCCCTCACCATGGGTGTCGCAAAGAAGACGCGCAAGTTCGCCCAGGTCCGTTCTCACCTCCACCACACAGAAAACATCTTATCGATAAGAACGTGTATACTCGCACGGCTGCGAACCAACCGTCGACTAACTCCGCGATCGTAGGTCAAGCGCACAATCTCGCGCCGCGACGCCCGCCTAAAAGAGAACCAGGCCAAGAACGCCGACAAAGTCGCCGCCGAAAAGGCCAGGACCTCCGCCTCGGGCGACATCGTGCGGCGGGAGGTCCCGCAGCTGCCCTCCTCGCTATTCTTCCAGCACAACGAGGCCCTCGTCCCGCCCTACAGCGTCCTCGTCGACACCAACTTCCTCAGCCACACCGTGCAGCGCAAGCTGCCGCTGCTGGAGTCCATGATGGACTGCTTGTACGCCAAGTGCACGCCCATCATTACCAGCTGCGTCATGGCCGAGTTGGAGAAGCTGGGTCCCAAGTATAGGATCGCGCTGAGGATCGCGCGGGACGAGAGGTGGGAGAGGTTGCAGTGCGACCACAAGGGCGTCTATGCCGACGATTGCATCGTCGACCGTGTCATGTAAGTCCAGTCCCGCACCGGCGACGCAAAGGACAAGATCTCGGAAGCTAACCGCGATCGAACAGGAAACACCGAGTATACATCGTCGCAACCAACGACAAGGACCTCTGCCGCCGGATACGCAAGATCCCCGGTGTCCCCATCATGAACGTCGCTCGGGGTAAATACGTCATCGAGCGGTTACCCGGTGCTCCTCAATAAGCCAACTAGTTAGGATCTGGAAGTTATAATACGCGTGCATAAGGTATTTAAAAAAAAGGCATCCCGGCGTTACGGCAGATATTATAATGTTAAATGTTAAGGTTGGCTTTGCGGCATACCAGACGGCGTTGTGGGCTCGGTAAATAGGTATATATAAAATAAGAAGCAATTGACTTAATTCAAGCAAAGCTAAAAATACAAATTAAACGTTTGCTGGTCAGGCATGTTCTCAATTATAAAATTTTTTTTTTTTTGAAATAATCATGTTGAATAAACGGCAATGCAATTATTATCCCCATCTCCTTTTCGGGGGTCGAGGCCACCTGGGATGGGTTTCTATGTACAATGATAACCTCGTTCCGTTGAAGGGTTTCCTATACCCAACAGCTCTCGTCGTAAAACAAAACCACCGGGTATCAAATGGGTGGTTAGTTACCTTTTTTTAATTCTATAATCCACGTCACTGCCACACGCATGTAATGGAGTCATACCGTGCCGTTCCATTTCCCGGGGGGGAAAAGGGGGAGCTCGATGAGAGTAAAAAGAGAAAAAAAAGCCACACAAGAACGCCATTGTCCACATTTCCCGTTGGAGAGAAAAAAATCGTCTACTGTACACCCCTTTTTGTTGCGCCCTTCGGCAAGAGCTTACTCCATAGATGCATATATATCAAGGCGGGTTTACCCAGAGGCAATACCGTCTTAAGAAGAGGATCAAAATGCAGTAAAAACCGCCCCGCGCCAGACAAATGTGTAACAAATACGCCGCTCCAACATCGGACGTGACGAAGTCATTAGGAGGACTAATTGAGAAAGCCTTTACAAGCTGCGGTCCCGCAGAGGCACGGTATACGATCCAAGCTCCCTATTTCTCGCTCAAACTTGTAGTCGTATGTCAATTCCTCGTCTATAACAATTTGTGTTAGTATTATATGAGACTATTAGATGGATATATATAAACTTACTCTGAGCAATATCTCGCAGGGCGTAAATGACAATTCTCTTGCTACCCTCCACCTTGATGATCTTGGCGGTACAATTCGGCATGCAGCTGTGATTGATAAACCGTGCAATGCCGCCCTTCTTCGTTGCGTCGATAACCGTGCTGTCGTCGATACGGAAGAGATAACTGCTACCGATGCCACTCTTGAGATAACGGTTCTCCCGGATCTCAGAAATGGACTGTCGGACTTCTTCGCCGACGTACTCGATGATCATGTCGTCCTTGTTGATGTTCTCCATGGCATAGAGACCCCAGTTATGAATGGCAGAACGGGCAAATTTGACTGGCTTCTTCCGTTTCTTAAGCTGGTTGAACCTCAGAACATCCGAGTCCTGGCCGAGAGTTCTCTTCTGATCGTTTAGATCGGCCACGAAACGACGATTGTTGACACGGTTTGCTCTCGAATTGCCCTTTGCTAGTAACTTCTCTGCCGCAAGCTTGGCCGCTTCTGCTGCTGCTGCCGCTGCGTCTTTCCCGTCTTTCTTCGCTGCACGAAGTTGTCGCTCTTCCCTTGCTTTTTGGACCTTGAGATGATGAGGAAGGTATTTGGATTTCTCAGAGTTGAGAATCTTCTTCACGCCTTCAGTACGAGCACATCCGGTAGGATTTGGCACGTAATAACCCTCAATAGTCATGGGCTCATCGGGTGATAACTCGTCAGTGTTAAGTTCTCGCACGCGATTGTGCCTCCATACCCAAAGTTTAGGATCGCCAATGTCAGCAGACTTGAACTTTTTCTTTAGTTTGCTGACGTCAGGGTAGTCATTGAGTTGAATATCGATCTTCGACATGGCCCTAATAGACAAAGTAAATGGTTCTGGGAGGGCCATCGCTGGAAGGACCTTGTCAGAAAAGCGATCATCTTTGAGAACTGGTTCCTCTACTACTGCCTCTTCTAAGGCAGGCTTCTCTAACTGTTCTTCGGGCTCTTGGGTTTCTTCTTTGCTCGCTTGTTCCAAGGCCTCCTCGACATATGCTTCCTGCTGCTGCTTCTTCATAGCCTCGCGCTCCTCGAAGAGCTGTTTCTTGGTCTTCTTTTTAGGTTTTGCTATGGCCACCCTCTTTCTTCCCTTGACAGGCTTCTCAGTTGGTGTGGGCAGCTGAGTGACATCGAGGCTCTTGGTATTGTCGCGTTCGGCATCAGGCATAGGTACGTCAGTCGGACTGGGGAATTCATTCTCGAGGGTATCAATGGTAACACCAAAAAGCTCTTCGTCGGACTTCTTTTGCCGTTTGATAGCAGCTTCAACGTGTAAGTCGAGCTTGCGCTTCTTTGTTTTAAAGGGGCCATCATTGACAGGGAAACTAGCGTCTGTCATGGAGTCTTCATCACCGAAGCCATCCTCGAAGACATCATCTTCCGTGCTCATCCGGCTGCGAGGGCGTGAATCTGCCTCTTCAACGTCGCGCGCGATAGAATCGCGATTTTCTGTCTCGTCTTCGGATGCTTCGTCGTCACTGTCTGGCGGTTGCAGCCGATGATGGAGAGAACGGAAGGCATTATGTACCACAGAAGATCTTTTCCGCGCGAACGGGTCTGTAAATCCATAGTTTCGTTGCGCAGCACCTTGGCCTTTGGCCTTCCTGATACGAGGTAGAGCAGTGACATCAAGACGGGCAGTGCGGCGTTCGATCGGGTCGGCTCGCGAGTTAGGTGTACTAATTGGGGTCTCGTCACGCTCTTCGACGCTGACTACAAGCCGTGTTGAGCTAGCCGGATCTTCGAGGTTCAATTTTCGCCTTTTGGCTACATGATTAATCGGGTCTAAAAATGTAAATAGAGCAGGTATAGCGACTTTAGTCCTAATATGTCTAATTAGATGCTCTTTCATCTCGCGGCGGACCGATTCAACGGCCTCGAGTACAGGGTCGAAGTTTTTCGCTCTTTGTTTCTTCTCTTCTTCCAAAACTGCTTCTTCGTCTCGACGTCGCTCATCCCGTGGTCTATACTGATGTTCGTCTCTATAGCGCGTGTCTGCCAGCGGCCTCCTTTCTGGTTCGCTTCTTTTTAAGTAAGAAGAGGTAACGGGTCCAGACGATGGAACACCGTGAAGTTTCATTGCCATAGTATAAGTGAAGAAGGCACTACCATCCGCTGATCTAAAACATCGATAGGCTTCGTCACGACCGAACGTGGTATTGGGAAAGATTATATAGTAACCAGCGCGGTCGGCTCGTATGTCGTCGAATTGGAATGACTTTAGACGCTTTTTCATATGGGGTATCGTTGTAACCATTACCGGAACGCTAGAGTCGGGAACGAATACGTATGGTTCGCCTTTGAGAGTAGCTGGAACGGACTGCATATCGACCGACACGGAATAGGCCTTAGGCTTCGTCGGGGGCGCCCAGGCAGGCTCTACTCCTAATGAGGGTCGTCCTCGATCGGCAGCAGGTCCTCTTGGGGCGGCGGGGGGCGCTCGGCTAAGGAGCTCTGGTGGCATTAATCTTGGACCAGTAGGCACAGGTGGCGTAGCAGTTGTACGCTTTGCTTCGATTTGGTCCTTTTTAAGGATGGCCTCTAGCATGAGCCTACTTTTCTTGCCATCACGATCAAATTCTACCTTGATATGGTTTCCTTCGATCTTCTTCCCATTCATGGCCCTGGCAGCTCTTCTTGCAGCATCGACGGCCGAGATAGGAGGTCGTCTTGGTTGTTTCGAGTCCCTATATCGAAAGGTTGCGAAGCCTAGATAACTACCTGTGTGAGGATGCAACTTATTGCTACTCTCGGCAATATCGCCAAACGAAGTGAAAATAGTCACGACTTTAGAAAAGGCGATCAGGGGGTTAAATCCGCTGACTACGATCTGGGTCGGTGGCCCAGGGCCAATGGAGGTGGCAGCATCATACGGGTACGGCTTGAGATTATACGGAGTCTGGCGTAACCTCGCCTTAGGCAGATGGAAGTCGACATTGATATAGTTGAGCCAACTACCCTTGGATAGGCGAGGATCTGGAGGGGGGACGTCATCTTCCTATTCATTGTATTAGCCAAAGTTCTCACGCAAAGCAGATGACGCCCCCCCCTCTATCCATATAATATATTATACGTACCAAGCCGATATTCTTGTATTTGGGTTTCAATGTTTTTCTATCGCTCGAAGACAAGCTCTTGTCGGTTGAAGGATCGTGTATGCACTTGGTTCCTTTTATAGTGAGGTTAGGGTCTCGAGCCGGGAGGCGCTTGACGTTGCTAGGAAAACTTGATGACGACCCTGCGGCCATTATAGGATTCGTACTATCAGATCTGCTGGTAGTATTGTGAATGGCGGGGGTGCGCTGCTTCGCGGCTTGTATATTTGGGGGGTTTGTGGGCGAGCCCGAAGTAGGAGGAGTGAGGTTGCTGTTGGATGCGCGTGAAGAAGCATTTATTGCAACGGAGGAATTGAAGGTGGTGAAGACAGAGGATGAAGTACTCGCATGGGAGCTTGCGGAACCAACACCATTGAGGATATCTCCTTGCAAAGACTCGGTATCATCTGTCGGAGGATGTGCGGCATCAGATAACGACGAATCGTGCTTGGCGCCATCGCGGTGAGCAGGCGTTGCTGCTTTAGAATCATGCTCGACAGCTTCTGATGTCCTCGAGGACTTCTCGCGTTCCCGTTCATTAGCCTTGTCTCTGGCGGCGCGAGGAGCGTTAGGAAAGAACTCCTTATAACCAGCGCTAGGAGCCATGATTCGGAGGGTCGAAGTTGGCGGCTTCGACTATCCACCGACCATCATATTTCGAACCGGCAATGGCTGAAAACACCATTCATCTATGACGCGAGAGGAGGTAACTTGATTGATGTATTGAAGTCGGGAGGTAGAGGGTGGTAGGGAGGGATACGCGAAACTCTTGCGTCCACGCGACAGGATCGGAGATCTGACGTGTGGACTCGTCAAAAGACAAGTATCTTTGGTCTAGAAAGGCGTAGAAGGCGAATAAAGAAAGAAAGGAGAGTAAAAACTATCCCAGTATGGTCGCGAATAATCGTAGAAGGTATGCCTGCGAAATTTGCATCAGCGAAGTCAAAACTATGCCCTGATTGAAAAAGGGCGGGCAGCAGATGGAGAATGAAGAGGCTGATGCCGAAAAGTTGAATTGGCGGTTGATGAGCAAAGCCAGATTCTGATTTCAGGGATGGGGCCAAGTCCGGGGGTGTGGTAGCCACACCTTGTGCCACAATTTTTTACTCTGTTTTTCTTTTTCTTCTTGTTGCCCAGGTCAGGTAGGCATGTTTACCTACATAGTACATAGATACTAGCGGCACTTGTACCCACATGTGGCGTTGTTAGGCTATAGGTACTGGCAGGCTACCTCTATTGAATCCGTAGGCAGGCGTGCCTCATAGGAGACAGATCCGTGCATACCCTCTTGAAAGTTTTTCTGTATTGGCAGTCGGAACATCCCCCTTATGCATTACAACGTCACCATTATTTATTATTCGCTATTCCTCGCCTGGGTGCCCGCCTGGATGTATCGCTAGCAGCGATCGAGAGCGAATCGAATCGTTTTTATCCGTCAGATCCAGAACCTGATGTGACTCCTTTCTACCTAGTCAGGCACCCGCTTTGGAGTACTTTGGAGTGCTTTAGGATGCTTTGACTGTACCTATATCCAATATATCTCTGTAATTGTTGACCCTTGCAGCCCCAAAAAATAAACGTCCCTTAACTAGCCTAATGATTCTATAGTGTATGGCAAGTGCATAGAGTTACCGGTCACTAATAAATTGATATACATTAAGTTGTTTTGATAGTATTCACTACTAGCCGTAAACAAAAATGAATTACCCATCGCGACAGCCGTTAATGAAATATAGTTACAATTGCAATTCTCTCGCAACTACTTAAGCCTCCACGTCAGCTAGACACACGACCACAGTGATTGCTATTTGTAGATAATTATATGACTACATTGTAGAACTGACGTGTGGCTCAGCCACTTGTCAGACCTCCAAACGGATGTACCGAAAACATTCAAATAATAGTCTGATCCGATTTTAGAAGTTCGCCTAGCCCTTTAATCTCAAGCGATTCATGCATAGAATCGATCAGCCAAGCATTTTTTTTACTCAACTTAGAGCGTAAATTCATAAAGTTAAGCTAATCTAGCTTGCTCGATGCCATTTAATCCAGTACCAGCGTTGAAAGGGGTCGAAGGGGGCCTCGTTACATAGTATAGGGGAAAAAGGTACCATGGCCAACCGCCTTTATGAACTATCAATACAAGAGCAGCCTGGTTACTGTTGTAATTTTTCTTTTTTTTTCTCGTGCACGTAAGCAGATGCAAACAAACTCCGTTGCACAAAATCAACCACCGACGCCAATTATCATATAAGTGATCTGAAACCTTTAATCGGCGAGTTTGAACTCAAAATCATCATCCTCATCTACACAAGGACTTTTGAGCGTACTTCCCGCAAGGAGGTCATCGTCGTCTTCATCCTCTTCGGGGTTGAAGATGGAGAGGAATGGGACTCTCTCCTTCCACTCCTGGTCTTCGGCCGCAATCGCGGCTTGTGTATGAGCGTATAAAGCAGGTTGACGTCTGAAGCTAGGTATAGGAAGAGTTGTAGTCTTTTTAGCGGGGATCCTACTGACTTCCACGGACCTGGATACCTTTCGTTGTAATAACTTAGTCGTATCATCCATCGATCGAGCTTCAGCAGCCTTCTTCGATCTAATAGTGGAAGGAGCTCTGTTCATCGCGGTTCTCTTAACTCCGAGGGGTGCCCGAACTGGAACAGAGCTCGCCTTCTTAGTGGGCTCCGGCTCCTCTTTGACACCCCACTCGATGCTGTCGATTTCTTCCTGGATACGTCTGTCGCATTCCTCCATTGCCTTTCGGTTTCTTTCCTCCAACTCCTTGTCGGCCAGCGAGACGCCACTCTCATCAACCGGGTTAAAATAGTAGTCATAATAACCCTTAAATAAGTTCTCTGGCTTTAGGGCGTCAAACTTAAGGGCGCCGTCGGGGAACACGTCAGACTCGTAAGGAAGATCCTTGGGTTTAGGAGGACAATATTCAATTTCCTCTTCACTTAACGGGTCTGTCTCGGTGTGGACTACCAACTTCTGCAACTCGGCTTGCGGCTGCTTCTGCTTAGGCCGAATGGTTCCTGGCGCCTTACCCTGGGACTTAGCATTAACTGTCTGAGAACCTTTCGCTTTCGCGTTAGTAGTCTTGTCACCTAGAGGTGCTCTGCTTCGCGGGCCTACTCGTATGCGTCAGTCCCGATGGGGATTCTAAAAAATTCAAGGGTTAAACAATAGAGCGCATACCTGAAGGCGTGGCAAGATTAGCCCTATTCACACTTTTGCCTCCCTTTGACGTGAGAGCATTCTCATTGCCTCTTGATCTGCCGCCGAGGATGCTCTTGGCACCACCTGCACCATTTTCGTCGTTCAGAGGTACTTTAATAGGCGTGTTTGCATATCTTGCACCGGGTGTCTTGGGTTGGAGCTGACGCTTCACTTGGCCTTGTTGTTGCTTCAGGGCAGCACCGTTCTGGTGGCTAAATGCCAGGTTTTCTTGATCTCGAGCAGCTAGCATCGTGGGCAAGGCAGATAGGGAGGATTAGGCGGCAATTACGGGCTATGACTCCCTGTGAACCGAATGCGATGTCGTAATTACTGTATGTTTACGTCTGTATTGTTGAGGAGAGCCAACTCCCCATCAGCACAGACTATAAACTCTAGCCTCTAGCAACGAACGAATTGTAAATGATTGGTGATTGGTAGCGTAATGTTGAAATTGGAGAGTAATATTTGGCGGTGGACAAATTATTGATGAGATGGATCCGTTGTTCGCCTCGCCCTCATTTCTGAAGGGAATGGATTAACTAAATGTTATTCTAACTCTATTTGGGTGAAATGGCAGTTGCCAAAGCAACATACCTCTAGATCGAGTACTTGGGTACTTAGACCCCTTCCAGTACCTAGGTCCAGTCTACCAGTGCCCTTATGCAACTTAGTACAGTGTCAGAGCTAGCAAGTGCTTACGGTATAATTACTACCAAATTAAACTTATTATTACGAGAAAGACCCACATGTGACAACGCTCGAGACACTGTGCGCCCAAAACAAATCATGAGACGGGGTCCCTCTATCCCCTATCGGTCACTTTCCAGGGCAATAAGGGAAGGCGGGGCAATCTTAGTACCAACCCACTCGCCGTACATATGAAATTCCACGACTATCCATTCTGTCTAGTTCTGGTTGATCAATTATTCAACGAGCTCCTTTCCCTTATTCTCCTTCAAAGTCTTTAGCCTGCCTTCGTTGCCTAACTAATCCCAAAACCACCACCTGTTTTACCAGTTATTCCTGTTGACCTTTTTTTTACCTTTTCACTTTAGCTTTCCTTCTAAACAAGCATACCAAAATGGCCGACCGCATCAGAGAGGTGAGTTTTAAGATTCCGTCTCTCAGATTTCCCCTTTTACCCCACCATCGAGGCAGAGCGCGATATCAAAGGGGGTACTCGAGACCGAGCTACAAAATGCTACAAAGTTTATCAAGGCAACCTTCCGAGACATATTTTCATATCTACATATTAATCTACAATGATATTAACATATAGCCTTTCTCTAGAGAATGAACCAGCTCCGTCTGGAGGCTGACGAATCCGCTGCCAAAGTCGAAGAGTTGCAGGCTAAGGTTAAGGCTCTTGAGCAGGAGAACCTCGCCAAGGAGCAAGAGATCACCTCCCTTTCCCACAAGAATGGCCTCCTCGAGGCCGAGAACGAGAAGCTCGATACCAACATCAAGGATCTGAAGAAGACTGCCGATGAGGGCTTGCAACATGGTACGCAGAACGAAACCCTCCAACGAAGACTTCAGCTGCTTGAAGAAGAAGCCGAGGAGGCAGACAAGACCCTCCGTGAGACAAATGAGAAGTAAGTCGCCAACCGCGCCTAAGATATTTAAGGGGTATACGGGTTTCTAACAGTTACAAAACTACAGGCTCCGCCAGACTGACGTGAAAGCCGGCCATTTTGAGCGCAAGGTACAGGCGTTGGAGAACGAGCGAGACCAGTGGGAGACGAAGTACGAGGAGATGTCCAAGAAGTACCAGGGTCTCCAGAAGGAGTTGGAGGACCTCCAGGCCGAGATCAGCAACATCTAGGGCGGTTTTACGTTCGTCGAGACCGGTGTCGCGAGATGTCGAGGCTGTGCCTTAGAGGCCAAAGATTTTCTTTTATTTTGACAGCACTGACACTATGTCAACTTATACGGCGGAGGCTTTGCGTGGTCGACCGAACCCTACCGACAATTTTGAAAGGGACAGCAATGTCGCAGTGGTAGTTGAAGAGAAGTCAAGTTTAGGGCATGTTTATTTGGTGGACGTTTTATGTTGGTATTTGCAGCAGCAGAACCCGCGAGACGGATAGAGAATGCGCTAATCAACCACTTGGTTTCCTTCTAATCTTGGCTGCTTTCTGTTTCCTCTGATTTAATTGCCTTTCCGACTTGGTCTCGTATCTGAATTTTGGTTTCTTCTTCTTGGGCGGCCTGACTTTCTCCTTGCTTCCTGGGGGAGCATGTTCCGAGTCTCGTTTTTCCGTCTCTTGATCATCCTCGCTCGACTCTTCCTCTGGCTTAGAGCTCGATAATCCATCCTTAGATACGTTGACCGACTCTATTGTGACCGTAGTGTAACGCTCTTCGTCGATGTATTCTTCCTCGTGATCAACGGGTTCCAGCGCAGGCGTATCCTGGAATCCTCCCCATTCGTCCGCCTCGTCATCCGAAGCCTCTCCTCCACCCACGTAGCCCGCCTCTTGTGCTTGCTTCAGTATAGCATTAACGTTTTGTACGTGCTCTTCGACTTCTCTCTTCCGGTCTTCGCGT
Source organism: Daldinia sp. FL1419 (assembly GCA_025201765.1). Lineage (NCBI taxonomy): Eukaryota > Fungi > Ascomycota > Sordariomycetes > Xylariales > Hypoxylaceae > Daldinia > Daldinia sp. FL1419. The sequence continues at coordinate 248,410 of MU623347.1, forward strand.
AACTATAAAGCGGGTTGTATTAGTGAAGCTAGTAGCGTTGGTTTTCTTATTCAGTTCAGCATACCTGCTTTCTAAGCTCAATCTTTTCCTGCCTAGCCCTCTGAGCGGCCTGTTCCTGCGCATTTTTTATTCTTTGCAATTTGCGCTTATGGAAACCGGTCAAGTAATCGGCGCGAGCATCGTTATCGAACTTGATCTCTTCGATCGAATGCTGAGCTTTGCGTTTCTTGGGTGGCGGTACAAGCAGGCCCTTCTTCGGTCGAGGGCGCGCAAACATTATCTTCAGGTCGCAAACGGGAGAATATGATATGGGCTAGGAGTAAAAATAATAGAGATTTCGGTACCAGCTTAAAGCAAAGACCGGCCAAAAATACAAGAAATATCGAGGTGAAAGTGTTAATTGCAGCTCGAAGCCACCGATAACAAATTTTAGTGGCTTGGACAATTGCGTCTAGTTCATTAATTTAGCATCTTCTGATTGGTCCCGCTTCGCATATTTGGCGTCTGGCCTGCTAAGTTTCAGCGCATTTGGGGGACCCTGCAGAAGCCTACAGCCTCCAAATGACGCCGTAACTTGTACCCGGAGTTTGATAAGCCGGAACATGCCGTGTTTCTAAACGGGTCAAACGTCAACTTCCAAAGAGCTACGCTTCCGTCCTCTGAGCTCAAGCCCCGTCTTACGTATTTCATCATTCAACCAACAACTATTTTCCCAAGACGCCCGATATCACAATGCGTCTCTCACGAACTGCCGCAGCGCTGGTAGCGTGCAGCGCTTCTGCGCAAGCATTTTCAGACTCTTCCCCTATCGTTATGTTCTCAAGTGCTAGGTACGCAACACAACTATTATCACCCCTTCGCCTCGCATAGACAACGTAACTAATCGCGTATAACAAACCAGCCTGGATGTTCCAGCCGACGGGAAACTAATACAATCGAATTCCGAAGCCTTCGCGACTCTCCAACAGCTCCTCAAAGGTTGCCCGACCGACCGATATCTCATCGTCTCGCAGCCGAATCTAAATAGGGCCAAGCTAGTCGGTGATGCAGTTCCGAACCTCCTTCGCTACAATGACAAGGCACAGAGTCGCTACTCACTTCCGGAAGTGATTGGAGAGTTAAACACAGACGATGTAGTAGCATATGTGAAGAAGTCCTGCAAGGGAAAGACGGACTTGTACGTGGAGCAACTCGAAATGACGCCCCTACCATCCGCCAACGACGCCCATACGTTAGGAGAAAATGGTAAATACGGTTATCGACCTTGCTACGGGGATAAGTTGCTGACGGGATACAGATGATGAGCTTGGCATGGTGCTCGAGCAATTCGACAGAGAAGGCTCTTACACGGTCATCTACACGGGTACTCCGCGAAAGGAGATTCCCCGGACCTATACGGCCTCGTTTCAAGATGGCATGCCCACAGAATTGAAGAGGGACGTCCAGTCCGCCCAAAAGAGGGCTATTAATAACTCTAATAACCTTCCTCTATTTGAAAAGTACCAATACTTCTCGACAGGCCAGTCTTCGATTAACTCCTTGCGATAAGATTCCCCTGCTAACAAACATACAGGCATCTTCACGGCTCTCGTCGCTTTGGTCATCCTCCTATCGATTCTCTACGGCGGTATTGCCGCAGTCGCCAGCCTCGAAGTTCCATACGGCGCATTCGACAAGGAGATGGGTCCTGCCGCGCAAAAGAAGCAGTAGACAGGAAACTTATTTGATAGAGTAGTAACTAGAAGAAGTCGAGTCGAAAGATGTATCAGGACCGCGTGTGGTCGGAGCAGTATGTATGAATTACTATTGGGATATCGGAGTCCGGGTAACGGGTAGCATCATGGAAGAAGGTCGAAATAAAGACTGACTTCACCAAGCAAGCAAAGGCATGCATTAAAAAAAACATCATTTATCGAGACGTATGGAGACTGTTAGCAGTGTAGATATAAGTATATGCAACTAGAATTGACCGCGGCTTTTTTCCTTTTCCCTTTCACCTCGCCCCTTGATATTTTCTCCGCCGTGTCTGTGTAGTAAACCACGTACGTTTTATGACAGGTAGTTCTTTTTTTGCGCCTCAGCTTTAACTCCGGAACGCCTGCCCAAGTCTTGCGCTTTAGACGTCTAAATTGCAGATGGGTTCGCAATGCAGTTCTCGCCCGCCTCAAAGCCACTCTTCCGTTCAGACCAAGTGGCTCGGCAGGAGGAAGTTAGCGATGCCCTCGCGCACGGCATACTCGTGGCCGCAGTTGGCGCATACGAGCTTGCCCTCCACGATCTGAGTCTCCATAAGCAGGTTGTGCAGGTCCTTCATCTTCTTCTCGTCGCCTTGTAGCTCTTCCACTGACGGAGCCTGGGGCGGTAGGGCTGGGAAGCCAAGCTGGGCAATTTTTAGTTCTTGTATTCAACAGTACATCCTTCGTCGTGTTTGTTCAAAAGGATATGATATAGCTTTATAGAATAAGAAAATTACATACTTCTGTGGCTGTCGTAGACAGAGCCGTCCAATCGATGCGGGGCAGCAAATTGAGCAAAAGTTGAGCGTTCACCTCGATATCGTCCTGCACCAGCTCTGCATCTTTGGGATGAAGAGGATATGAATTTGAAGAGCTTTTGCACGCCTTGACCGCGCAGGTCAGGAAATTTAAACTAAGTACCTTCATCTCGGCGTAGGGGAGTTGTGGTTATGAGATTGATAAGAATTGTCTAAAATTTCTAAGGTTAAAGGCCTAGAAATTTTGGCTGGCGCAAATAAAATTTGACGGTTTTTTAATAAGTCACACGTGATGGAGACGACAACAATAACAACGAATACAATCACGATTAACCGCATTTAATAGATAAAAGACACCATCTCGGTCAGATATACCATATATTTAATTTTCGAAAGGAGTAAATAACCACAAAATTCTAAGCCATCGTCTTCTCGTAGGCAATGTCGTCCCGGTCGTTTCTCCTCTTTGATAGACGAAGGTAGAATGCGACAGCAGCGAGAATGACACCGAAAAGAAGAGCCTTTTGGAAAACCGACCATTCAGCAGAGAGAGCAGCAGTCTCGTCAACTACAGGCTTCTCCTGCTCGGTAGAATGACCCGAGGCCCATTCGGATTCACCTTGATCACCTGGAACCGGATGGTAAACGCATCAGTAAGAAAACGACGGAGGCAGGCGGGACGAGTACGGTGGTTTGGGATTTGTGTGTTTATAGCTCAACGTGGATACCTTCAGGCGGCACCTCGAGCTCTCCGCTCTTGGCAATCTTAACAGTCTGCTCTGGCTTGTCGCCAGGCCTGGTCTTGACGTTCTCAATCTTCTTGACAACATCCATACCTTCCAACACCTCACCGAATACGACGTGTCGGCCATCCAACCACCTAATTTGCTGTTAGCATATGCAATTCTATTATTCCCCCTTGGCACTGCTCATCTAACTGAGAAGACTTACGAAGTAATAACGGTGGTGATGAAGAACTGAGAACCGTTGGTGTCCTTGCCAGCGTTCGCCATGGAGAGAAGACCCTCCTTGGAGTGCTTTAGCTTGAAGTTCTCGTCGGGGAACTTCTCACCGTAGACTATAGAGGCGAGTAATTAGCACATCGTCTTGACCTTATTAAACAATTCACATTGTATCATAACTTACTCGACTTGCCACCAGTACCGTCACCCTTGGTGAAGTCACCTCCCTGGATCATGAACTGCTTGATAACTCGGTGGAAAGTAGATCCCTCGTAACCGAAGCCCTTCTCGCCAGTAGCAAGAGCTCGGAAGTTCTCGGCAGTCTTGGGGACGGTCTTGCCGTAAAGACCCATAACAATTCGACCAAGAGGCTCATCGCCGTGTGTAATATCGAAGTAGACCTTGTGGGTAATCTTAGGTCCCTTGGTGGCGGCAGCCGTCTGCGAGAAGCAGATGACGCTTAAACCCACCAGCAGCAGAGCGCTGGCGAGAAGTCGGCGAAGGTTGAACATAGTGAAAATAGATACTGCCAAGACCAGTCAGGCAGATTAAAAGAAATCAATTGAAATGTGGTGATGGTAGATGCCCTTGGGGAAAAGTGGCACTATTTCAAGGAATAAGAAATAGGAAGAAGGATTGTAAAGGACACAGAAGCTCAATTAATAAAAGGCGACGTTTCAGCGCTGGAGCTCGTTGCAACTTCTTAGACCCCTGAACGACCTAAACGGAAGTGACCTAATAACAGCCTGCGGCGGGTGAATGCGGGGTCCACCAAGTGCACTAAAAATAATGGTTGCAAGCCTATCAGCTTATCTTGCAGCGTAACACGACTAGTTAGTTCAAAGATGTACTGCCAACATTTCTCAAAATTCGCGATTAGCTAATGATCAGTGCCGACGTTCTAAACTAATTATGCGCAATTGGTAGAAAGCCTCGTCCTGCTCGTCGCAAACTTGGAGGGGAATATTACGACAATATCTAGCAGAGGAACTTGCTAACTTGGCCCAAGATGGTGAGCTCTCCAAAGTCAATTGTCCCTTTATTAGAATTATAACTGCTAATTAAAACCCAGGCGATCATAATGGGAGTCTACTTCCACGAGAAGAAACTCGTCAGGGTAAGCCTTGTCGACTTTACCACACAAGCAGAAGCAACCCTAACAGCAAGGGACGTATAGAAAGCCCTCGAGAGTTTCTACGGTCTAGGCCCGCAGCTTTCCGCGCGCATCATGGCCAAATACACAATCCACCCTCTAGCCCGACTCGGCACAGTTTCTCCTAAGACAGTCACAGCCCTAACGGCCGAACTATCGACGATGACGATAGAAAACGACGCCAGGAGGATAGTCCAGGATAATATTAAACGATTGCGAGATATGGGTACGATTAGAGGACGAAGACACGCTATGGGTCTGCCGGTGCGTGGACAACGGACGAGGACACAGATCGAGACGGCCAAGAAACTCAATACCCTCGAGAGAGGAGGAACATACTCTAAGATTTAAACAAAAGCTGTTATAGGAGATATATTACGTCGTATTCCGAGAATAAAAATGTGTCCTGGGATATTGGCTTCGTTAGAGACGCTAGAGAAAGGCATTATAGAGGTTTACGACATATTCCAGTCGTGCTTAGCCAGGAACTATTCCGACGCATAAATCTGGGGGCGTCGTTCCCTTGTACGTCTAAATGTAAATATTGAGATATTACATTTCGAGAAGATTAAGAATTACTTTGAGGAATCTCGCGTGCCGACCATTCTTAGTGCCTTGACTTGATATACTCGCTCAACGGCACCGTGATATTGAATTCTTACGAACAATACTCTTCTTAGCCCAGTTGTGAAGCTATTTCATATTGGCAGTTGCTATTATTAGTAGAGGGTAACCAACAAGGTAGTACGAATAAGGGCCACATCGGCTACTGAGACTTTATATCCAAATCATACCCTCCTTTTCGTACTATGCTACTCGTTGATTAAATGTCTGCTCGAACAAGCTTGATAAATCATCTTCTAATACCGGCTCGCCCGCAGCTTGAAGTTGCGCGGCTACCTTCTCGGCGTCTCCCCAGACGCGCAATATATTGCCCCCTACGACCTTGCTAGCATCTTCGTCCGAAACTCCTCGGCGTAGCAATTCCGCAACGAGGTCCGGATACTTGGATACATCAGCCAGGCCCTCGGGTGTACTTGAGATACCGTCGAAGTCGCTTCCCAACCCAACATGGTCGTACCCTATCAAATCACCAATGTAGGCGATGTGACTAACCACTTGAGAAAGGGTGCTATTATCGGGGAAAAATTCGGGAACGCCATTCTCGGCACCCTTGTCAATACAGCTGATGAAATCAGGCGAAAAGTTGACTGTAAGAATTAGCACGTTGAATTACAGGTTTAGTAAGGGGGATACGTACCCATTACAATCGAGTTCTTCTCCTTCACGAGCTGGAGCACATCATCTGGGACGTTACGGGGGTGCGGGCAAATTGCGTACGCAGAGCTATGGCTGAATATAACAGGAGCTTTGCTTCCTGACCATTCTTCGCTGCCGCCTAGAACATCTCTCATGGTGTCCGCGCTGACATGAGATAAATCGACAAGCATGCCGATACGATTCATCTCGTTGATGAGCTGCCTACCCTTGGGAGAGACGCCGTTCCATACCGGAGGAGCTTTTCGGAACGGGTTTTCCCAGAGAGCCGCATCGGCAAAAATGTTTCCGCAGTTATGCGTCAACGTAGCATAGCGAACACCCAGATCATAGAAGCGTCGTAAGTTTGCGATAGAGTTACCAATTTGGTGGAGACCCTCAATACCCAAGGGCGAGATGAATTTGCCCTTCTTCCAGGCAGCTACCGCCGCTTTGGAGTCTACCGGGATCCCGGAGAACTCCTTCGAATAAGAATTTTGAAGCCGCGTCATAAGATCAATTTGCTGTAGGGTCAGTTGAACACCTGGTTACTGTTATTAGCTAGCTACCTTATACAAGCCGACGAGCTGGACTTGAGCACTGACTAGGGGCATAGTTCTCATCCGAGTAGTCCGTGCCATTCGCGGGGCAAGGAGTGAAGACGCTCCAAAAAGCACCTCCATTACGCCCTTCCCTCAACCTAGGTAGGTCGACGTGCATCGGAAGCCCGCCCTCCTCGAATGGCTTTGTGAAGTTTTCATTATAGATGTGATTATTGTACGAAGCACGGATGAATATAGCAAAGTCATTATGTCCGTCTGAAAGGGTATTAGTGATTTACACTTGATGGTTGAGCTGTGGAATTTGATCTACCTATTAAGGGGGTTTTCTTGAGAATCTTCTGAACCCTCTGTTCGATAGACTTTGGGCGGAAGTGAGAAGTAGCTCGCGAACAAGGGGAGCTCGGGTGGAGCAACGCGTATAAGATTAATCCGATGAAGAAGATCGAGGCGATATTCGCATTTGGCTTCTTTACGCGTGAAGCTCGAGAACGGAGGGGAGTCGCGCTCTCGAGGTCAGGAGTTTCTTTCTTCTCATGCATGTTGTGCATGTTGTGAAATGGACTCTTCATTGGTCCTGTTTACGCCCATGTGATGAAGATAAAAGATTGAAGGGTTAGAATGTCTTATCGAAGGCATGGTTAAGTTCAAGTGGTATTAGTCGGTTGGTTGATGCATACCTACTGTAGGTTAGGCGAGTAGGTAGCTTATTAAGCTACTTTCCGTATCTTTGGTTACCTATCATGTTAACTAATCGGAGCTACACTAGTTATACGGTTGCGGCAGTTAGTTACAATTAGTTATTACTAGGTAACTATACAGTACAATACAAAACATAACATATTCAACATAATAGTATGCTTCTTCATACCCGTTGGTCATGTACATGCAGGTACCTAACGGGAATCCGGCAAGTAGCAATTTTGCGACACGATCGAGGTCATGGCGTAAACCTCTTCAACTCGCAACTCGGCACGGGGTTTAAACAGCTTAATAAGTTGTAAATCATGAGAACGATTTACACTTCTTGTTCCATCAGCTGGTTTATAATGTCTAGCATAATTCCATCATGCACCTAATCCTACTAATCCACCAATCCACTAATCAGCTAACTTTATGTATGTATGTATATATGTATGTCTCTGACCGCCTGGTGGATGCACTATTTCCAAGTATCCAAGTATAGTTAATTACAGAGTACGAAGTTGTTAAATATATCGATCATCGAGAGGCCTCTTCCGACCTTGGTTGCTTACGGGACTCCGTAGGGCTCGACAGGGCCGATGCCCGAAAAGATCAGATGAAACGACTTGCTACAGGGTCGCTTTTACTTGCTTTAGGTACTTGCCTTTAGCGGCTTTAGCTAGCCCAATAAGGTACTTGTACAACGATCTAAGTCTTCTGGTAGCCTACTCTACTTCAGCCCACAACCAATCCACTTTTTAAATATCCACCTACCTAAGGCACACAGCCCGTAACAACGTAGGATACGTAATGGCTTCTCTAAGGCAAAAAAGTGTATGTATCTCTTACCTACCTAACGCAGGCAAGTACGAGCAGCAGCATACATTACATATCGTACCAGCATAGCATATATAGCAGCAACATATGTAGGTTAGTACCTAACCTAGGCAATAGCATAATAGCGCTCGCAGAAGGGGTGCAGAAGGTGCGAAGCAAACAGGTAATGCTGCAAACAAAAAGGAAGCACCCAAGCACCCAAGCACCCAAGCAACCCCCTGTTGTCCCAGAAAAGAAAAACCCCCTGGGGGGAGGGGAGGGGGGTCTGCAGGTCCAATCTCGGACCAATGATTTTTCAACCCTCATACACTTTTCGTGTCTAAGCTTCATCTAAAGTGCTTTATTGGTGAGGAATTTGTTAAAAAGAGGCTGAGACAGAAATAGATGGAGCCATTCTACATTTCTGTCTTATCGCCCATTCATTCTTGTACCTACATTTCGCATCTGATCTTGTTTCCAAAGGTTCCTTTTGTGGCACATCGAATACCAAATACCTACCAAATACCAAAGCAACGTAGGAGTTGAACATCCATAACTTCATCTATTTTCTTCTCCTTCAGTTTTTCTTTCAGTAATTAGTGACACGACTTCCCGTTTTGTGATACCCTCCGCCGATATCCCGACATCTTTACTTTCTTCGCCACCCCGGCCGTCTTTTAATTCCCTTTTTTCTGGTTCCCTTGTTACAATTTGGCTCGGGATCGCATAACCAGCCAACTCTTTCTTTTGCGCCTTATTACGCCTCTCGCATCCGAAGCTAGGCCCTGTCATCTCTCGATTCGAGTCAGCATTAAGGACACTGAATCGGTTACTATAAATCGGTGTTCCTGGAGGACTGCGTCATCACCATGCCGGGGTTCGCAGACTCTTTCTGGTCGACAGACTATGCCGCAGGTGAGCGCGAAAGCGAACTTATTCGACCAAATCCTTACACACAAATACTAACCATCTCGAAGGTCTGGGTGTCTTGTTCACCAAGCTCCAACAAGGAGTTCAGGAGAACAAGCAAGTCCTGACGATTGCTCGCATGCGAGCTGAAGCCGAAGAGGTTTACGGTCAACGACTTGGAGAAATTGCGCCCGCGGCCGACAAGATTACGGGCGGTTTCTCCCGCGATGATGGCGCAAGTGTGCGAAAAGTACGGACCGTGCCTTGTTCTAGATGTAGTACGGGATCATTTTAGCTAACAATGTGTTCCTTTATGTTTAGGCCTACGATGGCGTTCGAACCGAGATGGAAGATGCCGCCAAAAGCCATAAAAAGATCGCTCAGGGTATTCGAGATTTGGTTGTGAACCCGTTTGCGCGGTGGTGCGACGCCCACGAATCTCGCATTCAAGAATCCCAGGATGACTTGCAAACACGTATTAAAGCCCACGATCGTCAAGCCGAAGCGGTCAAAAAATTACGAAGCAACTACTTTAATAAGTGCCGACTGGTCGAGGACCTCGAAGAGGAAAATAAGCTGGCTTTCCAAGACCCAGAAACGAGCCCTAAGCAGAATCAGAATATTCCCGAGATCAAGGTATCGCCTAACGAAAAAGAGGAAGAAGAAGATGACGTGGTATACGAGATTGGAGATGAGACGTACCAGACGGAGCAGGTCAAGAAGATCCTGGCTCATATGTTGAATACTATAAAAATGGGCGAAACTAAAGTACCCATCCTAGGAACCTATCTCAACACGTCGTCCGGTTCCGATATAGTTGAGTACATGCAACGGCATATGGGATCGACTAGCATCAGCTACGCCGAACGGATTGGACAAGATTTGGTGTCGAACGGCTTTCTTCGTCTTGTTGGTAACGTTGGAAATAACTTTGCAAACAGTTCCAAATTCTTCTACCAGTGGCGACCAAAGGCATTCCAACTGGCAGGTGTTCCAGAGAAGAAGGCAACATTTGGAAGAACGTTTTCCTTGCCTGCAAACGGTGAAGCTGGATCCGATTCTCCCGTCGTGGGTGCCGTTAGTGAATACTTGTCGGGTTGGAATGTTCTTGGTAGCCAATACCCCAACGAAACCCCGCCGGAACGTCTGCGGCGTGAGGCTAGGGAGGCCGACGAGAAGTACAAGGCTGGTGTACGAAAGTTGGATGAGATGCGCTGCGATCTAGAGGAAGCTATCTTCGTACACCTAAGATTCATGGAGCGTTGCGAGCTGGACAGGTTAAAGGCCATCAAGACGGTGATTCTCGATTTCTCGGGCACTATTGGAAATGTTATTCCAAGCTTACAGTCTACGGTGGATCGCATGGTCCTATATCAGGAGACGGTCCAGCCCATGGGTGACTTACGATATCTTTTGGAGAATTACAGGACAGGTCGCTTCGCACCCCGAGTTGTCACGTATGAAAACTACTATAACAAGGTTGACGAGCAGACATTCGGCGTAGATCTGGAAGCTAGGGCCAGGGCAGATAAGAAGCGTGTGCCTATCATCATTACAACCTTATTGACGTATCTGGATAACCACTACCCGGATCTCGAAGGAGACGAAGCGAGACGAGGCGTATGGCTTACGGACGTTCAACTCCCTCAAGTTCATAAGTTACGAGCCAAGGTCAATAACGGCAAACCCTTTACTAGCGAGGCGCTCTCGGAATTTGACGTACCTACCGTTGCATACCTATTAAAGCTCTACCTTTTGGAGCTCCCAGGTATGTATTTTATGATTTAGATGGCAAACGAGGCAGGCTGACAAAGGATTCAGATTCGTTAGTATCCTCTCATGTATATGAGATCATCAGGACTATATACCAAACGCCGACGGCGGATGCTACCGATGAGGCACGCGTTGCTGTTCTACAGCAGACTCTCTCACAGTTACGACTCACGAATATCGCTACACTTGACGCATGTATGAACCATTTTACGAGACTAATAGACTTAACGTCAGCAGACGAGCAATACGTACACGACCTTGCAACATCCCTAGCCCCTTGTATCTTAAGGCCACGGGTTGAAACCTCGCTGACAATGGAGGAAAAACACGCATACCGCCTGGTCCGGGATTTGTTCGCACACAAAGACGCTATCTTTAGTGAACTAAAGCGTATGTCAAGCCTCACCCATTCGGGGTCGGTTAACAACAATCGACCTCGAGCCATTAGTACAGACGAGAGCAATAGGAGAGCCCACATGGAAGAGAGGCAAAGAGCTTTGCTGGAGAAAGCAGGTCCGCGTGGACGTGCCACCAGTCCAGCACCAGGACCCCGTCACCGACGTGACAGGAGCACAGGCGGGCCCGAGACTCGATTCCCTATTGCTAGCCCGACATCGTCTAACGAGCGCCACCGGAGTAGCCTTGGCAGCCTTGGCACAGTGAAAAGATCGAGCCTCGAGGTGCCTGATGGAACAGGACAATCGCCGGCGGAAGTCAACGGGGCTTCTATTGCAGACTCCCCTAAGACAGCAGAACCCGAACAGATCGTCTCCAAGCGAGACAGCTTAAACCGAAGTAGCGCTAGGTTCGTTGGTGGTCGCCGAGTCACCACCTCCTCGACGACAGGGACCGGAAGCACGCCTTCTACCCCCGTTAGCAAGGCGACAGATAGCGGCACCCCCATCCACGACCGCGGCGTGCAGCTCGTCGACGCACCCATGGATGACTAGTAACGCGTGGACTGCCCGCAGGCCCGGGGTTGTGTGAAACTGAAACTGGTACCGGAGACGGCAAAGCTAATATCCCGAGATGACACGCATATGATTCTGGTTGGCGTATATTTTTCCAGCTTTAAGAAAGGGGTGTGCTCTACTTCAACGAGGGGGGAAATGGGGAAGGGAAACTTGACGGATGTACTGACTTATCGGCGGAGCCGCTTAGCTTACGCTTAATGTAAAATGTCCCTATACGCATGTACAAGATTGTTGTTGTTGTGGTTGTTGTCGTTGCCGCTGTTGTTATTGTTGTTGTACTATGTATCGTACGCCCGCCTTTACGACCAAAACTAGTTGAATTACCCCTTTTCCCGCCGTCTTTTCTCAAATCGATTTTTTATGTAGTCTTCTGGTTTTTAGATATTAAAGCGCGTTTTCTGCCAAGAATAAAAATTCGGAGGGGTGGGTGGGTTGGTTGGTTGGTTATAGCAAGCAAAAAGCAGATACAAAAACTAGATGCAAAAGGGTATGTTGCATGCTCTCATGTTCAGTACGCTGGTTATGACGTACCCAGATAGTTTGGTTGAATTGAATCATCAGACAATTAATTAAGTTGGTTACCTTAATGAGTTGGCTCTATGTTTGTTTCTTGTGTACTTGAATTGTAGTTGTGGAGAGAAAAGGAGCGAAAGGGGAAATTCAAGGGAGTTATGAAACATGGATATTTTTAAAAGCGTCTAGATCATAGCGATGCTCATAATGATATTTCGTCTATATACCAACTAGCACGAATGTCTGATTCACTATTCATACTATTATTTATGTATATATGCTATACGCTCGCATCCGCATCATGCCGTACCCGCTTCCTGGGTCTCAACCGGCTTTGCCTTTTTCTTTTTCGGCTTGGTCTTGACTACTTCTCCCTCGGCATCGCCCTCGTTTGCAGGGGTAGCCTTCTTCTTTTTCTTCTTAACCTTCACCGCAGTATCCCCTTCGCCGTCGGGATCTGTTGTTTTCGGTTTCTTGGCCTTCTTTTTCTTGACGACGGTACCAGCAGCATCGACACCCTGAGCGACTTGTATGCGCTCATTTGCGCGCTGCATCTCGAGACGTAGACGCTCGACTTCCTTCATGGCTTGCGCCATCTCAGCTTCCTCGCGCTTCTGGGCCTCCGGATCGTACGCATGGCCAGCCGGGTCGTCTTCGAGGCTAAGTGCGCCAATACTAGTCGAGTCGACGCCAAGAAGCGACTGTTTGAGTTTCTTACTGCCGGCTCGGACCTTAGCAGCGTCTGTGCTATTCTCGGAGTCGTAGTTCCTTGGGGTACTTAAGCCGCTGCCCCCAAGGTTTTCATCTGCTGCAACAACGATCTTCTGTCGCGGCGGACGACGGGCTGGTTTAGATGCTGCGTGTTGAGAGTGGTCGACACCTGCGCTAAGCTTATCGAGGTCGAGCTCCATGATAGGGATCGAGTCAACATCTAGGTCGGGCCCATTCGAGTTTTGAAGAATATTGTGTATTGGTGTTGACGATCTTTGGATAGAATTACTTTCTCCAATATAGAATGGGTCATCACGATTCCTTTCCAATCGTTCGGCTTTCCTCTTAGCTAATATATCAGCATCCAAATAGCTCTCCTCGGTGGGCTGCTGGTAGGAGCCGGCGATTTCTTCACGGGAATCTACCAGTTTACTAATAGCTGGCTCGGAGGCCATACTCGTCACAGGTGGCCGTTGGTAATAGTAACTCTCAAACTCATCCGACTCGTCGACTGGTATCGATATTGAGTCGGCGGACGCGAGTAGAATGTTGAGATTTGGATTTATGGGTTCTTCTAGATCTAATCCTTCTGGAAGTGGGACATTCTTTTGAGCTGTTTGAGCAACCGAATTCAGCTCCCAGCCAGAAAAAAGGGAGGGTATTGCTTGTGTGAGTAGGAGAGGAGGATCTTGATGGACCGTTTCTGTCGAAGCTTCCTGGCTAGACGCTGCTTCTGCGGTAAGTTTTAGCAATTCTATAAACTCTACTGCTCGTTCCTGAACTTCAAGGTTTGGGTGCTGTACTAGGGCCTCGAAGGAATGAATGATACGGGCCATGAGGAGTGATATCCTAGATTTACGCTCAGGTGTCCAGGGAGCTAGTTGATCTCCAGCAGTTAACGAGAAGATTTTCATGGTCGATTGAAGACAGGCCGCAAGAGACTCCGGCGGCGCGGTTTTTTGTGACAATTGTAGCAGAACTCCGAGGGTATCATCTGGGGAAGATAATTCCGAACAGAATTCACCAAGAATCCAAGCAACTGGTTTTAAGGTTCCCGAAACCACAGAGTGCCCAATTCTGGCCTCGCTATTAAGCTGAGAAATAATTGCCCCGGCGGCGTGGACACACGCAGGTCGAAGTGGCTGAACCTTGACGGCAATATTGCGTAGTTCGTTCCCTATCTTCTCAGATATATCACCACCTCCTAACCTCCCAGACGTGAAAAGGAAGTCTGTATCATCGACGGGTCGTGGCAGCGGAGCAGTCCGAACGAGTTGCGTCAGTATATCAATATACCACTCGAAATCTGATAGGTGACCATAATTATTCTGAGAACACATATTTAGTATTCTGTTGATTACATCAATTTTGTAATCATCTGGCAATGGCGGGGATTGGTTCGCTGATTTTGGAGCGGAATCGATCGTCCTCTCCAAGTCTTCGTCGTCTGAATCTCCGGAGCTCAATCCCGAAAGATTTGCAGCCCTGCGGTCTCCCGAGGATAACTTGAGTTGTCTCATGAGACGACTAACGATCGATACGAGATTATCACTGCTGACCATGCCCTGTACAAGATCTAGTGCTTTGATACGGATAGAAATATCAGCACTATCAATGCACTCTAGAATAACGTCCTCCTGTTGAGCTACAAGCCAGGGATGGGTTAAAACGATTTGATTGAAAGCGAGCAGTGCCACATATTTCACTATACCACCTGATATTAGTAAATCTAGTTATAAGGGTCAAGGGATAGGCTCACAGTTCGGGTCGCCATCTACCATAATCATTCCTCGAAGTTTGTTAACGCACAGAGATGCGATCTCCTCTCTCCCATCCGCATCTTCACCACTCCCAAGAATTCCCCCTTGGATAATGCCGCTTATACACTCGTATAATAATGACATGGCAGGGGTTGTCTGGATGATTTCTGTAAGGGGCGGTAGCAATTTGCGAACAAGCCTCGGCTCAAGGGGTGTCAACGTTGCAAACTAGCTCGAGGTTAGCCAAGGCCTGGGTGTAACGAAGATATCATGCCACCCACCAGCTTGATCAGTTTTATTGCCATCCAGTTGTTACCACTATCGACTAATAGTTCGAATAGCCGGGGTGCTAAAGGGAGGAAGTCATGTGGCCGTCGCCATCCTAATTCGCATATGACATTGACAATTGCTGCCGTTACACTGGGGTCTTCGGTACTATCCATAAGCCTCTCCTTTATCTTCGGCCAGGCAGCCCGTAAGGTTTCGGGATAAACCAAGGCAAGCCTATATAGCGTGACGATTGTTTTCTTGCGAATCGCAGGATGGGTATGGCTTAGTCGAGGTAGAAGATCGGACAAAACGGATAGGGCGAGTGACGGTGTAATGACGTGCGGAAGAGTGACGATCGGAAGGGCGATGGTGGTTGTTGATGCCGCCGTCAAATCCTGGAAGACAAGTTCAGCATATTCGTCTCGTCTCGTTTCGGGAATTCTTATCGTGAGACTTGGCCTCATACCTTCTTGAGGAGATTTGTTGCCAGCATGAGGACCTCGGTATCAGGACGAAAGCTCTGAATAGCGCCAAGATATCCCACTCGCTTCTGGTGGTATTTAGGGGAAGCCATAACCTCGAGTACATTGAAGGATGCCCACGACATATCGTGCCCAAACATTTCCAGGTATACTAGTTTCAGCAAGGCAGTAGCCTTGAGATCTATAATAAAAGAGCATATAGTTAGATACCAGCCTAGGTAGTATATTTACGATGGAAGGTAGCTAACCTAGGTCCTGGCTTCGAATTTCGGAACGACATTCTTTCAAGCAGTTTTGCATATACTCCTTCTCGTTTCCTTTATGGTTCCGTAGGCCTCGGATGAGGTCGTACAATGATTTCTCGAACCTAGAACGAGCATTGGAAATTGTCAACTTCTTTTAATCTGCCTAGGCACTCGAGATCGCGACGGTATAGGGTGGGCTACGAACATGGCTGTTGGTAATTTTGGGGGGATGATCAATTTCAACCATGAGTTAAGGGCTGTGAACTCAGAGTGTGCCTCGGACCACTCATCATCTTGACAGCGCAAAAGTTGATTAGCGATATAAAGGCGCCGTAGGAGACCGATTCATCTAAGAGGTTGTGTTGAAGGAGCGCCGCTACGTAGTTCGCAGCATACCTTGTGAAGGTATTTGAAATTAATGTTGTTGCAAGTATCAAGTATCAATGAAGATGCCCCACGGCTAAGTTGAGAGCAAGCACGGGCGACGCACGTCAGCGTCAGCGGACCATACCTTGTTTAAAGCTAAGGCTAGGATGTTTTTTGGGAGGGTATTCCATTCTAGGTACTAGCCTTAGGGTACTCGTACTATACCAAGTTGCCTAACCTAGGTACCTGGAGTTGCTGAGGCGGTGGGACATTTAATATGGCAGAACCTTATAATTCTTCGGTCCGTGCACCACCATTTAGCGCTATGAGAATAGGTATTGTACGTAACAGGGCTATTAACTGCCTTCTTCCATACCTTCTCTCTTAACTTTAGTTATTGACTTATTACATTATCACGAATACAGATTAGATCCCTCAGCTTCCTTTTATTCTAACCACGTCTTTCATGTGCGCCATCTCACTTAAACCCGTAAATGATATTCCATAAAAGCAGCACCGAGGAATAAAAAACGAAATAAAAAGAAGAAGAGGAGCAAATCAAAGTCAAAATCAAACATCTACGTTCTCAAGTTTGAAAAATGTCCTCTTCTCTTCTTCATCCGCCTAGCCACTTACCCCCTGCTGTAGCCTTGCAACACTCTCAACAAGCTCCAGGTATACTCAGCAAGTCAACGGGTGCCATCTCGGCTCCTCTTTTTCAGTCTCTACTTTCTGCCCCTGAAACATCTGAATTGTGGACTACATATGAAAATCTCTTATTATCGTGTCTTCGAACAGGAGATGACGAGTCAGCCCATCAATGCCTAGGAAGACTGGCAAACAGGTTTGGCGACGACAACGAGCGTATCATGGCCTTAAAAGGACTCCTCAAGGAAGCCGATGCTAATGATGCTACCACTTTAAATGTCATTCTGAAGGAATATGAGCAAATCTTACAGGACAATCCAACCAACATTGCAAGTCTTCTTCCCCATGACCCATTGTACAATGCACTAATACCTCTTAGCCCATATTGAAACGCCGTGTGGCTCTGCTACGGTCTGTTGGACGGACTCCGGAGTCTGTTAGTGTTCTGATATCGCTTCTGGATATCTCCCCTACAGACGCAGAGGCGTGGGCTGAGCTTGCCGACCTATACTTCTCGCAAGGACTATACCCTCAAGCTATCTTTGCGCTTGAAGAGGTTCTTGTCCTTCAGCCGAATGCTTGGAACGTGAGTCCCCCAAACTAGATATATTCCTTCAATCCCTCCCTGCTAACATCAGCTCTGTTAGGTGCACGCTCGTCTAGGCGAAGTGTTATTTATCTCTGCGAAGTCGTCGGATAATGCGGGCCAATTCGGCGAAGCTTTAAAACGCTTCTGCCGAAGCATTGAACTCTGCGATGGCTATTTACGAGGTTATTATGGCCTTAAAATGGTATAAATCCCTTGGTTAATTCTTAAACTGGGCATTAACTAACTCGAATGGCAAGATTACAAAACAACTCTTGAGTGATCCATCCAAGGTATCACAAAGCCGGACATCCCCCGAAGGGTTTGCCATACCCGATCCGGCTACACTTAGCAAACTCGATGAAATGGCCACCGAGAAACTTGCGGAAATAGTCCGACGCAATTCAGCAGGAGAAAAAGGTTGGCAAGGGTACGATGAAGCTGAGGTTAAGGCGGCCAAAGAACTTCTCGATAGTGATACAGCTGCGGTCATTAGATGAGATACCGCCATCATGTTCCAACCATTCTACCAGGGACTCGAGCAGGTCGGTCCACTACGTCGTTCGCCTTAACTTTGTTCGCATGGCTGGATTTCTTGCAATTCTGCAAGTCATTGGATGACGAATAGAAAGACGCTCCATTCGGCATGTGCAGAAAGGGGAGAATCGCTAATTGGTGCTCTACACTAGGTGGATTTCGTATCTAGAAGCGGTGGGACTTGGGCAGGTAGACGTGTCCACTAGTCTGGGTAATACTGGGTAATGCTAGTTTGGTCAACTAGGGCCAGTGACCAACAAATACCCTCCTGGACGATTGTTCCTACAGTATGAGTAGCACGTGGCTCCAGTCGTGCAAATCTTGGTTTGTCGTGATTCAGAAAGGCGGCATTGCAATCGAATGACTAGGAACTCATCAAGTGGCTCGCATTCTTAATGCCTTGCTATTCGGCATGTATATTTGTCTGTATGCACTGTAACCATATAGGCATCATATTATGATATTTGGGCAGCAAACGCCACATCGTCGGGCAGCGTCTAGCCAAAAACTAATCGGAGTTCCACAGTTAAAGACATCTAAGACGGGTCCAGCCGCAGACAAGTTTCTCCATCCATCCTTCACTTCCGCATTGGTCGTGGTAAGGTTGCCATTCCTGACGCTTCTCGTTTGGGATTGGTCCTCTCAGCAACGTAAGCGATGAGCATGTCTTGAGCACGCTTGCAATTTGTACATCGATCTACGCGGAGGCGAAGAGTAGCAAACAATGCCTCGACTCCATACTGCCGAATCTAGCCATGTATCTAGTAATAACAGGTCACTTACGACACCACGTATTATGGCCTCTAGAGACTAGATGACACCAGATCCGTCAAGACCTATGGGTGAGTGAAAGGTCTTATTAGTAGAGGCCAACAGCCACCATCTGAGTTCTCGGTTTCAGATCTGAAGTCTATTCTAAGACGATGTGGAAAGAAATATCTTCCCTTGCCGCCTATATCTTACAGGGGAACCAGCCGTCTTGCTCGACCTCCCGGGTTGGCGTCTTAAAACATTTTATAATTCTCCCCGGTGACCAATGACTTACAGTTCAACCACAAAAGCTTCTGTCGGACGTGTGTTGCCTGGCAGTGTAGAGTGCAGAGAAGACAGCAAGCAATCCATGACCTGGGTTCTTGGAAGCAATGCCTAGGTAGCTATCATAGCAGCATCTAGTGCAAATTGCTTCGGCAGAGTTCCGGCCAAGTCGTTATGGAATTTGCCCTATATCACATTTATAGGGATGGATAGGCTGCCCACGGGCTGGAGATTGGAGAATAGGAATCCGGACAAAGGCCATACAGAGAAAGACGAATTTGCAAAATGAAGGGTACCAGTCATGATAATGCTGTCGTGTTCGGTGTAAGTCCATGGATCTCGATCATTGGTGGTCTGCGGAGTGTGTGCATCGGCCCCAGCAGTGCAAGCGGTGTGGGCCATGTTTTTATTTTATTTTATTCTATTTTATTTTTTCATGCTGCGTGCTGCAGCGTGTATGTAAGAGGTAGGTAGTAGGTAGGTAGATAGTAGGTTAGGTATGTACCTCTTCTTTCCGCCTTCAGCCTACATTCAATGCCCGGCCCCCTCCACGGGCATCCTCTAATCATTTGCCCTTCCTTCTAGACTATTTGTACACAGTACGGACTTCAAAACATAAACAATCACCAGCCCCGGAACGTACTTCGATGCTACCAGATCCAGATTTAAGCTACCATATTATCCAGACGTTAACGAGTTTAATAATATACCGCCATCATTCCTCCTGTTATCTGCGCATAACATTTTCATCTCTACTTTTCTACCACATGACATTACACATACATACCTTATTCGGAACACACCAGACCCTCGTACGAAGACAAGAAAAAGGAAACAAGAGAAACTCGGGCTTCATCGGAGCAGACCGCGACTCAACTGCAACAACATACATAAAAGCTAATGTAAGTTAAATATTTCACATTCCTCCAAGGTACATCCGTATAGGCACTATTGGTGGCACTACGGCACTACGGCATTATGGCATTATGGCATTATAGCATTATGGCACTTGTTCTTATCTGGATAGCCCTCTTTTTGCATCTCTTCCAACACCAGCATGTCCCGGGCTAAGCTAGTGCTGATGACCCCCTGTGAAGGAGGGGATCTACAATACTTCTAGGATGAAGATTCTAGAGCATTGAGGCCTAGATGACCTTACATGTACGCCGTAGTACGGGTACGTGTTTATGTGTATAGGTAGTGTATGTGTGCGTCTAGGTGAATGCAAATGTAGTATGGCAGTATGGCAGTATGGCAGTATGGCAATATGGGTTTATTAGTTTTTGGCCCCTCTCTATCCTGGGCTGTGTCACCCGTCTCCGTTCCCCGTCATCCACCGCTCGCTTGGCCCCCTCGCTGACGACGGGATCGTGGGCTCTAGTATTAGTGCCACTAGGTATTATAAGTTCCGGGCATCCTCCCTGTCCCCCTTGCACTTCCACCCATCCTTCCTGACGCACGGTAAATATAAAAACTGCGGTCGGTCGTACTTGGGATTTACACACTTTGAACATTGAAAGTGCTGACCGCAGATTCTTCTTGCGCTTTAGCCCTTCGAGGCCGAGACGATATAATACGTCTCTTCCTCAGTTTATACCGACGACGATTCAAAAGTCCTCCGTCGCATTCACGACTTATAAGACTTGGTCTAAGTGGAAGTTGTACCTTCCCAACGGGTACCGACCGATTAAGACCGATAGCCGGAGTTCCTAAGTAGGGTAAGTGTGTCTTTCAAGTCTCGCACATTCCATATCCATTGCCCAGCAAATTACCGTGCCTTCCTGCGTTGTGTTTTGGAGGTATAGCCTATACGCATACTTGCCCAGTTTACTTCGTTAGAAGACAAAAGTTGGAACTGTTTTGTTGCATAACTACACCTTTTTTTCTGGGTCCCAAGGTCAATTCATAATTCACTATTCATCTTTTCACCCCGCCCTGAATTGAAAGCGCCACCAACTTTTCCCACGAAGAACAGAAACCCAATTCGAGCTTTTTTTTTTTTGCGCCCAACTTGAGATAGTCTCATCGAGAAGCAGGGATTACCCCGACAAGTCTTGCATTTTACATAAACTTGCATCGCTTTGCATAGTTTTAGTTGTCACGAGAGACTTGTCTACAAAAAGCCATTCAAATTCCTCATTTAAATTTCATTTCTCGGATTGCTCCGCACGAAATCCATGCGCTCACATACATTCATCTTCACTGTGCGACCCTAAGAAAAAAGAAAAGAGAAAAAAGCCAAGGGACGACGGTGGATTAGAAAATTGCTAACACTGTTGTCAAAAGCTCTGGTTAGTCCGTACCATATCTCCTATCGCTTGTAATTCGGAGTTCTACATACCTACGACAACGCCCAGTTCGGAAAACTGAGCTATAAATCAATTCGTCTTCGCTCAGTGAGGTTGGCAGCGCCGGTTATTGCCTATTTGCTAATCTCCCTTTGCTCCGACTTTCTTAGGTAGATCGTCGAGGGTAAGGGATATCCAAACGTCAAACTTATCACCAATGTCGTCGTAAGTAACGAAAAAAAATTCATTACTTCACCAACTCGCCATTGACCTCATTTAAGTCGAAGGCCTACATACAAAATACGCCACAGCGGTCCCATTTCGGACGATCCTAGTTATTCAGAAGCGGAGGATTCGAGGCACAGTAGAGGATCGTACAGTCACGAACGAGAGCAATCAGAGTACGACGACGAGTCTGAAGAAGAAGAAGAAGAAGAAGACGAAGACGAATACGACGACGAAATTGATCCAGAAGATTCGGCTTCTACCAGCCCCTCAAGGCGTCATCACCAAGAGACTCGTCACCGTGCCCCGTCCCGCGTCCCATCTCGTACATCGTCTGGACAGCAACACAGGAGTGTCGCCCATAGAGTACCTCAGTACGACTACGATTATCGGCACGCGCCGAACCCCTCGGCCAGTCTGGATTCAGAATACGATTATTACGGCCGTGGTGCCTATGCACCGCCGGCCGGGGGAAGCCCATACTATGCCGGTGGCCGTGGTGGTTACCCCCAAAGTCATGTCGGGGGTTATGCCCCCCCTTATGGCGCCGGGAGTGGACAGGTAGTTCCATATGGTCCCCATAGTCATTACCCCTCGAATCCGTTCGCTCCCGGTGCGATGAACGGAAGTCCCGGTAACTACTTTAGTAACGAGCCCAGATGGCCACCGGGTGGTAACGAAATGATGCCATTTGGTGGAGGTGCAGCTCAGAGCTACTTTGGCGGTCAACCCTACCCAATGCCACACGGCATGACGCCGTATCAATGGTCCCCCCCTCCGCCTCCACCGACGGATATTGGTGGCCCATCTCGAACCCCGGCCCCGGCCCCGGCTCCGGAGCCTCCTAAAGAAGACCCTGAAAAGGAAGCCTTGAAAAAGCAATTGGCTGAGATCGAAGCTGAGCGAAAGAGGAAAGAGCAAGAAGCCAAGCAAAAGGAGCTCGAGGATCAAATTAGGAAAGAGGCAGAGCTGGCTTTCCAACGCAAAATGGAGCAGTTAAGGAGAGACGAGGAGATTCGCGCTGAGGAGAGAAGAATTGCTATGGAAAAATTAACTAAAGACATTGAAGATGCAAAGAGGGCAGCTGAGAAAGCCGAAGCCGAGCGTGCCCGTAAAGAAGCAGAAGCTCTCGAACGGGCAGAGCGAAATGCACGCGATAGGCTAGAAGCCGAGCAAAAGGCCGAAGCGGAAAGGAAGAAGAGAGAGGCAGAGGCAGCCGCAGCCGCAGAGGCAGCTCTTCAGGCTAAGCTGGCGGCTGCCATTCGGGCCGAGGCCGAGGCGAGAGAGGCAGCCGCTAAAAGGGCTGCAGAAGAGGCTGCACAGAGAAAGAAGTTTGAGGAAGAGGCCAAGGCAAAAGCTGAGCTGGAAGCTCGCAAAAAGATAGAGGCCGAAGAAGCCGCTAGGGCTGCTGCCGCTGCGAAGGCCGCGGAGGAAGCTGCCCAGAGGAAAAAGTTTGAGGAAGAGGCTAAAGCGAAGGCCGAGCTGGAAGCTCGCTTGAAGCTGGAGGCTGAGGAGGCCGCAAGAGCGGCAGCAGCAAAAGCAGCGGCCGAAGAGGCTGCAAGACAGAAAAAAATAGAAGAGGATGCCAAACTCAAGGCCGAGCTTGAAGCCCGTAAAAAGATAGAAGAAGAGAAAGCAGCAGCGGAAGCAGCTAAAGCTGCCGAAGATGCCAAGAAGAAGGAAGAGGAGGCACTCAAGAAGAAGCTTTTAGAAGAGGCCAAGCAAAAGGCCGAGGAGGCGAATAAGAAGAGTCTTGGTAAGGATAAGGCACCCATTCGGTTCAAGGATGCCGTGGGGAGAAAATTTAGCTTCCCTTTTCATCTATGCCAGACCTGGCAGGTATGTTAAAAACCTCTCGTGTCTA
This sequence comes from Daldinia sp. FL1419, assembly GCA_025201765.1. NCBI lineage: Eukaryota > Fungi > Ascomycota > Sordariomycetes > Xylariales > Hypoxylaceae > Daldinia > Daldinia sp. FL1419. The sequence continues at coordinate 271,522 of MU623347.1, forward strand.
TTTATTCAGTCCAAGTCTGCTAACTTATCCTATCTAGGGTATGGAAGAGCTTATCAAGCAGGCCTTTATTCATGTTGATGTTATCGGTCCTCATGTACAAGCTGGGCATTATGACCTTATTGGACCGAATGGTGAGATTATCCTCCCCCAGGTATGGGAGAGGGTGATTGAGCCTGACTGGGCAGTCACAATGCATATGTGGCCTATGGATCGACCGGCTATGCCTCAAGGAGGAGCTATGAGAGGCGGTGTACCAGGTAGGCCGGGAGTCCATATGGCTAATGGCGCATTCTCACCGCAAGGCCTTAGGCCGCAAGGTCAGCCACGCCCGGCAGGTGGTCCTCCACCCCCGCCGAATCATCATCCCGCAATGATGATGGGTGGCGCAGGCGGCATGCCTGGTCATATGGCGGGTCAAGTCCCCTTCGACAGACGCCCAGCTGGGGGTCCCGTCGGAGGTATGCCTCCCAATATCATTCAGGTTAATAAACCTCCTGGCGGTGGCAAGAAGCCAACCAAGAAAGTCCAGAGCGGCGTGCTTGCATGGATGGGCGGAGGAGCTGCGAAACCCGTCAAAAAGAGGTCAGTCGCCGCGTCCATTATGTTTTTTGTTACCTGAGCTCACAATCTGACTTGTAGTAGTAAAAATAAACGATAAGTTATAATCTATTCACACAAACTCCAGATATACCTGGACAACTCGATCCGACCAAATATCAATTTCCATTCATCCCCATGCCTTTCTCTCGCCAGGGCATCAGTCTTGATTTAAATCAATTCCGTTATCATTTCTTTCTAGGGGAGTTCTGCGACGGTCTCCAATGACAGATTTTGCATTATACCCCGGCTCGAGACGTCATCGTTTGAAGCAGCATTTTTTACACGGACTTTTCCCCTTCGAGCACCAATTATGGATGAAATAATTATTATGATGGGGAGCCAATATTTTTTCACCACGACTTTTGATACCGGTAGACCTGTATCATGTCTTACTACTACCGAGTGTTTACATTTAGGACTATATATTTTTTCCCTCTCATGAGGAGACGATGTCTCATACGCTAAGAATGACGAAATGTATGAGGAGGAAAGGCAAGTATATGGGTTGTTCTTTCAAGATGGCTAGCATTTGTGGCCTTTTGAGATTTGTTTTGAGACGATATATTCTCGGATGGCGTCGCGGATGAGAAAGATTGGGGAGACCAAGACACGCCAGGCTGATCCGTTACATATTACACTAGGAGTTATTATAGGTTTTGAATCCAATTTTTGAGAAGTGTATTTTTAGGACTTCTTTGGTTGATGTGAAGATTTGTTACGATATACATCTAATTATAATGTATTGTACACATAAGCAGGGTATATATAGATGTGCCAGTCGACGCCAGCGGATTCCATAGAAGAATCTACCCGGTAGAAACCCTTTCCGTGGTCGTGAGTGAGTGATAAGAGTATAGTACATTATTACGTTGTATTGATGAGCGTGCATTAGCAAATGACGAAAGCACAATCTCTCATCGTGCTACGCCTGGGTCATTCCTCGTCTCCTTCAGTACCCGCTGTGCCTGCTGAACAAACGCTTCTACCATAACCCCAGCGACCTTATCCGCAACGGCAGAGCTGACCGCCGTGTACAGCGGATTGGCGAATTGGTACTTTATAGTGAGCCGGACGTCGCTCCAACTGCTCTGGAAGCGGTCTGCGCGAACTGCGTCCTCAGCTGGAAGTACGGTCCAGCGCGTTACGAGACTCTTGAATACATCACCGCCTCCCCTTCTTCCGGTATTCGGCCCGGGATCCGTCAGTCCGTATTTCCGCAGCTCAGCGGCGGGTATCTCGGTCCGGGCGTCGCCGCTAATAGCTTCGACAATCCCGAGGGAGGGGACGCAGAAGAGCCGGCTTGTGTAGGTCTCTTCGAAGCCGCCCCAGCCGGCTGTTAGGTCCGCTTCAGTGGGCCAGCGACGGCCACTGTGGGGATTTGTGTGGGGGTTTCCGGGAGTAGATGAGGAATCGGAAGTGGGACCGGACCACTTTGTTACGCGCGAGACCTTGCAGTACGGTAGGAAGCGCACGTAGGAGTCGACGTCGGCGATGATGTCGTACAGGCGCTCGTGGTCGTAGGGCAGTCGGCGCGCGGCGGTTAGGGTTTGCGGCTTGGTGGGATCGGGGATCGATAGGAAGGAACGCCGGGGAGGGTATCGATGTGTTCGCAGCGTAGAGAGTATGCGCGGTGGGCGTGGGAGGAGGCGCGGCGTCGACATTGGAAGAGAAGGTCAGGACTCGAGGGCTAACTCGAGATGAGAGGTGAGTAGGTAGGTTTAGATATTCTTATAACTAACTAGATTAAACAAGATATGAAAAGAGAATTGTAGATTTAGCAGGTAAAAGTCTCGTAATGTCTATAAACATTGCCTTTTTTTTTCTTTTTTTTTTAAAAAAAAAATCGCCTAGCCGTCTATTTTTGTCTAGATCTATAATTATCAAGATGCAAAGAAAAGGCAGTACATAAATCGAATTGGTGCTCTTCTAACTAGATGCGATAAGCACCAAAAAAAAGTGACGTCGAATTTCACCGGCCGAGGGAATCCTTGAATTATCGATAAGAAAAAGGCCCGCTACTAGTATAAAGCCCCACTTTGTTTTGTGCTTAAATTTTCTTGTAATCTTTTTTTTTTTTCTTCGAACCCAACCTTCCCGTCAACACTTTTTTTCCCCAAGAGCTTCTCAGTATGCCAGGGAATACACCTTTACGGTGACCGACGAGAGGACTAGTGAAAGGTCTCAGTTGGCGAACACCGTATTCCCGTCTCACGCGATGGCTTCTACCGTTGCGACTACCGCTGCGGCGGCACTGCCTGATGAAGAGCTGTTGACCAAGACCGAGGCGTTGACCGTCCAAGATGGTAAAGAGGCAGAGGACCAGCTGCCTGCCCACAGGAACCATGATCCGCAGTATAACCAGAAGAGAAGCGATCCCTTTCAATTTGGGTCGCGCTACCTTCAGGAAGAAGACGATGTCTTCGAGTTCAATGCTTGGGATCATGTGGAGACTGACGACACTTACAAGGAGTATGCTGAGCAGCAATATGCCATGCAACGAGAGTCGCCAGTCTCCGACTTTGACAAGAGTGAGTTGATACCTTCCCTATCCCCTCTGGTGTTGTGATGATACTCCATTATGCATAGTTCATCTGATCATTCATGATGACCAACTTACATCAATTCTTTCGCTCCCATCTGACGCACCTTACGAATCACATATCAATATATTGCTACGTCTAGCAGAAACCTCTTGCTAACCATCGCAATAACAGGTAGATTCAATTCCGACCCTGCTAAATGGTGGAATCTGTTCTATAAGAATAACACGGCCAACTTCTTCAAGAACCGCAAGTGGTTACAACAAGAGTTTCCCGTACTAGACAAGGTTACTGCAGAAGATGCTGGTCCAGTCACGGTGCTGGAAGTCGGTGCTGGCGCCGGCAATACAGCGTTTCCCATCCTGGCCAATAACAAGAACCCCAAGCTGAAACTGCATGCTTGTGATTTTTCTAAAAAGGCCGTTGAAGTGATGCGTAATCATGAAGAGTATAACACCAACTTCATGCAAGCCGACGTGTGGGATGCCGCTAGTGAGGACCTGCCTCCCGGCCTCGAAGAAGACAGTGTAGATGTCGTCCTTATGATCTTCATATTCTCGGCTCTGTCGCCGAAGCAGTGGGCGCAAGCCGTGCGAAACATCTATCGAGTACTCAAGCCAGGTGGTGAGGTATGCTTCCGCGACTACGGCAGAGGTGATCTAGCACAGGTTCGATTCAAGAAAGGTCGATACCTGGAAGAGAACTTCTACATTAGAGGAGATGGAACGCGTGTCTATTTCTTCGAGAAGGATGAGCTGGCTCAGATATGGACGGGAACGTCTACTGCTGTAGAAGAAGCAAAGGTAGAGGACGGTAGCGAAACTGCTAGTAAACCTTCGGAGTCGGAGACTCGACAACCCTTATTTGATATAGAGGAGCTGGGCGTTGATAGAAGGATGCTCGTAAATAGAGCCCGGCGGCTGAAGATGTATCGCTGCTGGATGCAAGGCCGTTTCCGAAAGAAATAGACATGAGTTCCTAACATTTATATGCTTGCCGAAACGTGATTACTGTCCTGAAATTTGTAGTACTCCCATAGGATGACCTCGTAGACGTATCCTACGCACCCAACATCTCAACCAGCCTCCCCCTCTCCTCCTTCCCAAACCCAACGCTATCCAGATATCCACCAACGCCGCCGTACCTACCATCCAAGTACTCCCCAACCCTCTCCACGAAATCATCCGGCACGTCGCCCCATTCCGGCGTCAGCCCGAGCTCCTTGATCTCCTCCATCCGCTGCTCCTGGTCGGCGGCGAGACCCTCCCGCGAAAGCACGTAGTCGTGCGTTATGGCGGCGTTAGGGACGCCGAGGACCATGAGGGTTAGTGCGACGACGAGGCCCGTTCGGTCTTTGCCTTGGGTGCAGTGGACTAGGAGGGGTAGGGAGGAGGGGAGGGTTAGGGTGCGTAGGGCCTGGGGAAGTCAGTTTTATCTGTGGGGGTTTAAGAAGCGAGGTAGATATATAGGAAATAAGCAGAAGGAGAGCAGGGCTTACCTCGGCGATCTCAGCACCGGATTCACTCAGGGTCACGATGCCTAGACCTATGAGGCCTTGTGGCTGCATGACTTCCTTGCCGATGATGCTGATGGCTTGGGTGCGGTAGCCGAGGACGAAGAGGAAGAGGACTTTGAAGAAGCTCCACCATGTGAGCTGTCTTAGCAAAAACATCTCGAACCGCCGGCCCGTCACTTTGATTTCCCGGTAGCGCAGCCCGGGGATCTGTATGGGCTCCGCGAGAGTCGCGTTTGAGCGCGACAGGGCGGATGCGTTGGTTAGGATTGCTTGGTGCTTCTGCGCTTGCTTGAGATGCTCTGTCCTAAAGGGGTTATTAGCCTCGGGATTCACGAGAGGGTCTGTGTGAGTAATAGTGTTTAGTACTTGGTGCGGAGATCCACGACCGTTCGGATGCCGAGTTCATCCTTGAGTTTCTTGCGGTCTGCGGAAGACGCTTCGTCTACGAGGTTGGTTAGGTACCTAGCTACGAGACGCCACGATGGGGGTTGCTATGAGTTATTTATCTTACCCGGCCGCGCAGACCGGTAGAATACGCCTTCTCTGACTATCCTAAGAGATATATTAGTTCTCTGGCTGGTATTTAAAGTGGTTGGACCACAATAACTTACTTTCGACCCAAATGGTCATTGATAGTCTTTCCGATGTCTCGAAAATTGAGGATGTTGTCGAAAGCGACCGACATTCTCTCGGTATAGCTGGGTTAAGCAGCAAGGTGCATATATCACTACCTACTTATTGACTAAGGTAGCCTTGTCTGGTGTATCAATTGGCGGTTTTGTGTGTGATGGAGTTGACAAGTTGACAGGTTGTAAGTGCGGTGAAGATGATTCGTCTTGGCTCCGGTCTAGCTCATCATAAACACCCGCATGCAACAATCTACAAGCTTCTCAACGATTGAAGCCAGTCGCAGTTTATATTATCAACATGTCTCTTTTTTATAAGTGACTTATTAGTTTTATACGTTCACTGTAGCATGATCTGAACAAGGTCCTTCGATAGGGCCCTTCCCATTTGTTCTGTTCTATTTATACCATCCACCCAACGAGATAATGGGAGGTCCCCCGAATAATCCGGCAAGGCTCTGGGGGTGGGCATGAGGAACGAAATAGATCATTGTCGGAGCTCAAGCGGGAGGTCAAGAAGACGGGCCATGAGTCTTGTGCTAAATACTTGGAGCATTACACCGTAGTTGCAGCGTAGTAACTTGTTTCAAATAACTAACTAGCTTAAAGAAAGTAGATACATTCGGTTGGACGAGCTAAAATATATAATACCTCTAAACACGGGAGTCGCGCCTTGTTGGCACCGGGTGGGCACCGGGTTGGTACCGGCCTGGACCCCAATAGAACCTGGAAGTGGCAGACAACTCTTACCTAATCGAACCCCGTGGGGCAACTGAGCAACCCGGGCACATGTAGGTAAGACCTGATACATATGGACAGAGGCTGGTGTAATACAATGACGTAATTATCATTGGCATCCCCCAAAAGCCACACGCGATGATGAGGACAATGATGAATCACAACCATAGATCAACGCTACACGAGAAGGGTTTAGTAGTAGTTGGTATCTTTTCATGCGAAAATGTAATGCTCTCTTCATCCCTAGACAACAAGCGTTATCTAGAACAAGCGATCTAGAATAAATCATATCGTCCTTATCTAACCAGGGTTGCTTATGAAGTAGGTACCTCTTACACGGAAGGTACCTACATGGTGTAAGTTATCAAAAGGAGGTAGGGAGGGATCTAGGGATTCTAGGAAGCTACTAACCGTAAGGAATATTTGGGATTTTATTATAACAGGTACCTACCTATTCCCAGTATATGCTTGTTACATGTATCACCACATGCCTTTGTCGTCGTCGTGAGAAAAAAAACCAAAAAAACCCTGAACTATACCCGGGTAGTTTTAATTTACGTCTCTGGATTCATCATACCTACATCATCCCACTTTCAATCTTTTCTTAATTACTTTCAATTACTTCATTTGCCTACAAAGACTTTTATTTATTTTGATCTATCTTTTTTCTCCATTCTTCTTCACCTTGAACTCACCTTCATCCCACCTCCACTTACGTCTCCAATCAACCAAAGATCTCAATTATCCCGTCTCCAATCAAACTTGGCAATCTTATGCCGATCCTTCTAAAAAAAAAAAAAAAATTTAGGAAAGAAAAGGACAAGAAACCAGGGGAGGTCGAATACGACCATACGCGTACTGATGCAGCTGAAAGTTGGTCCCTCTCAGTTCTCAGCCACATAATTTTATAACATGGCTACAACCAATGAGATGGAAACACAGGGGGCCTTGGGGCGACAGCTACCTGATGACGACACTAAATCAACTGGTAAGCTTCATATCGCAGACTTTCCTTTTAATTCATCTCTTTATCTTTTTATTTTTATGTTTTTATTTTTTATCGCGATTTTGTAATTTATTCAATCTATTGAAATGAGATCACCCAAAATGTTACCCTCCATCGGAATTTGTTATAGATTTATAAACGATAGCTGATTCTTTGTTAGTCCACTCGGGAAAGCTCATTTATGCCAAACCTCAGGACCTTCCGAGCTTCCCGTCTATTGGCCTCTCAGAAAAAGGATCCGCAGCCGGTGCAGCTGCTGCTTTAGGCTGGGTCTCCAATACATCTCCAGAGCTGTGGAAGCCAGATAAATCTGCTCCAGCTTCAGCTGCCGCCGTCATGGCTAAAGATTATAAGCTGGGTCCCGCTTGGGAACCTGTACCTAGCCAGCACAGCGCCCAAGCCGCTTTGCTCGCATCTCAATCAGCCATGAACATCACCAAGCCTGCAAAGTCCACCACTCCCGATCCTGGCCATTCTGCCGCAAATCTGGCTTTTAGGTCGGATCGGAGTGTACCCGGTTCTGTTCACGGCAGTCCTCTAGAGCATCATAGATCATTACTTGCTGCGAAGGGAGCCATGGCAAATCGCCAGAGAGCCAAGTCCTCGCCCATTCCGAAGGAGTCATATCCGGACGAGGCAAATGCTGCAGCCAACGCTCTGAGCGCCGCAACTCGAGCCCATAGGCCACTTCGGTCGCCGACGATAAGCGAAACTAGTGAGAAGGCTGGCTCTGTCCCTTACACTAATATGAACAGGCAAATGTTCACATCGCGACCACCTGTTAAATCCGAAGTTGACGAGCAAAAGAGAGCAGATGTACTTCATGCTTCTGCTGTCGCAATGGCTAAAAAGATGTATACTCAGCAGCAGAAAATGATTGATGCCAAAAAGGCACATGATAATGCCAACCTGTCTCAAGAAAACGCTGATGCCTTCAGTAGCGTCAGCGACGATGCACAGCCCATACAACTTACTACCTTACAAGATGCGGCCTATAAGCAAGCCCAAGCACGTCTCGCTAAGATGCACGAAGAGCATTTTAAGGGTCGGGAGTATCAGGAATATTATGGGGCTAAACCTCTCACGCGACGGTTTTCAATTAGGGGTAAGCTTAGGAAGAGAGCATCGAGCGACGGTGATGTCATTGAAGACCGCAGGCGTTCGCAGCAAATTAGGCAACATATGTCTTTGTTTTCTAGTAAAATCTCCGAGATTGACGACAAAAAGAGGCAGCAAGATCAAGACGTACTACTCGCTGCAGCCCAGAGGAATGTGCACGAGCGTCTAAAAGGGATAGACGAGAAGATATCCGCTGAAACGGGAATGGTACATCCGTCAACGCCGACTCAATGGGAAATGAAAGCACATGCCATAGCTCAGGCTAAGGCCGAGCAGCGCCTAGGTCGAGGGCACGGGAAGATTGATATTGGTGCCGGGAGGTATATGAGCCAAGACGATATTGATGCAATTGCAGCGGCGCGGGTCAAGCCTGTACTGGACGAAATAAACGAAAAGATTGAGGAAGAACAGGCAAGGCAAACCGAGTTACGCCTCGAGATGGAGAAGAAGAAAGAAGAGGAGGAGATTGAAAAAGCCCGTCAAAAGGAAATCCAGGATATAAACAAACGGCTGAAGGGTTAGTTATATTTCACATTCCCTTGATTTTGTTTACTAACAACGCCTATAGAGCAGGATAAATTAGAGCAAAAGGAGCGGAGGGCAGAGGAGAAGCATGAGGCGAAAGCTAAGAAAGAGGAGGAAAAGGCAGCCAAGGCTGAACAAAAACATGAAGCCAAGGCTAGAAAAGAAGAAGATCGAGCGGCTAAAGCAGGCCAGAAACGTTTAGCGAAGACCGAGAAGCGTAGGTCTACGGCTGAACGATCTGGGGAGAGTCAAGACGAGCCGGACCCTGCACGGACAACAGTCGTTATGAACACAGCGGGTCAACCTGTTAGCGTGCCTCCACCGGACCTTGAACCCGCCGTCACCGAAAACGGTGAAGACGTAGTCGTATATCGAGAATCCGGATCGCCTGAAGGGCAGTCGAAAGGCGGCGTAAAGACGTGGCTAAAGAATCGGTTTTCTAGAGGCACAAAACATTCGGAGGACAAGGGTAAATCGGTCGAACGAGCATTCATCGGTGGGGCCGCTTTAACGGGCATCGATAGCCCGCCTAGCATGGATAATCGGAGCGCTAGCGTGCGTGCTGTTGCGATGGCGGGCCGCGGACGGACTACTAGCGTCGAAGAGGAGGCGACAGGCGCGGGGTCGTGCGTGAGTAGTTTGAGCGACGAGGAGAACGAATATTATCGTGACGAGACGCGAGACCAGCCGAGGGCGGCGCCGACGCCACCGAGGCCGTTCCGCGGGTCAGTTGCAAATCAGAGCCCTAGCCGGGACTCGAAGTTTGTGGAGATGGTATAAGGAAGAATATTTCTCACGGATATGCTTATAGTTATTTTATTGTTTATGCTGCGATATATCCTTCGGGGGGCGCGAGGGGAGTTGTTTCTACGGTTGCTTTCAACTTACGGCCATCTATACGTTTATGGGTTGTTGGCTGGTCGATTTCCTTGGGATTTTAGGAGATACCAGCTAGTAGAATAGGGCAAGACAACAAACCGCAAGGAAGGATATGGGAGCGTTGGATTGGTTTTTCTTTTCAAGTAGGATTGATTTATCGGTGATTTTGATGGCTTGGCGTTTATCTACGCTCTGCGTTTACGGTTGTAGGGGGGTGCGTGGTGGTTTGATCGAACATACCCGTGTAACAGGCGCCAATACCCCCTTTTTCAGTCTTCATAGGCGAAAGATTTATGGTTTGGTTTGAATTTAATTTATTGGTTTTGAATTATATTTTATGTATCTGATGCTTTACGACCGATGCTTGTCAGTTTTGAGTAAATTTACCTGTGTCTTGAAAATCTTAGGTGAAAGACGTTATCTGCCTCATAAACTGGGTGTAAGTTATTTATATTATTTAATACATATTCGTCGCTATTGTATCATAGAATGGTTATGCCTGGCCGAACTGCCTTGAAAACGTCGCACTGACGTTTAAGCTGTCTAACCTAGAACTCCCTCGAAAATAGCAAATAAGGTAGGTTATCGCTATAGATTCAACCAGTACCCAGGTAACCAAAAACCAAGGTTTTATTCCAATGGGGTTACCGAACGCCTTGTGTAAATGTTGTGCCCCTTATCTTTCTAGTTCGTGGATATCATTATTATTGTTACCTAGTGCCGCCCCGAAATTATTCCAATGCGTTTATTTTTACTAAAAGTGAGCTATTTGAAAATAGCGTGAAAGATTACAGCTTCCTAGAAGTCTCTCTGGTCCGTTCTCACTTTATGCTGATGTCCGTGGCCATGACCATCCGTCAACGTCCTCTGGCTGTCCTGAGTTTGTCTTGCTGCGGGTGCAACGCTGGGGTGTGTCGCGTAGTAAGTTTCCTCCATCCGGCGCGCGGGGTCTCCGATAGGACGCGGGTTGTTCCGCGTAGACGTGGCGGGATATAAATCGACGTAAAAGGAGAAGACGTAGAAGGAGAATATGAATGCGATGACCCATTCCAGAACAGCAGCCGTGTTGTGGTTGCCCCTGAAGTTAATAACGCCGAAGGCAATCGCGAGGGCGAGCTCGACGATAATGAAAATCAACTTGATCCAGAATGATGTGCGCAGGACACGATGCTGGCGGTTTTCTGTGAATTTTGTTAGTCTCGGTTCTAACTAAAAATAGACAACGTGCGGACTCACTATGACCTAGGCGCTGATATTCCCAGCAGAGGAAGATGGCAGAGATTAGGTATCCTGCAATGAAAAGCAAGAGGAAGATGTCGTGGAGTCTCGGATACCGCAGTGTGTCGAATCCAGACAGACAAGTCAGACCGATTGTACCAATCACGGCGAAGACGATGCACAAGCCGCTCAGCACTTTTTCGCCAGTAGAGGTGTTGGGCACCAGTCGACCTTGGTGCCGTAATAAGCGGTCAGCACCAAATGATAAATCGAGAAATATCGTCGTGATGATGCATCCCGTAACGAATAACGGCTTGAGTTTTGAAGCGCCGACGTCTGATATGTAGGCAATCGTCTGACCCGGTTCCATGGAATCATAACGAACTCGGTGCGCATCTATGATCCAATATAGAAGAAGTCCTAATAACGTCGACAGCCACATGAGGCCGGATACGATGGGAAATACCTTTGCGATGATGTTAGTTACGTACGAAAAGTTAATTGGAATAATCAAAGCTTCATTTTATTTACTTACCCAATACGATAAAAACCGCATCGTGGATTATTTTCCCGGGTTTTCTTTTGGGGGGGTGATGTTCTAATGATTCTAAAATCTAGGATAGTAATTATGCAGTAGGAAGATATATAAGGGAAGACAGGTTTATGATAAACGAAACAGGTAAGAGAGAAACAAAATAATAGAATGCAATGCACAGCCCGAATGATAAAAGGCCACGAGAACAATGAATTGCGACGACAGAAGAGAGATTGCGCGTAAGTATAAGATCTAAAAAATCACGTTGTTGACGACGATGATTGAGTACCTATGAAAGCAAGCCTCAAAAAAAAGGGATCGACATATGACTTCATTCGATAGACAAGACTCAACTCGGATATTAGAAAGCCACAAAATTGCTCCGGGACCAACGGGAAAGAAGCAAGGTCCGACTTTTAGGACAAGCAAGACAAGTATTCGTCATTGGCGTTAAAAAAATGGAGGCTGGCTGTGCTTGTAAGTCCTGTAAGTGTACGTTTACTTCCATTTACCGGGTATAATTTATACGTACCCTCTCTTATTTATTCCTACCTACCTGGGTTAGGTAGTCAAATAGTAATAATAATAAGATGTGATAGGACTTAACATAAATCCATTAACCTGACTCGGGGTCCATGGAAACTAACAAGCCGACTCGGGCTTCTGGAGATGTCATGTCTGCATGTTTACTCCTACCGCTTGCGACCCGAATGAAGGAGTGGTGACGTCAATAGAGGCCTGCGTGGAATGAAAGATGCACCATCGAAAACTGCAGCTAATAAGATGAATACGTATATTTCCATAATAAGCAAGTCATACAAGGTTCATTATCATGCTGTGCTCACAGTAATAACTGTACAGTAATCAAACAGCTGATATACCGTGTGGGGTAGCTGCAAATATGGAGAATTCATAAAGAACTAGCCAACCATCGTGCTTGGCATCTGCAAGGTCGGTATCCACCAATCACGTCTATGCAATCGCTACATTATCTAGGTTTGTATTCAAAATCATAGCCTCGTCTCTTGTGCCCAAGGCTGACAAAGAACCACTTCAGTCCTCACAACTCCCCTGTCCCTCAGGCTCGAAGCTCGAGGGTAAAAGGACGGAATATCTCGCCATGGCGGTCTCGCCTGTAATTGTGCATCCGACGGATGCCCTACAGAACCCTAGATCTGTATCTGTATCGTCGCCGCTCAAGAATGCAGCTTCGGCACAGGCGTCGTCTAATGGAACACCTGTGGCCGCGCCGGCTGCGCCGAGTGTAGTGGCAGCAGCGCAAGCAACTTCCTTGGATCTCGCCGAACAGCTTAACGAGGAAGAAAAGCGCAAATATGTTAAGGGTATGGATTGACAGCATCATAATCTAATAATTCGAAAAAGGACTTCAACGCGCTAACTCGAGTCCTCTTCAAAGGCAAGAAACTCGGTGAAGGTACTTACGCCAACGTCTACCTCGGTTTTCTCAAAAGCGACCCGACAAAGTCGGTAGCTATAAAAAAGATCAAGATACAAAAGGAGTATACGGAGGGAATGGCGCTCGATGCCGTACGCGAAATCAAGCATCTGCAAGAGTTGTCACATCCAAACATAATAACGCTACATTCCGTCTTCTCTTCCAAAAACCAGAATCTCAACCTCGTCTTAGAATATCTCCCTCTCGGCGATTTAGAAATGCTTATTCGCGACACCGATAGAGTCAAGTACGGTGCAGCCGATATCAAGGCCTGGATGGGTATGCTTACGAGGGCGGTGTGGTTCTGTCATGAGAATTTTGTGCTACATCGAGATATCAAGCCCAACAACTTGCTTATCGCTGCCGACGGGGAAGTCAAACTTGCCGACTTTGGTCTCGCCCGAAGCTTCTCGGACCCGTACAAGCCCATGACAGCCAATGTCATTACCCGGTGGTACAGGCCTCCTGAATTGCTGTTCGGAGCTAAGCACTATTCGGGTGCGGTAGATATTTGGTCCGTCGGCCTGGTTTTCGCCGAATTAATCATCAGAATGCCATATATTGCCGGAGACACGGAGATGCGACAGATTAGTCTTATCTGCAACGCTATTGGTACGCCTACGGAAGATAATTGGCCGGGGGTCACAAAGTTACCGGCGTATACTACGGAGGGGGAGGTCTCCCCGGTACGCGGAAGAGACTACTATATGTCGTTCTTTGGTACAGTCGGCACCGAGGGTGTCGATCTCCTAATGAAGACGCTGATACTCGACCCTAAGAAGCGGATTACAGCTCTCGATATGCTAAAGCACGAATGGTGGAATAAAGAACCCAAGCCTACGCGCAAACGCGACCTGCCGAAGAAGGAAGGCGGGCAGGAAAAAGTCGGCGCGGATCTAAAGAGGAGGCCAGGTATGGTGGAAGAAGACAAGACCTCCAAAGTCGCCCGGAAACTAGACTTTGGCGCCGCGAAGTAGAATTTGAAGCGAAGGAGGAGTTTCGGTGACTTGCATGGGATAATTCTAGTGATTGGGAGTCTAGGGGCATAGTCGACCGACGTATTGGAGGTCAGGCGCTTATTAAACGGATAGGGCTATTAATGGACAATGGAATTCGCATGGCGATTCGGAGTTTTGATACAGCACGCGTAGAATCTGTGGCTATAGGCTGGCCATGGCTATAGTACATAAAGTACAAATGTTTCTTTTTTTATATGCTCAAATCATGTTACGCATCAGCTACAATTCTCCCCGTTCTCTCATCTCGCGACGCTCGGCGATGCGCTTCTTGTAGCGGACTTCGGTCCTTCTCCTCTCACCACCGTCGATCTTGCGGCCCCGCTTGTCCTCCCACATGCCCTCCGTAACGGCTACTTGGACGCCCTCGCCGCCTTTAAGCGGCAGCGCGTACGGGCCCACTATGGTCTTGGCGCCCTGAACTTTGTACCCGCGCACGCGGGACATTTCTTCTAAGGTGCATTCCTTGACGGAGCGCCCTGTCGGCACGTTGACGACGTACTTGTGCGGGTTGACGGGGTCGCGGTCTGACTCGAGGATTCTAAGTTCCGCTTTGCCGTCTGCCACGTGCTGCAAATCCCCTCCGACGCCGTACTGTCCCAACCGGAAGCGTTGTCGCCATTGCAGGAGGTACCGTCTTGTTCGCGGGGGTTCGACACCGAGTTCGCGCAGCTGATCGGACGTTAAGGAGAACAGAGCCTCCCAGGTGGGAAACTTGGAGGCGTGCTGGCTGAGCCCGCGGCCGATGACCGTTAGGAAGGTCTGGACGTCGGGGATGAAGGGGGTAGGGGAGGGGATCTCGGCGACGGGCCGGGTGGTGGTGGAGGAGGAGGCTCGGATGGCTGATATGGAGGGCTGGAAGGCTGCTGCTCGTGTGGTTATGGATGCGAGGGAGATGCGCAGTTGTTGCGGAGCGAGAAGGGGCTGTGGTTATGTTTAGATATATGTATAATTAAGTCTAAGTAAGAGTAAGTTTGATGGGTTGGTTTGCATACCTTCATGCGCACCATTGTGACTGTGATAATTCCACGCTCTTTTAATCTTCAGACCTCAGACGATGTCCCCAATTTACCATGCCCCCCGCCAGAATAGTTGTTATACGGGCAGGACCAATTTCGCAATTCCAATTCGACTGCGGCGCAATTGTAGCTTCGAGCAACCCGCAGATAGGCTTATTAGGTAGACTCGATTAGTATTGAAAATTCAATGGGGAGTCGGTAGAGGAAATTCGTATGCTCCGATAGGACCGTGCCACCCTGGTGCACATCGAGTTGCGTGCCAGCGTACTTAATGCGGGATGTGGGGTCATACCTAACGTTAACGTGTTTGGGCATAGCGGCAGTAAGCCTCACAGCACTTATGAGTCAATAGTGGGGAACAAAGCTCTTATCGGATAAGCTGTTACGAAGTTACCTGTAGCTGTGCCCCTCGGTACATGTACCGGCTTCCCTGGCTACCTCTTACTACTCTCAACCCAAACACCTTCTTTTATTTTTATTCTTATTACCTTCTTCGTTAAATCAACTTGTGCTCTCGAGTACGTCGCGCGTTACTATGTGTTAACATCGAGCCCTGCGCCTTCTTCCTGTGAAGCCTTACTGTAGGGCTATTAACTTTACTTACAAGCAGTTCACGCAGCCGATTCTCATCACTTACACGGCTGGCTTACACGATGGGACCCCCGGGCTTATCACCAGCTTCCAAGGCCACGGCTAACCAACAAAAGGGTCCCGTTAGAGTACAGCGTGTGCAATCAAGTGGTGTGCTAAAATTCTAGATAAGCAATTATATTTGAGATGGCGTTACTAAATTTGTTCAGATCCCTTTCCGACGGACTTTCTGGGGTTCTTAAATGCGCTTCCATCCGACAGCCCTTCCCGTAGTACAGCTGAGCAGAACGAACCCCCCAGAAAGCGCGCCCGAGTCGAGCTCGTCGAGGCGATCCCTATCGCAAGAGAATCGTTCACGCTTAAAAGGCCGGTCCAACCCGAAGCGACCGTTGATGAACTGATTCTGCGTGTGAATGCCAATCACCACATGAAGCTACACCACGATGAGTCGCAGCGCATCCTGACACTTTCCTCTAATGCTCGATCTATCTATGGTGCATTCAAATCCGAGTTGGAATTAGGCCGCCACCAATTCTCCAAGAGCACATTGGCGATATTAAATGTAGTGAGCCGAAGCCGAGATGCCGACAAGGATGAAGGTGCACTTTGGGCGAGTGTTACTGTTAGTTTGGAGAGGAAGAATAATAGAGATCTCCTCCAATTCTCTCTCCAGCTGAATTGGAATTCGTCGACCAATTTATTGCGAAATTCTGCCCAGCGCGCGCTTAGTCAACAAGTTCTGGGTACTTTTTTCCCAAGCCAAACCCAAGGGCAGGGTACTACCGACGAGAAGCTCTCGCCTCAGGCTTTTTACGACGCGGCGTTCGTTCCAGACAAGGATCCTTCGAACCTGTTATCTCTCTCGGCTCCTAGGTTAACTTCAAGGCTATTCCCTTTCCAACGTAGGGCTCTTCAATGGCTTTTGAATAGAGAAGGTGTCAGGTGGAGTGATCGCTGTTCAGATGGTGAGCCCGGCTTAGAGCCCTTATCTCCGCCGTCCACCACCAGCCTGCCGTTATCGTTTACCATAGCAAAGGATGCGGACGGGCGACCGATATACATCAGCGATCTCTATCATGTTATCACCAGGGATGTTAGTCCGTTCCGCCGGACTGAACTCGCTATGAAGGGGGGTATCCTTGCCGAAGAAATGGGTTTAGGGAAGACCGTCGAGGCGATAGCCCTCATCTGCATGCATACTCGTCCCACTCTTCCGAACTCGGACGGCGACACAGCCCAAAACGAGCTACCAAGTGGTGCAACGTTGATCGTCACTCCCGCCACGCTTAAGAATCAATGGGTCTCCGAGTTTAAGAAGCACGCACCACATCTACGTGTGATGGCGTACGAGGGCCTCAAAGGTTTTAGCGAGGACGAACAAGAATTAGTCTCCGATCTAGCAGACCACGATGTTGTTATCACGACTTACAACGTTTTGCAGGCCGAAATTCATTATGCCTCGGAGCTGCCCAACCGCTCCATGCGACACGAGAGGAAATACCACCGACCTAGATCGCCGTTAGTTCAGATCTCCTGGTGGAGAGTGTGCTTGGATGAAGCTCAGCAAATTGAGAGTGGCGTTAGTAGCGCTGCTAAGGTCGCAAGACTAATACCTCGCATCAATGCTTGGGGCATCACCGGAACACCGGTCAAGGCTAACATCAAGGACCTGTGGGGCTTGTTGCTTTTCCTTCGCTACGAGCCTTTCGCCTCCTCGTTACAGGTATGGGAAGGACTCATATCGACTCACAAGGAGTTTTTCAAGCCTCTCTTTAACAGCATTTCCTTGCGACACACGAAGCGCGCCGTCAGAGACGAGCTAACTTTGCCACCTCAAAAGCGCTATGTTATAACCATGCCGTTTACGACAGTTGAAGAGCAACACTATCAAACACTATTCAAAAATCTAGTATCTAAGTGCGGCTTAGATGAGAACGGGGCGCCCATCAGGAGGGAATGGGATCCCGAGGACCCGTGGGTAGTGGATTCGTTGAAGCGGGTTCTTTCTGAGCTTAGGAGGTCGATTTTGCATCCTTCTATTGGACCTGGCTTTCGTGCGGGAGACCAGAAGAACAAGGGCTTGCGGACGGTCGAAGAAGTACTAGAGGCCATGATTGAGCAGTCAGATTCTTCGATTTGGACGGACCAGCGCAACTATCTACTTAGCAAGCTAGAGAGAGGCCAGCTTTTGGAATACCAGTCTCAGTGGGAGGAGGCTATTCAGCTTTGGCAGCAAGTAGTAGACGAGATCCAAGCTCTGGAAGAGGAATGTCGAAAGCAACTTCAAATCGAGTTGGAAAAGGCCAAACGAGTAGTTTCTAGCAACGTTTCCATGAGGGATGATGGAAGTGATTCTGAGAGCGACGATGCCGATGAGAAAATTGCGCTTGGGAAAGTTAGTGAATGCAGGCGCAAACTCCGGTCCATGCTCGACATTCACCATAGAGCCGTTTTCTTCATCGCCAGCGGTTATTTTCAAATCAAGACCTCCGAGAGTCAAACGGTTCCTGATTCGGACAAGTTCAAGCAGTTAGAGGAGAAAGAAGTCTCTGGGTACGAAGTGGCAAAGAACATTCGAAAAGAGATCTTACACGAGGCGCGAACCAAAGCCTTATCCTATATCACCAAAATTCGACAAAAAGCGGCGTCGCAGTCGTTTACCGAGGTTCCCGAAATCGAATTCCCGTCTTTTCATGGCCTAGAGAGCAGGCGTGTCCTAGATAGCTTTCAGTTACTCGCCGAGGCCCTTAATGAGCAAGCAGATCTGATCGATGAATGGCGAGAAGCCGTCATTCAATTGCTAATTCGCCCACTCGTAGATGAAGAGGATGAAGTAGAAATCACGGGAGAAGAATACGAGGACTCTACCAAAATTCAAGATGAGTTGATGGTATATACGTTAGCTCTAAGAGCGATAATTGCAGACAGAGGGGACGCACTGTCCGGACTAGAGAATGAGCGGGTTAAATACGATACCCGTTTCGCAGAGCGGCAAGCCAAGGCTGGGGAAGGCCACGCCCCTGAAAAGGTTCTCGCCTTGCTTCAACAACGTGATAAAATCAAACGGTACTACCATGGCACGTCGTTTAGGGGTATAGTGACTGTTCTTCGAGAACTGGCAGCGAAACTTCGGCTCGATGCGAGCAACGGAAGTAGTCGCGCAAGGGTCGAATTAGAAATTGTTGAAAAGCAACTTCGACTAACACAGGAGCAGAGCAACGCGCAAAACAAGGTTACGACAGCTCTAGAACGAGAGTTGGACACTTTTACCACGGCGATGAACGCTCGGGTGGAATACTATAGGCAACTTCAAGGCATTTCCGATAACGTCGCTCAACTCGAAGTAGATCAAACTTCTGACGTCGATTATTTACAACGCGAGATCCTACAAAAAGAGAATATATTGCAGAAGAAATTTGCCGTGGCACTGCCTAAGCATCGTTACCGTAACGCCCCCTGCCCAATTAAAGTATACTGGTTCTATTCATGCTAACCCAACTCATAGTCATTCACCTCAGAGAAGCTGGTCAAAACACGGAAGAGGTTTGCGTTATTTGCCAGTGCACCTTCACCCTGGGAGTCCTTACGGTGTGCGGGCACCACTTCTGCAAAGAGTGTATCATTCTTTGGTTGGATAAGAGCCACAACTGTCCCACCTGCAAGACGCGACTCTCAAAGTCAATGCTGCACGACATTACCTTGAAGAAGCAGGAGTTGAGATTTCACCAAGAACACTCGCAGGAGAACTCCCAAGGCTCGGACGAGGCTAACGCACTTACGAAACTGAAGAGGTTGGGCATCTACTCGGAATTCAGCAGCGATAAACTTGAAACCATCAAGACTATCAATCTCAACGGTCCTTCGTTCGCGACCAAGATTGATACTCTAGCGAAGCATTTAATATGGCTACGCGTGGAAGACCCGGGCGCCAAGTCTGTCATCTTCTCCCAGTTTGGAGGCTTCCTCGAGATTCTTGGGCGAGCCTTCGATCAGTACCAGATTGGCCATTCTTCTTTCAAGGCGAAAAACGGCATCAATATGTTCAAGGAAGACCCCGCCATCGAATGCTTCTTAATGGACGCCAGGGCGCATGCTAGCGGCCTTAATCTCGTCAACGCAAGCCACGTGTTCCTATGCGAACCCCTCCTCAACACGGCATTGGAACTGCAGGCCATCGCGCGGGTGGATCGGATCGGCCAGGAACACGAGACGACGGTGTGGCTGTACTTGATCGATGGCACGGTCGAGGAGTCCATCTACAACCTTTCGGTGCAGCGCCGTCTAGAACACCTCGGCCGTGACACCGAGGGCAAGGGCAAAGCGAAGGAATCTGACACCGAGGTCTCAGATGTCAACCTCGAGGCGGCGAATTCGCTGGAGCTGCAGCAAGCCACCCTATCTAAACTTATGAGCAAGGATCAGAGCATGGGGGAGGTTGTCGATCAGAGCGACCTTTGGCAGTGTCTGTTCGGCCACGTTGCTAGGAATGGGGCCACTAAGGCTGCGGATGAACGAATGAACGATCCGGCCGTTATCGGATTTCTGGCTGGCGAGGCGGCGGAGGCTAGACGACTGGAGGGCTAATTAAGTGGATTTGGTTCGGTGTGCGAATACGTTCGCCGTGTCGACGGTTACTTTGGTACTTGGCGATACGATAAATGGATGGACGGATGGATGGATGGATGGAATAAGCACTTAATTTTCTTCCCCGCCGCTAATGTACGATACGACGGGATGCGATACGGTACGGTACGGTACGGTACGGCGTAAGGTTAGTGGTCTACGAGGATGTCCTTAGGTTGAACGATACGAGCAGGGCGTTACGGAGTACACTACACTGCACTACACTACACTACACTGGCATTGGCATGGCATTGGAGCCTGTGAGGATGGCGCGCCAGGCGCGAGTGCGTTTGTGTTTGCGTTTATATTTTTGGTAGGTTTTCGTGCCTAGGTACCCAGGCTAGGTAGTCTAATATGAGAATAATGCCATGTTACAAATACTAGTTGTAACGATTAATTACAACCTTCTAGGATGGTAAACCATAATGGCTTCCATTGCCCCATAAATAATATCCACTTCTGGAGATATGTTACTTTTTATACAATTTTATATAAAAAGATATAAGAGTTTAGAAAATTTTGAAATTATGTAAATTATTGCTTCTTTCTTTGATTTTGTATATCAATTATTTTATCATATATTAATAATGAAAGAGATATCAAAAGGTCTTTAAAAATAGTTCTTCAAGTATTAAAAATAGTTTTTTTTAATTGTTAGATATTTAATTCTTTTAAATTATAATTTAAATTTAATTAATTTTTTATTTAAGCTTATATGTTTTTAATAGGATTTAGGTTAGGGTTATTAGGTAGCTACTCTATATAATAGATTTCTATATAATTTAAAGCCTTGAGCGTTTGTTTTGAACGATATGTTGGAGCGCTGTTATGTTGAAAAACCGTATAAATTGGTAAGTTATTTATAAATTGTTTTATTAGAGGCAATATAATTGTATAATATTTTGTAGAATTTACTTTGCCCTTATTTTGAGGCCAAATGTAATAAGGCCTTTTGCGCTGTTCTTGAAAATAAGTCCAAAATATCCAACCGTGACAATTTTGTTCTCGTATGAGGTTAAAAGACTAGGGATCTTCAAGCTAATATACAGTAACAAATTATATTATATACAATTAATTTGTACATTAAACCTCATTGTTCCAAACAGGACCTCTTTTAAGTCATGTTTTAGGTGTTGGCCAGGCTTCCAAGCACTTAATAGTAATTTTAGCATAGTATTTTAGGTTTTTTTTGGATAGTGGGAGTTTTGAATGGCTTTGGCGGCGGCGTTTGAAGTCTAAATCTCGAAGTGTACGATCTATAACAACATCTCTGTATTAACTTATTTTAGGTATAATAAATTGTAAATTAGGTTAAGGTACGAGGTAGTGATTATTATTAACATATAGAAACACTAATAGAATGTTTATCTTGTTTGGAGTCATCTTTTTTAAGCTATAATTGTTTTGTTTATGAGGTAATAGAGGGCTATTAAGCATTCACTGGATTTGATTATATGTATAATTGGTTTATTTAATCAGTTTTAAATATATTAAATTAAGGTGATATTTTTTTAAAATATATATTTTGTATTGTTACTTTCAAATAAGTTCAAAGGTTTTTAGATTTGTGGTATTAATAATTTTAAATTATTAATATGATTGTTTATTCAAATGAGAATTTTGTATAGGTTTAAAAGGGTGTAGGTTTTGTTAATTTTTAATAAGAGTTTTAGAGGATATGGACGTTGTTATGGTTGGAATTAGTTGCTGACGGCGTATCCAAGCTAATTTGATTTGTAAATCCATTTTTTTATTTTTTATTTTATATAAAATAAGTACGAATAATTTTAAAATTAATAATAATATTAAAGATATTTGGAAAATGGTTAATTCTGAAAGATATTAAAATTTTATACCTCTCCATATAAAAATAGGTGGCTGATACTTCCCCATAATAGGAGTAAGAAATATGGGGCAATGGGGACACTATGGTTTACCATCCTGGAGGATTGTACAGTACGGATCAATCAAGGGAACAGGTTCGCTGCCCAGACTTGGTGTTCCTAAGACTATTGTTTGAGAGGTATTAGCGGACATTTTAGCTTGGCCTTGGCTTTTCCTATGCGGACTGCGGGCCGAGGGGGGGGAAGGGGGGGGGGAGAGGAAAAGCTTGTCGGTAGTTGGTAGGTAGGTAGGTAGGTAGACGGGGAGACGGGGAGAGTGGAAATTAATCGCAACGTTGGTAGCTGCTAGCTGCTAGCTCAGTGGTCGAAAAGGGGAGCCGGCTGAAGCTGAAGCTGTAGCTGAACTTGAACCTTGTTTTTGGCTTTGCCCTGTTGGTCTAGGGAGTCTAGGGGGGTGGTTGGTTAGCTCTTACTATGGGCGTAGTATGCACAGATACCTACCTACCTATGCGCCGAGAAGTAGAGGTAGAGGTAGAAGTGGAAATAAGAATATAACCTTAAATTGCGTGCTCGGGAGGATAATATCGGTTGTCGGTTTACCTTTTTCGGGGGTTCAGCTGGGATCGAGCTTGTTTTTTTATATGAGTTCGTGCGGGACGGATGTGTTATATTGAGATCATGTCGTATGTGCTATGTGCATGCCGCTGGAGCTGGAGCTGGAGCTGGAGCTGGGGCTACGTGGGGGTTCAAGTAGAAGGGATTGATGACGAGATGTCGTGTGCGCAGGCGAAGGGTGGAGGGTGGAGGGTGAAGGGCGAAGGGTTTCGATGTTTTGGTATAGTGTTGTACGGAATGGTATTGTACCTATACAGACGGAGGTCGATGCCAGTATATTCGTATAATTAGGTACTTATATAATTATATGTCTCTGTGCTTATACCAGTACCTAAGCAGGTACCTAGATACTGTATCGTGACATGTATGTATGTATGTAGGTACCATAGCTGCATAGTTAGTTATAAAAAGAGGTAATTAGTTCCATATGTATAAGTGAGGCGTATAAGTATAACTACCTAACTATAACTAACTATGTAAACGGATACATACCTACCTATGTATACCTACCTGCATACAACATAACCAAACCAACATCTCCAAAAACATGTAAAATAAAATAAAACCTAGCTGACGATGACGAACCTTTCTCTTGTTACGCCCGAACCCCTGGTCCCTGGATGAAACTTGCATCACCAACCTCATCTACCTATTCAGGGAGCTGGATAGGGTGTTTTTTTTTTTGTTGTTTTTTTTGGTTTGTGTTTTTCAGCTCCTACTCGCCCATCTTCAGCCAGCGCAATATTACCTAGGTTAGGTACATACATGTATCACGTATGTACGTGTGGTGTGTGTGTCCGTGAATGTGGGCTCGGCTCGCGTGGGCGGCATGTCGTGCGCCTATTAGAGTTCCGGAAGGCGTCCGTTATCCACGTGGGAATTTATTTCCTTCTTTTGTTCTAGAAGGCTTCAACTTTTTTTTATATACCTTTTTTTTTTTTTTCCTACCTTAGGTATTTTCTATTCTTACTTGAACCTTGTCTTCCGTACGGTGTTCGTATACGTCTGAAAAGGGATTTATATATATATATATCTAAGACATACGTGCCTTCTTATTTGCCTCTGTACACACACACACACACACACATATATATATATAGGTATATATATATAGGCATATGTATAGGTATATGTATACACGGCCGGTCCTCCTCCTGCGGCCACGGCGTTCCCCAGCCTTCCCGACCGGCGGCACAAATCGTCAGAGTTCTCAGAGATCGTGTCGGGAAGTCGGGATCGCGTGTTTGCTTCCAACCTGCGCCGCTGTACGGCTTCCATCGCGGCGCGTAGCATCTTTCTCGGAGATGAGACTCGTAGTAAGCTATACAGCCTACATAATAATACACAAAGCAGCTCTCAGTAACCCCAGCCAGACCGAGGTAGTCTATTACGACAGCATGTCTCAAGATCGCCTGGCTTGTCGTATGATGAGGCTCGCGGGGAGGGATTTCCTTTTGCACTGGTCTGGTCTTACACCGGAGGAGCTCAGTCATCGCCGATTCGTTTGTCGTACGGTATGGCGTGTATGAAGTTACTTACTAGGCAATACAATACAATACCTTCGTTAGAAAAAACGTTACACTGAAGATGGTTAGACCTCGCCTCGTTTCCAAGTTTTCTTTTTTCTTTCTTTTTTTTCTTTCTTTTTCTTTTCGCCCTGTACGCTTAAAAATTACCTACCTACCTACATATATCACAAAGTAATATTATAGATTCGTGAGATTGAAGTAGGTATCTATTTCCCAGCGCGGCTGCGACCAACTCTTACAATGATATAGTACAATATCCAAAAAGGGGTATTCTAAGTAACAGAAGAGTTGATAAATATGTAGTACACGATTCCTCGTTTGTGGCGGAAGAGATGGAAAAAAAAAAAAGGTAAGAAAAAAGCAAAGCCGAGGCCAAAGCAGGCAAAATCACTACGGCGACGCCGTCTAACAAATCTTCCTTCCCGAATTTTTTGTTTAGAAAAAAAAAAAAGAGTCGTTACCATCCATTCGTACTTTAACCAACAGAAGAAAAAAAAACCCCCCCAAATAATTTCGGAACCCGCCATGTCTGGTCTTCTGATGTCAATCAGGCCAGAGGATCTCTGATGCCGTAGGACCCGACGGTAAGGCAGGCAGAGGAAGGAAATATGGGCGGATGGGATGAAAGATGGGGGTTGGTTCGGATACGGTTCGGTTTTGG
This sequence comes from Daldinia sp. FL1419, assembly GCA_025201765.1. Taxonomy (NCBI): domain Eukaryota; kingdom Fungi; phylum Ascomycota; class Sordariomycetes; order Xylariales; family Hypoxylaceae; genus Daldinia; species Daldinia sp. FL1419. Next base: position 296,178 of record MU623347.1, read on the forward strand.
AGTCCTATTCTTAGCCTCCTTCGTGCTACCCCCTTTCTCACTCCTTCTCGCCTCCCTTTCTATATTCCTATGTCCGATGTTGATGTTGATAATGGCTATATCCGCCGTTCGCATCGAAATCGTAGTAGTATGGTGGTAGATCTCGATACGGGAAATCGTCCCCTCCGCTGCTATTCGTCCTGCTGCTGCCGTAGTCGACTGTTTGATGTTGTTGGTACGGGCTCGACATCTCGTAGTATGGCGCTGTGTCGTCTTGCCTAGTGTCGTGGGCAAAGTTGAGATCGCTTTCGCCTTCGCCGTCGCCGCTGCATCCGCTACGTCTACTCTCGGTTTCGTAACCTCTTGCTAGAACGTGAGTCATGCTAAGGCTTCCCCAGGGCAGACCAGAGAGGTCCATGCCATCGTCTGCTGCAATTTCCTCCGACGAGGGGAGGCGATAACTGCTGGCTGCATGTTCTAGATCGCGCGATTCCCGCTCCGCCTTTTCTTTTTGCTCTTTAGCTTTCACTCCTATTCCGAGTTGTTAGTCTTGTCTATCTTGGCATGAAGAGTATTCGTTTGCATTGCATACGGAACTTTCGTTGAGCTAGTCGGTTTTGGATTCGCCTCCTCTCTTCGGGCTCTGTAACTTCAGTCCAGTCATCCGTCGAAGGCCTGCGTCTGGGCTTGGGCGACTTTTTGGGTGTTGATTCGGTTTTCTTGGATGGTCGTGAACTCATCTTATCTCACTTATAAGCTCGTGCTGTTGCTTGGTTCTAGGCTACCACGCTTGTATAAGTTGCCGAGAGCTGGTCGTACTTATCGTGCCGTAATTAGTATGGCTGGTCTTAATACTTTGCTTATATTTGTGTATGAATGGTTGATATTATTAGAGTAAAGCAAGCGTGCTCGAATATTAATAAGAGAAGCTTGGCTAGGGAGGAAGAAGAATGCTGGAACCTTTTAGGACTCGCGTGTGCCGGAACCAGTCACATATAACTCCTGGGATATAGATAGGCAGAGGATATAAAACCCAAGCCAAGTGGCTACTAGATGTATACACACCTATACAAGGGTTTGGGGGCCGTTCTGGTGGTCGGTTGACGGAATGTAACTACGAAACCACGCGTAAGGCTGATGACAAGGGTACAATATCTCGCAGAGCTTTTGCCTACACGGGATGACGATGGAACCTTCATGGTACCTTTGGCGAAGTACGGGCTAGACTTGCGGGATGACCATTGAGGCTTATGGTGTCTGCCTATTATCCACTCGAGTCTCAGGACTAGATGGTGCACTACCTCCCTGATTGTGGACTACTTTTGGTGGCTACTTTGGTTGTGTGCAGTGCGCCGTGCGCAGCGTGCAGCGTGCAGCATGTAAAAGTGATGATAGCATGTACATACATAGCATGCAACTATCGGCGAGGTAACAATAGAGCAACCTGGACTCAAGCCACTGCTGCAACCCAGGCAATGACGCGCAGTTTTGATAACTATGGCTAGGCAAGACTTTTTCCTGCACGCATACGCTAGCATTGCAGGACAGGAAGGAAGACATCGCCAGGTATGAGGCCACTGATACGCTACTATGGTAAGAAGCTATCCTGAATGGAGGGTTGGTGGCATTGCACATCGTCTATCGCCACATGGAGCTATTGGATCGCCTGCATCTCGAACTAAGAAACCCTGAAAGCCGACATATCGGGAGCACAGGCCATAGCCGTCTATCCTAGCCGTCCTAACTGAAGTAGGTAACTAGAGACAAGGTAGGCAAGGTAGTCATCCCAGTCTAAAGCCAGAGACGAGCCGTTGAAGCTAGTGATGTACACGGTCGTCAGGGACAGAGCCACAAGTTAGCTAATCTCGACTTTCTAAAACGAAATACGATTCTCGCCTGGACCAATCATGGATCGGGCGTTCTTGGCGTTTGTGAACGCATCGCTGCTTATGTATATGCATCTATGGATGGCGGGGAATAGGTAAGACATGTGAGGTAGACTGTAGTGCGTGTAAGGTTGCTATGGTATGAATTGCGTCGCTATGTAAGTGGCTAGATCCATCATTCCTCATATTTGCCGGCCGAACGGGGTGAAATCCGGCGACGACTTTGACAAATGTTGCCCGTTGGTCTTCGTTCTGTGGGGGGAGTAAAAAAAAGGAAAGAAAAAAGAAAAACAAAGAAAAGAGAAAAGAGAAAAACCGGACGGGGAACCCTGTATTGCGAAGACGACGTCGACGTTCCTTCGAAGGAGTTAAGCCAATAAAAATTCGGCGTTAGACGAAGATACCTAGAGGGGGGTTTTCGACGGATCGTAGAACCGTCTATCTATCAAAGGAGTCTGTGATAATCCTAGGATGGGATGGGATAGGGGCAGAGGGGTAGCGATGATTTACCTTCTCACCATGACCCATACCGCTTCCGTGTTATAATAGCTTTTGTTTTATGTAACTAAGGCACGTATGACGGGTCTCGTGACGCTTGCCGTATATAGATGGCAGTCAAATTCGAATAAGAGTGAATAAGAAAGCGGCCGACGTAAAGCTACCCAGAGCTTATCTCATTCTGTCAAGCCATGTTTCGGAGTCCACCGACTAGGTGCAAAGGTGACGGGCAAAGGTGACGGACAAAGGTGACGGATGCTGTAGATACTTGACACGGGTTCGGCTCGGTGGGTGGTATGTACAGTAGGTAGGTACATTATGAAGAAGGGTTTTTTTGATTTCCATAACTATTTCCAAGGACTAATCCTCGTGCGGCTGAAATCCTTCGAGCCGAATTGTTGATACCTTGTGCTCTTTAAAGAGGCCGTGGGTCTTGTTTAAAAGGCAGATCAACTGCCGTATTCGTACCGCTACAAGGAGATCAGTCAAGGTCCTAGGTCTCACAAAAGGGTACCAGATAGGGCAAAGATTAAAGCCACGAACTAGTTGCATACCCGCGGACCCGTTCAAATTCAGGCCCAGACCAAACAGCTAAAGTTCCCCATCCCAGCAGTTTAAGGTGAGTGGGGGGTAATCCTTTACGGGACAGGGGTTTCTGAAATGCGTAATTACTGAAAGGAGGGGATGGTGCTTAGGACCTGAATTCGTGAAGCTTGACGGTTCCTGGTACAATTTACTCGATTACTCTCTGGATCACCTAGAACCACCAAGACCATCTGGGACCATGGGACCACGAGACTCGATAGACTGTGTTCGGATGTGTTGTGTGTGGTCACACTGCATTCTGCGAGATGTCTGAACCTTTTTGGGCGCCCCAGTCCTGGCCTGGCCTGGCAACACGGAACGCCACGCTTTTGCCCTTTCGACTTCTAGGATTTCCGTACACGACCGACAGACATCATATCCTGGTCACTAGTCGCGAGCGACTACGCATGCCGCCAAAAGCGACACCGAGCAAGGACGGCAGAATGTGTATAATCATTCCTTTATCTGCAGCACGATTATAATGGTAAGTCTGCCTTGCTAAGCGGTCCGATCCTTGATCGGGAAGCACTGTGTGTGTGCCTCGTGGAGACCTGCAGCTCAATGCAGGGTACATCGTGTATATTTACGGGGGGTATCGTCGATTAGCTAAGAATAGATCTTTAATAGTTAAATTGTCTCCGTTTGCGAATAGATGGAGCTTCCCGCTATGCGGGAAGCATGTCATAGTTAGTAGTATACTATAACTAGATACTTGACTTGCGGTGAGATGCTATGTAAATTTCTTTCGTCAGCAACCCGTACGTAGCAGTTCGTAATGCTTAGTCCCTTCCAGAATTCCGGGGGTGCTATACTATCCATCGAGATGGAATATGAGCATCTCAAACCGTCCTGCAATATAAAGGGGCCAATGGTTAATCAATACATTATATAAACAAGCGAGGTAAGCCATACCAGGCTGTCTACAAGACCAATCATGTATCGAGTCGATTCACCATACGCATGTGGTCAAGCTCCTTGGCATCTGTCTATGTTCTGCTCTGACATCCCGTACTAATGAGTCAGACGGTGAAGCACTTAGATGAATCTACGCCCTAGGCACGTATAGTAGTCGCCTGTTCTTAGTGCCATAGGCGATACCTCTAATCCCGAATCCATACTTTTCACACGGCCGCTAGGTACATGACAGGCCTGTCAGCTTTGGGTTATTACGGCATGGGCAACGGTAATCAGGTTACGAGGAACGACGGCAAGAGTTCCCTTTCCTACCGTTGGACGCTACACCGCTTTGTTGCATACAAATCTCGATGATAATAAACTATACGGGGTTTTTGTTGAGTGCCGGCGGTCCTTTATATTTGTTGCATAACTACTCGGTGTTGTAGGGCTGAATACGATCATGGGGTGAGATTCGAAATAGAACTAACCGAAGACAACATGGAAGATGGTGTGCTATCGCCCGGCATCTCACTTGTAGTACCCGAAATGTCGGTGGCAGATCTGCCACCCAGCCCAATGGTATCATGCGGCATCTTTGATGCATGTATCATCCTAACGACGTGGTTCGTTTCTGGTCACCGGAATATTAGCTCCCCGGGCCTGTTAGAACTTTAAAGGTCAATCTGAGATCAGACCGGGTTTTGAATGTTTCAAGCGGGTTGAATCAGCGATCAAGCCACACGACCATCGACGCAAACATATCCGCCTCGAATTTTGCCAAGGATCTCGGGATTGGTCTCCAACTTCTGAAAGGCCTTCAGAATACATGTTTTCCAGATCGATTGGTCTTGTATCTGGTGCCACTAGCTTCGGCAATTATGGATTAAAGGTAAGGTAATGGGTGCTTAACCTTCAGGCGACGAGGCACAATACCCCTACATAATTTGACACTCGAGTCCATACATCGCCCTCTCTACATCTCTCTTAACCTGGTACCAGTCGGCCCTCCTTTCGGCAAACTCATATACTTCTTCGGCGCGGAATATGCCGCCGAATCGATCGCCGTCTGCTATAATAATTGCCATTTCTTTGGCATGTTTGGCATCGATAAGGTATATCTGACTTAATTCTCGTAAGGCTCTGAAATATGCCAACAGATCCGGGTTCTTGAGCGTCCGGATATATTCGAAATACATATTCATATCTGCGATGAGTTTGATTGCGCCCTCAGTGCTGATACGTTGTCGTTTGATATGTTTGCATACAGCTGTGAATAATCGCAGTCCGACCTCGCCGTTGAACACGTCTAACATGGTCTTCTCCGTGCTCCCTACTAACATCTTCGTGTGAGAGGCTACTAATTCGGTCACACGCTTTGCCGTTGTAGTCGGACCTATGTCGGGATCCTTGGATGCTCCAACCTCCTGCGGAGTGGGCGACGGATTAAAGTCGGTAGGTAGCTGTGTTGTAGCGCAGAGATATTCAACTTCGTCCATCAACACATCGATGCCTTTGTTAAGACCTGCAGCAACGTTCTCGTCCAGCATTTGCTCGAATTTCTTTTTAGCCAGGCCCGCAGGGTCTAGAAAGTCGTTCCGGTCAGCGATTTTCGGCGCCGCAAGTTGCTGCTCATAGAACACATCAATCATTTGTGAAATAATATCACCAACATTGACCAACTCGATAAACATAACGAGTGGCGCCACTCCGGTCTGGCTATGATCGCTTATCTCTCGAGGGTTATATCTGGAAAGATGCTCTACAGCTTTAGCAAATCCATTTTTGACGTGTGTCTGGCCGAGTATCTTGACTAGAACAACGAACATCGCTTCGCATTGTTCCCGGGCTTCTTCACCCGCCTGGCCGCCTAGTGATACGAACTTCGCTGCCCTCCCAAGGCTTTCTTTTGCAGCATGCACTAGATCAAGAGCGACCTCAATACTGAAAAGGCTCCTTATACCTTCAAGTCGACTCGCCATAAGTGCGGCCTTTGCCTTAAGTTCATCAGTAGGTGCTTCGGAAGGCAAAGGACTCGCGGTGCGTTCCGAAGCGCCACCGATCCCAGGAGTTTGAGGACGGGACGATGTAGGTGTACCGGTCACTGATGGCCGAAGTGTAGCACTATTAGTGGCTGAGGTCGGCGCCGTCTTGGTAGTCCCGAAAGGCAAAACTGTGACTGGCATCATAACGACTTTCTTAAATGAACTTAGGAAGTCATTTTTGTCGGCTTGTCGATTGAAATTGCTCATATAAAATGACTCGACGGTGGCCTCTTGCTCTGAGAGCTTTTGCTCCCAGTTTCTAACTTCGCGCTCGGCATATTTTTCTAAACTGTCCAACTCCTCTTGCAAATATAGATCCAAGTGTGGCTCAAACACCCTCAGCGCTATTTCTTTTGCGTGATCATCCAAAGTTTTTTCTGAAGAGCCCTTTGGCGGGACAAGTAGTCGAACAAATTCCATGCATTGTTCGAACAAGCCGGATACCGCTTTGAGGTAGGACGGCATATACCGATCATGACATTCATCCAATAACGGAGTGACATATTCCATTATGATTTCTTCTCGGACTTTGTCCACGAAGACCCAGAAGACGGTTGCCGGTTGAGGGAAGATGCGACCAATCAAATCGCCTTGCTCGTTCACCTTCTTGACAAGCGAATCGAAAAAGGCACGGGAGGGCTCGAGAGTGATGCTATCTTGAGGAGCTTGGTTGATACATTCAATCGGATTGCCTATGGCCCCGCGGTCGTTAAGGATCGGATGCTTGTGAATAAAAAGGTCCATGGCTGCGTTGCCACCGTTTAAGCTATGCAACACATGTGCGTATCTCTTCATCCTGCCATCGACGTCCCAGAATTCGTAGCCCTGTTCGAATTCTCTTAAGACTGCACTTTCAAAGAGAGTTGTCATGTTGATAAGTTTGGCCTCTCGCTGCATATAGCCCTCGGTCCAGTCACTTTTGCTGAAGGTCTGCAAGTTAGACAGCATCTGCGCTTGCCTCTCCGGATCTCGGAAGACTTTGAACACTATTGGCTCGGTGTGGTTTTTCGCTCGTACTAGATCGAAATAAAAGGGTGCCAGGGCACCGTAAACTTTGCCGTATTCCTGCCTTGCGTGGCCCCGTATACTCCTGACGTTCTTGAGTACGTCGAGTAGTGCATCCGGATCTTCGTAAGGCGATTTGGACTGTGTTTGGTTTAAGCTCAATGTCTCGAACCCATCAAGCTTCGATTCCTGGGGTTGTAGAGCTCTATCTTCTTGAGCTTTCCGGCGTTCCTCTTCCAGCGCAGCATCAAATATAGTAGTGCTAGCTTGCCTCCCAGCTATCGAATTTGGCCCACCATTGGGGTTTGGTCGCCCTATAGTGTCCCTTTTTCTCTTCATAGCTTCTTCAAATCTCTTCCTCGCCTCCAACTCGTTCCAGCACCCCATGCTCTTGAGTCTTGCTACCCATCTTGTATCATCGTATACCATCTCACGCATTCGGCTGGAGGTCCTTGCAAACCGGAGAAGGTCTGGTATCGGCAAGTAATCGAGTATAGAGACAATGATTTCTGTCGCTTAAGATCAATATCTAAACAGCTAGCGGAGAGAATAGGATCCATGCCTACCGGCAGGCAGGGCCGTTTTCGAATCTAACATGGATGTAGCTCGCAATGTACTCAAAATGCTCGCTCTAGGCGTCGCGCCATATTGCGACGCTCTTTTGAACGAAGACATTGTAGCTTGCCGTGTTGTAGTAGTAGGTCAACGGGGAATTAATAAGGTTGCACAAGGCTACATGAGGTAACCCCAATAAGAAATATAAGAAATATAAGAGTAAGTATGTAGTATCGGAGAAAAGAGCAGTTGAACTGCCATGGAAATTTCTAACGAAGCATATGTAAAAGTGGAAGTAGACACCTAGGTTAGGTAGGTAGGTAGGTAGGTAGGTAATTATATGTTGTTGGAATGTACGATGTAATTCCCAAGTGTGCTCTCCTTTATGGAACTTGGCGGTCACAACTATTATGTAGGTACCTACACTATGTGTATAGGGCGAACCCACCTTCTTTTTAGTTAGTTAACTCAACTTGGAACTTACTAGCATATCAAACCACTAGTTAGTTAAAGTCTTAGGTACTCGATTAGTTGCCACTACAGCAACCACACAGGTTAGGCAATTCCAAACCCCAGTGTATTGTATTATACTGTATTTAGGTACATCACTACACCGCCCTTTATCGGCAAGGTACTCCCCGCGGCAGAATTCTTCCAAATTCAAGAACTTTTTTCTCTGGGTCCGATCTGAATTGCAGCTAAGTAACCGGTTAACCTAGACCTTTTTATGATTCAGATTTCCAATACACAACTGGTTGAGCGGAGCTTTCAAAGTCCTATTCAGAGGCTCACTAGGTTATTTCGCAACATATACCTATTTAGATATCCCTTGTTCAACTACTTTATTGCATTCAATTTTTCAAAATGGAAGCTGCCGATCCGCCTCCCTGGGTGAAGCTTGACCCGGAGAAGCTTCGTCACGAAGCCGAAGCCAAGGGTAATGGCCTTATTATGACCCGCTAGGACATACTTTTCTAACATATTATAGAGGCTAAGCTAAAGAGACAACAAGAGCAGCGAGTCTTAAGAGCCGAATTCCGCAAAGAAAAGCGCCATGCGAAAGCTGAAGCTAAACAAGCGCGAAAGGCAAACGTCGCCCGTGCTGCTGAATGGAACGCCGATCGCAAAACCGCCGACAGGCTTAAGAAACTAGCCAACCAACCGCACAAACAAGAGAAGCGGCGTCTGCGCCTACGCCTGCGCGCTCAGAAGCTCGAGGCGCAAGCTATTAAGCTGATGGCGGAGGCGCAGAAAGCCAAGGCCCGTGCCGACTTTTTAGACGAGCAACGTGAGGTAAGATAACCGATTTACTGCCCGACTACGATGTACTAAATATGCGATTAGAAAGAAGAAGCCGAGAAGAATAAGGCGACTGGTGAGGTTGGGGAGATATCATCCGAGTCTGAGGACGAGGACTTTGTTCCCCTTGAAGACTCCAAGAAGGAAAAGAAGCACAAGAAGACGAAGGAAGAGAAGAAGGCCGAGAAGCGAAAGCGGAAGGAAGAGAAAGAAGCCGCCGGTGAATGCAGCGACTCGTCTGATGACGACGCCATGGGCGGCGTGGATCTGCCCAAGAAAACAACTAAGGAGGAAAAGAAAAAGAAGAAGAGAAAGGTAGAAAAGGCTGCTGAGGAGACCGAAGCCAAAGAGGTACCCAAAGATACTGAAGCGCGCAAGGAAAAGAAGGAAAAGAAGGAAAAGAAGGACAAGAAGAAGAAGGAGCGAAAGGAGAAGGAGCAAGTCGAGGAGTACGTGCCCGCCGTCGCAGTCGAAGCCGGAGGGAATACTAACGGGGGTGAGCAGTGGAACGCCCAAAGCCTAGGAGGTGACGATAAGAGAAAGGCGAAATTCCTCAGACTACTAGGTGCTAATAAATCTAACGGTACAGCGGATGCAGGGAGTCATAACACATCATCCACGTCAAAGGCGTATATAGATCAAGTGCAGCACGACCTGGAACGTCAGTACGATATGGGAATGAAGATGAAAAACGAAGGCCAGGGGCAGAAGAGGGGTCTTGGAGCGTGACCCCCCTCGTACTTAACATACGTGTATTCATACAAAATGGCGTTTTGAAAGGGCAAGGCTTATACCATCTGATTTGAGCTGTCTATGAGCGCTAGTCGGCCTAGCTACTCTCTTGGTCTCGGTTAAATTATTGATAACGCTTGTTCTATGCATTTGAACACATTTCACAATGTGTATTAAACAGGACTTCATCACATGTGATGATTACCCGGTCCCGAAAGCTCTCGATACGTAGGACCGAGGCTTTTTGTACTTACTTGGACTAATTATTATCGAGTTCGATAAACGTTGTATATAGATTCGGTAATGCGTCTAAAATAAAAATAACTCCCTTGAAAACACGGGTTCTGTTCTTGTAGAGCCAACGCTCAGGTATCATATCGATCTCCTAGACTATACACGTATACCCCTTGGAAGGTTCCCCTTTTCAAGCGTTTCCCAGCTAGCCCTCCGTAGCTTGCAATCGGACATCTCCGTCCTACACGGATCCTGCTAAATCATCCCCAAAAGAGCGCCTCTCCCTAACTACACGCTACCCTAATAGGTAGCCGCAGTGTATATATAAATAAGCACTTTTCGTAACGGTGTCGTTCATCGGAAGAAGATGCGCGAGATCAGCTCGAATATCAAACCGCCGAAGACGATGAAGCCGAGGATACCTGGACAAGAACACTGTTAGCGGCCGCTCGTGCAACTCGGCGTATAGGAGGCTAGGAGGATTTAGCTTACCGAGCCAGATGGGCGAGATGGGCGACTTTTGTGCGCCCTTGCTGCTCTTCTTGATCTCGGTTTCCGACTTTCCGCGGCGGGCTTCTTGGTCCTTGACGAACTTGGCATTTCGCCTTCGCTGCTCGAGGGTTTGGGCCTGCAAGACATGTGTTAGTAGGGGGTCCGGTGCTGTGTCGGGGAGGCTGCGTCGCGCCGGGAACATACCATTGTATGTGCTGTATATAATAAAAGGGGGGAGGGAGAAAAAAGAAAGAAAGGTCGCTCGAGCTGTTTGCTAAAGGAGTAGAAAGTTGGCGCGAATTCGACAATTGGAACGGACCCCGAGGAAACGGTATGGAATGGGATGATACGATATGGTATTGGTGTATCGTCAATTGAATTGCATACAAAGAAGTATGAAATAATGCTACAATTAATATAATCTTCAAGATTCAAGACCGGACCCCGTACTAGCGCTCGAGTTTATATATATATAGGTAGGTACCTAAATTAAAGTAGTAGGCAACAAGAAAGCGATAGTCTTCTAAGTTGGTGGAATCTGAGAACAGATTGTTCAAACTCTCGGGAAGTTGGAGATGTATTCACTTTCCCGTATGGACATGGTGTCTGCAAGTAACCTCCCTTTATCGATAATGGAATAGCTCCGTTTGAATCAAAAAAATTAAGGGACCTACCCTTTTCGATACGAGCCCCGGCACGCTACTTAGGTAGGAGGTAGTTATAGGAGGTACCTTCCAACCTAACTTACCCCAACGGGTCTAGAGTTAGATTTTCCCCGGTGGATCAGCGAGCAGCCTCACCAGACAGACAGGAGAGCCAAAAACAAGGTTCCGTCATTTAAGGCTCAAGCCACTACTGGTGGGGTAACCGCTATGTACTTTGAAGAAGCTTCCAATGGAGCTTCCATCATCTCTTTGACGAAACTCAGCTTAAGCTTTAACTACCTAACTAGTAACCAGACGTAGTGAAACTTGCGCAACAACATCCTACTCACTTATACAGTGCAGTCTATAGTCCATAATTAGCCCCTATAAAACCCCCAAAAGATCTAGCCACAATGTTCTCTCGAACGGCAAGGCACCTTGCGCCTCTACGCCCCTTAACAATGCGCCAACCTGTCTCCCTCCAACAGCTTCAGCGCCCTTTAGCACGGTTCTCCACGTCCTCACCAAGAGGACAAGAAGCCCGGTCCCCAAATGTCAGCAGTCCTCTCACATCCCCTCTCCGCCTAGGAGCGTTCATCTAGAAGCATGTCTTCTATAGCGAAAAGGCGCTCAGTAACTCACATCTTCCAGGCGCAATTCTACAAGACCTTCGGCCGACCCATCGCAAAGGTCTTCCTGCTCGCCATCTTCACTTACCAGATAGCGTACTACTTCTGGGTACGCCTGGAACAAGATGAGACCCGCACCGAAATACGAGGCACGCCGCGCTTTATCCCTACCCGCGAACCCAGAGAGCTAACGTGAACAAATTCGCAGCGACTATTTCCGACCTCGAAGCCAGGATAGAACAGCTCGAGAAGGCGCGCAATAAGTAGCAATGTATTATATTCCCTAGTGTAGGGCACATATTATGAATATTGTCGCGCGAGGCTCGCCCGGTGAGAAGGTTATACGCACATGGCAATGGCTTTATGATGGAATTCTCTATGCGACAACCAGGTTATTAGGCCTGTTGTATTTGACCTTTTACGAGCCAGGGCCTACGCTTGGGCACCTTTGTAATAGGTAGGTGAACAGAGCAAATCCAACACACCGCGACAAGCATCTAATCGTGCAAAGGTAAATTGATGATCGCGTAGTCGCGAACCCAGCCTGTATATTTGAAGGCAGTGTGGAAGTGTCGAGTATCGCGGGAAATGAAATGTGAGATAATATCAAACCAAAAACGCCCATACAATGCCATTCACGCCATGTCCTTTCGCCTGCTCTCCATGAAACATGACCGTCAGTATTGCAACCCAACCCGAGCCTAGACGCCCATATATAATGGTCTTAAAACTCCGACTCTCATACAAGAAGTATTGTTAAAAATACACCCATCACGCCGACAAGTCCAGCCCAAGGAGGGGAGAGCATACCTGCTCCTCCTATGAAATGCGCAGATCCGGGATAATTACACGACAACTCCTCGTTTATCGATTTTGATCCATAACTGCTTGAAAAACTGTACTTATTCCATGGTCGAGGACATGTAAATCCCATCGAAGCAGGGCAGCTCTGAACTAGTTCATAACATAAGTTTTCACAAGGCAACAACTCCTTATACGGACCCGGCTGAACGACCTCGTCAATCTTGGGGTTACGAGATGAATTGAAAGCCTTGGAACCCCCGTGCTGATCGAGTATCTTCTTGTCCACTTTTGTCCCGTTCGGAAAGGGGGCCCCGATGTTGCGCATTTGCAGATGAGCCCGGTCAGGCGTTGAAAAGTCCTCGCAGCGAGGAATTGCCACAGAACATAGCCATCTCTTATACGCAGTCTTGCAGTCTTCACAGCCCCTAGCTAAAGAGTACCGAGCGGTTGAAGCAGCTTCACAAGGGGTCTGCTGTAGGACTTTATCGAAATTGCCCCACATAGACTGTACATAATCGTCGTAAAAGTTTCCAAGAGCCGTGGCGTTGGGAAATGTCCTTGGGTTCCCGGGAACCGCATACTGGGTCTGTTCACAAAATGTGAGGTTGAAGATAAACGTGCATGCGCCGTCTATACTCTTGTTAACGTTTTATTGCTCTTAGGGGCTCATGCTGTCGAACTTACTAGGTTTGGTGGAAAAAACAGCCGGTTGGAATACGACACCACCGCCTACAGTCGAAGAATCTTCCTGGCGCGTTTGGAGGCTCTTCACGGGAGGTCGAGCAAGAATAGCCGTGTAGTTAGAGCTAGCGTTAAGGCCACTAATATAAAACTCTTGCCGAGTCAAGTTCTGGTCCCCTCCATTTTTCAACCCTATCGTCATCACTCCACTGCTCCCATCCGCAAGATTTCTAATCTGAGCATAAGAACTTAAACCGCAGTAAGAGTTACGTAGCCCCCTGATGTCCACGTTGTTATCGTTATGAGCAAACATGACATATGGTGGCGTCGTGATCACCTGAGTCGAGATATTGTTTAGATAGTTAGTTTGCAGTAGAACCGCCGATGCATCACTATCAACCCATATAAGATCAGGATTGGTATTGTTACCGTTAAACGAGAAGTAATATCGATCGGTAGAAGCGACAAGTTCGAAATTGTATTCGTGTGAGATGTCGAATTGGTCATCCGAGACCTTTGGAGCAGAAATGCTCAAATAGACATCCTTATCTATAGATGTATTGAACATAACGGCTCCCTCCGTGAAGACGATGGCCTTCTGGGTATCCTCGTTCTGTTCCGGCCCCGGAGAAGTATTATCAGGCGATGTTGATACGTAAAGAGTGAGCTGTGGAGGATCTGGGGCTGTCAGGTCCGATGAACGGCGCCCAGGTTGTAGGCAAGTATTTGCTGATATCCATAACGTCCTAGCCGACCCTTGCCGGCGTACAAGATCAAGGTCATGAGTAGCGTCGTTATGGACCTCCTCGTCCTCATCATCATCCACAGTCAGCGCTCGCGACACATTCAAACTTCTTCGAAGCTCCAACGCCTCACTCTGATCTCCTGCCGTCCTGCTGGTAACCGACGAAGCTTGGAAAACGTACGTCATTGTGACACCAGGAGCGAGATTTGATTTTTTGATCTCATTATTCTTCATAATAGTCGCACTTCCTGGTGCTCTTCCTATAATACTTCGGTCGAATAGGGCAAACTCTGGCTCGTACGACGGACGCCTGAGATCCAAGGTCTCCGATATCTCCACAGCGTCCAGCTGTTCATACGACAATTCGTGTACGTCATGGTCGGCAAGTATGGGATCGAACTCGTCGGCGAAAGCGAATTGTGGGGAGAGTAGAATAATATAAATAATAAGCAAAAGGCAGGAGGCTATCACTGATGCTGCCAACCGCGATTGCAATGGACTAAGCTGCATCCTAGAAACATAGCCCCTACGGGCATCACACAGAATGTAGGGGTGTGTCCCAGTAATAGCAAACAAGTCGGATCAGAACTCGTAGGAATATCTGTCAGCCGGAAAGGATTATGCTAGGCACCGTGGGCGTTTACGAAGGGGGAAGAAAAGATTTTTGGAGTTCGTTACTATCGATTATATTCTACGGAAGTAGGAAGGTCGCGTAATATCGAAGACCGTATACTAAATAATAAGACCAACCGTAAATACAATTGGTGGTATCAGCTTATCAAAAAAGAGGGAGTGGGCAATTAGAAAATCGTCAAGTCGTAAAAGTCGTAGAGGAAGAAGAGTTTCACAAGTAATGCTGGGGTTGCTGATAGGCGACTGCCCTGAAATCCCCTGACAGCTGAATACCCGTAACTGCGGGTCTCGACCATACATGCGCAACCATTATTAACCACTAACTTTTTCAGCAAAACATGGTAGCACGTACAGTAGCACCCGCGTGTGTGTGTGCTACGTTAAGTCGTACATACCTTAGTAGATACCTAAATTAAGTGGTACGCATGCGCATTTCAATGCTAACAATGAGCCAAATTTATCGACGACATCTTTTATTTAACGTAACAATAAGCCAATGAGCTTATGCATTGTTTAAAATTGCACATCCGTCAGCCACCAACATGCGCCAGATACATGTACCTAATGTATGTACCTAGGTATGTATCTAAGTACGTACTTACATTCACTTATCATGCAGGAACGGGTACTTAGTACCTAACTTAGCGAAAAGCGGTATCTGGTAATCGGGTATCGGTTTCGGTATCGCTTCCAGCTTCCAAAGCTAAGTACGCAAACCCGCAATCCCCATATACATTTTTTGAGATCGGCGAGCATGCCGCTATTATATATTGGAAGTAATAAACCCAGTGGCTTGGTTCGGGGATTTAACTTTGGTGTGACAGGCTTATTTTAGGTATTCTTATGAAATTGATAAACTTATATAAAAGGTCTACTTGATCCCCTCAAATATCCTCCCCTTCCCTCTCTTTTATTCCTTCACAGCTCTTCAAGGACGAATGAAGCTAGCACAGGCCCACCCTTACACCTAGGTAAATACGACAGCAGCCACAGGTTTACCTATAAGGAGATGGATTGTGGCAAACGGGCTTATCGCGCTGCGCTGCGCCGCGCCGCATTTGGTTCGGTCCGCTCGATCCAAATGTCCAAATGGATTCACACTGATGGATTCACACTGATGGATGTTTTCCACGTCTCCAGTTGGTATCGTCAGTTGAATAAGTTCTTGGGCTCTCGATGAACCAATTCGAGCTAGCAGCATAACCACAGTGATCGAGCGGGGACGCAAAGACCAAACTTAGGCATTATTAGTGCTAGGGCAATACTAAGTCATCTCGAGAATCGTGACTCGCTGAGATCAGATCCTAGCGCTTTCAGATCTACTCCAGTCTAATCAGTATGAACGACAGCAACCCGCAAGAGCACAAGCCACGCGGCCCCCGGCTATATCATAAAAAGTCTCGTACCGGCTGTTTGCGGTGTAAGCAGAGACGAGTCAAGGTTAGTTAGGGGACTACAGCACATTTCGCCTACTAAGCCATTGCCCGTTTCTGGCTTAGGGGGTTACTTGGCTGCAAAGTACATATCGCAAGATGTATTCCTAACGTCCCGTTGTAGTGTGATGAATTTCGTCCAAGTTGCGGCTCATGCTCAAGACATGCAGTCGAATGCGTGTATTTGACTACCACCCAAGCGTCTTCAGCAACCTCTGGGAGAGCAACGTCGGCTACACGGTATGATAGCAGGCCACCGCCTACTTACTCGGCCGGCTATCCGACGGCTCCCGGCACCAAGTCAATACCAACACACGACGAGGCTTCACACCAGTCGCCAGTGAATAATGCACCGGGTCTTTTCAGCAACGAAATTAAACCAGTGGTATACTCACCAAATGCCCCAGGTTTTTATTCCTCGCCATCCTCGTCTTACGTTACCACTGCAGATGACGGCACAGAAGCCGAAGTCAACATTCCCGAGGGGCCATGGCGACGATTCTGGGAACTGCGTCTATTACATAATTACCACGCGAATATGTGCCAGCCGCTTTCTATCCCGCAGAACACAGAGATCGGGTACATGTGGCAATATGAGATTCCCGAGCTGGCTACACGGATGGCAATCCAGCAAAATCGATCCGCCTTGCTTTACGTGATATTCGCCAACTCGGCCTTATATCTCTGGAAAGAAAGCACAGATCCTCAGGAACGAATTGAACTTATGAAGTTGCAACAGGCCTACCATATCATGTGTAGTAGAGAACAGCGGCGCGATATTGACGACCTAATGCCGAGGATGTCTCAAAATGCCCTCTTCATCTGTTTCACCAGTATTAGGATGTTGGCACATTCGATAGGACTTGTTCAAACGATGGCCGTAGATCCTTGGGAGCCTCCGGTCCAGTGGTTGCATATGGGTCGCGGCGCAGGCGAAATATTAAACATGGCTGGAAAACTGGCCGACCCCGAGAACGCCAGTAGGGTTGCAGTGTTTGAGAAAGGGCCGCCGGACCTGACTAATGTAGAGGCGTTGATTACGTTTGATCATAGTTCACTCGACTGGCTCCTGGAGCACCCCGACGGGCCTGGATCGATTGCCGCTCAACGGGACCACGAATTAGACGATGAACATGTGAGATGGGTATACAATAGTGCATTGTCGTACACGTGTACCATACAGAAAGCACTAGCCGACGGTGAACGGGACTATGCTGTTGTGAGAAGATTTGGCGGCTTTGCTATTTATCTTCCAGCTGAGTTTACTAGATTCGTAGAAGAAAGGAGACCGAGGGCTATGGTGATATTGGCGCATTTCATGGCCCTGTGGATAGGCTTCGAGCACATATGGATGATTGGCCGAGCTGGTGAATTGCAAGTTAGGGGTATATATAAGGCCTTGCCGCTAGAATGGAGTCGTAAACTTGATGGCTTGGTTGCGAAGTTTAAGCCGCCGGAAGTAGGTAGGTTAGGTTAGATCCTCAAGTAGTAAACTTGTATACTAAGATATATGGACGTGATAGATAGTCCGCTCCGTATAAATTTATTGCAAGCTCGTTTGGGGGTACTATTCATAGGTAGCGCCAATCTCTTCAAGTTATACCAAAATAAATAAAATATAGGTAAATACTTATAAGATTGCATAACCAGTCAAAATGAATAGTTAGTAAAACAATGTAACTAACTAACTAAAGAAAAAGAAGTTTAGTGCTTTGTTACTTGCAGAATAAACCTCATGCAGCTCTTATACTTCAAGCGGACCGCACCTAACCGAGACGGCTAAATGTGGGTCGGGCTGAAGCCTCATCAACTGCTTGCAGCAACTCTGCATCTCTATACTTTAAGCTATTAAGCTGCAACGCCTCTGCATAGCAACTAATAAACTAATTCAATATTACCTAACTCAACGCCTTCCGAAACCTCCATACATACCGTCGCGCCGCCATTCCTCCACAATCCCCTACCTATAATACCTAATTTTCCAGACTTCAGTATACAGCATGGTCAGTTCGTCGCGATTCCATTCGCGCAATCACCACCCGCTAACAACGACGTAGCCACCGAAACGCAAAGCCTCGTCCGCGGCGACGACTTCCACCGCGCCGAAGGAGAAGCAGTCGAAACTAGCGAAAGAGCACAATATCTCGGCGCGCGAGGAGCGCGAGATCAAGGAGGCGTTTGCGCTGTTCGCGGAGCCGGCGGAGGGCGAGAAGGAGGGCGTTATACCGGCTAAGGATGTGCGACGCGCCATGATGTAAGTTGGCCTGTTCCCGCTCCCACTTATCACGACTACGACAACAACGACAACAACGACAACGGCTGTTGACAAGCCCCAGCGCCCTAGGCATCCCCCCTTCTAAATCCGAGCTCGCGGAATTCCTCGAGATCCTGGACCCCGAAGACGAGGGGTACGCGTCGTACGAGCCGTTCGTCGCGATATGCGCGCTGAAGCTGCACGCGCGGGACCCGGGGCCCGCGGCGGAAGAAGTCGACGAGGCGTTTCGGTTGTTTATGGGCGGGACGGGAACGGGAACAGGGACGGGGACTGGGATTGGGATTGGGGGCGGGGAACAGGTCCTTACGCTGTCGCATCTCCGCCGCGTGGCCATGACGCTGAAGCAGGACGTCGACGATCAGTTGCTTAAGGACATGATTTTGGAGGCGAATGGAGGCGCGGGCGTGGGCAGAGGCGTGGGCAGGGCCGAGTTCGAGGAGGTAATGAGGAGGGCGGGGGCGTGGAAGTGAGGGTTTGTCGAGAAGAGGGAGGTTTGCATGTGGCGTATATGAATCGTAGCCCGCGGAATGAGCGAATATCCCTCTAACGACGCGGGCGGGAGACGGACGGACGCGCGAGGCACGTCTCGTAGGAATTCGAAGATATACACGTTTTCCGAGTAAGAGTTAGGAAACGAACATACGATTACGAATTTACGAAAATAACGGCGAGGTAAGAACGTTCTCACGAAGTCTCGGTTTACATTAGCTAATGTCGAATAAGACGGCAATAGCGTAAGATGGAAAAGAGAGAAATGCATAGCGACATGTTTAATGAAGTTAAGCAGAAATCTCCAAGCATACGGCAGGAAGATTAAGAAACCATAGCCTTTATTAGAAATACCACTAGTCGAAGACCGTTTATACCATACAAGATACACTGATAGGATTCACGGCTCGTTCCGGATCACTCAGTCGATTTTGAATGATAGTGATATGGTACGATTGACCAACATGTGTAGAGTCTAGGCATGTAGGTAGGTATTCAAGGGCGAATACACAGTCTTGTCTCATCTTGATAAATACTAAGCTCTAACCCGATCCAAGTTTACAGAAGGTCTTTCGAACTAGTAGTAACTATCCAATGTGTTATCGGATTTGTTTCAAACATAACATCACTCCAAGCACGAGAATAACAATCCATGTCGCGAATAAGCTTGATTCCCTTAGTACACTAATGTCTATTATAATATTTATATATTGAGATTTCACGCCTACATGTGTATATTTATACTCAAACGTCACAATGGGATGGAACTCCAAGTCCTATTGCAAATTCGACCCGTAAAGTCCTCTCTCGTTTGTAGATTCCGTAGTTATTTCAAAGAGATTTAACAATCGTATCCAGTCATATCCATTGCAAACGCCAAAAAATGCAGGCCCCCTCACACGAACAGAGGGAAAGCAAATGACTTGTACCATAAAAGTGAACCCGTACAGTATCCACCTAATGCGTGCACATGAGTCTTGTGGACAATACACTTGCAGAAGTCCAAAGAAACTCGCCGGCTACTCTCCTTCTCATATGATATGATATGCCACATCCATGTTTACTCAGCCGGAGGGGCGGCAGCGGCAGCGCTCTTAGCGGCAGCAGCCTCCTGAGCCCTCTTTTGAGAGTCTATGACCGCCTTCAACTCGGGTGGCGGGTTGAAGCCGGGGTGATCCGAGTGCTTCTTATAGAAGTAGTTGTCAGGCTTGGGCGCCAGCTCAGGGGGTAAGTCGTCCAGAACAGCTTGTAACAAGTTATCAATAGACTTTTGCTTGGACGCGTCACGGTGCCAGATAGAAATTAAGTGCGAGTTGAAGCGCACAGAGAGACCAACACCGCAAATTTGATCACCTTCCTCGAGAGCCTCTTGTAGCTTCTCGCCGATGGCCATTAATTGAATGCGGGTCCAGAAGTCGGGCCCGGAACTCTTGGGCACACGGAAGGTCCAACTACCACCCAAGACGTTACGGCGGTCTTCCCAGATGGGCCTGAAGCCGCTCTTGAACAGGTAGATAGATTCGCGCATCTTGATCTGGTCTACCGGGGTATTATTGTTGTATCGCCAAAAGTCCTGGACCGATTCGATCTGGGTTCCTAGTTGTTCAAGAGACGCCTGGTAGTTGCTCTCGTCTTCCTTCTTCTGGTCTTTGGCTTGCCTAGACGGAAACGTTAGCATCAGTAAGAGATCAGACAGAAGAGTAAAGCATCTTATGGTTTCTTACCTGTCAAAGTAGACGTTCCAGTAATGCTGGGTGGGCAGAGGGCGCATAGTCTTGAATAGGTTGCGCTTAGCATCGTCTCGCTGCTCGGCGGGCGAGCTGACATTGGGCGAGTTCGCATCGGTGCTTTGGGAAAGGGACGAGAGCCCTCGGGTGAATAAACTCGGTCGCGTAGCCATGATGACTGCGATTCAACGTTTAGTTAGCTTGTTAACTCGAGGGTAGAATGCGAGTAAGTAGTGTAGTGCAGCCCCTATCTTTTAATAGAGGGAGGGGTTGGAGAAGCTTCAACGGCGGTGATGATGATGGTGGGGTCTAAAGTTGCCAAGACTTTTTTGTTCCTGGCCGCAGTACGGATCCTTATATTATTGCTAACAGCTAGTTGGCTCAAAATATGTGTTACCGTCACACAACTACACCTTCCTTATATACCTGCAGCCTCTTATGGAAACTTGATCACTTATACGATCGGGAGATGGGGCGTGCCGTACCTTATACAAATAGTAGGTAATCTGATAAAGATATGACTTATCGATTCAACTCTGTAGAGATAATTAACCACCCATTAAAGAAGGGGGAGTTGATAAAAAAGAAAAGAAAAGAAAAGAAAGCAACAGGAAGAGCGAAAAGGTATCGTTGTTAGTAACTAGAAGTATTAAAAGCCCCCGAAACAAAACCACGGCTAACGTAATAACCAAATGGCCTTTTTTTCAGCTACACACCTAGTAAAGGTAGGTACGGAACAGCCAATGCAGTACTTAATATGAATCAGGGGAGTTTCTATTGGTTCTGAAACTGACACGGCTAGGTTTCAAGAGCCGCAATTCGTATGATCGCTCGTACGCTTGTCTGACCGCACTTGCCAATGATATCCGTTTACAATACCATATACGTACGTCTCGTAATTGCCCAGAGTAAAGTGGAAGCTATATTGGGTACATCGCAGCATCCCGTTCCAAATATGAGACCATCTAATCCGAAAGCATCACTGCTCCTTACGGGGTGCATCCAGCTAAGCTGCTAGGCTGAATTATCAACGCTAACTAAAACTTAAAAAAGATCAGGCGGGTTCAGGTACCTAGGTGGGCGTGCTTAGGTGTCTTCTTTAGTGGGACTCAGCCTCGCCCTATCTCAAACATTCATCTTCTCATCCACACATTCCGGACCTGTTCCAAACCTGCACCACCAATAAAACATCAGCTCTCGAGAACCAAGACATCCGTATATGCACTTATTAAAGTAGGGATTATTTGAATGTGGCATCGACGGGACCACCCGAATATACGTGTATA
The DNA here is from genome assembly GCA_025201765.1 of Daldinia sp. FL1419. Classification (NCBI taxonomy): domain Eukaryota; kingdom Fungi; phylum Ascomycota; class Sordariomycetes; order Xylariales; family Hypoxylaceae; genus Daldinia; species Daldinia sp. FL1419. The sequence continues at coordinate 317,728 of MU623347.1, forward strand.
TTTGAGGAGACAGCTTGCACACCGTATCCTGAGGATTCAGGGTGTACTAAACAATACCTAACGTATGTTGGGAAAATAAGAAAGTAAATAAACTATCATCTTTACCGTTGAACCGACTCCGTATCGTAGACCTACTAAGGGCTACGTCTAGTTAATGTCAATATAGTCAAACTCAAACGGTATTATCTATCTCTTCCCTTAGTTATAAGTAATGTTGTTGACCCATTTGCGACTCATATTTAAGACCTTTCCAGTACCCAACGGCTTTCTATATAACTAGGTGACTATGCAACGTTATCATACGATGACTAAGGTCCAATTGTGGGAATATTATCCTCTCTAACTAGTTATCTTAACTTGATTCTGCCATATTTATACACCGAGTGGATTTCAGCATGTTTACTACCTACTTATGTATATTATCACAAGGTCGAGATAACGGTGTCCCTGTCCCTGTCCCCGTCTCCGTCCCCGGAACATCAAGGCTTTGCAATATTCTGCAAGGCATAATGTTTATATACCGGGTTATATAATACACGATAGACGAAGGGCACAAGCAGATCGTGATACATGCGGTTCATTTCTATTCTCGTCTGGTAAATGCCATTTGCATTATTAATTGTAACTTTGTATGCACTCGAATTATCTCTAGAATATTAGTAGAACTTTCCACGAATGTCTCACTTATCCCTTTTTACTGAGCACTAATAAACTCAACCCTCAAGGTTTCCAGCCTAGGTAATAAACTCCTGGAACGACATTGGCCATAACGACCATCAAGGTGTCCAGCACATATAGAAAGCCACGTTACTGCACTTACAATTAGACATTTCTTTAGTTCCCAGAGGGCCACCTCACCAATCAACAGGTCAACCAGATAGGGGGGGGGCTTAGCTACCTCTTAGCTGCCCAACAGCCCACTCACCAAGCAAAGCCCAATACGTAAACCATTCATTACCAGCTCTATCATACCAATCTTCAACTCTCCATTAATAGGAAATATACCAATACCTCAATAGACAATATATTAAATAGTGTACAACCTAGACCTAAGGTTGCTAGCTCCCCTGTGGAAATTTTCACAATACGAGAAAAGGGGTAATATATCACATAGAAGCTCACTCGATACCATAATAACGATAGTAACAATGATAATGATAATTCAGCCAAGATCCCCCATCAAGGATCGACTAAGCTTGGCTAGAGTATACACACCCCCGTTAGAGATATTGAATAAATACATTTTTAACGCCGTATGCGCTGAGCATAGTCTGCTTTAAATATATATGTACCGCATCCGCCGTGGCCTCTAGCCGTTTGTTTGTCAAATTCCGCATCGAGCCCCCCCGACTCCAGACTGGTTCGTATTTATCCAGCTTCCAGTGCGGGTAACGATGGTGTCCAAAAAAAAAAAAAAAAGGATAGCAAAGGGACCAATCGATCAAGTTCACCACCTCAGATAGGCAAGTAGGTAGGCAAGTAGGTAGGTGTAGCAGCGGTTCACGAACACTTGCATCACAATCACCACACGACGACCTGATTCATCCGATTTGATTTGAAATTTTTGATTTGGTTTCCTTGTTTCTTCTTGGTAGTTATGATAAAAGATACAAATCGTAGAATTCGGGGATTGGCAAGTACACCTGCCGTGCAGCAACTATTTGTAGACTCTTATCAGGTTATGTCTGTTCCTCGGATCGGCTTTTTTTAAGACTCGAGTGACCTTCAATAACGCCTCCCCCCCTTATCTCGGCCGAGTGCCCTGCCGAATGACCTCCTCCCCAGACCTGCGGAGAACGATGGAAGATTGTCCTCGTCGTTTTCGCCTCGATAGTCACCGGTTGTTGCCCTTATATAAAAACAATGGAACCAAACGACCTCAAATGAGATCGAGACGACCCCGGAAGCGGAGCTGTCTGTAGTTTAGAATGAGACTTTTCCGGTGAACCTGTTGGGACCCCACAAACTAATGAAATGAAGTGTACGAGCAATGCAAAAATGCCAAAGCGACTTGCTCGATGGCACGGATGAGTGAAAGGCTATTAAATCTAAGCCTAGCTCTCGCCGATAGCAAACCAAGACGGCTAGACTTAATCAATGCCACACAATCACCATGATGCTGGTCAAAACTTAGAGGCGTTCGTCGGAACCTAAGTAGGCTTTACGACGAACCGCCACGCCCAATTGACCTCAAATGCGATGAGATTTCGAAGAAAAAAGGAGGCTGCATTTCGTAATAATCCGTCCAGTAGCAGCCAGCGACAAAGGAGAGCCATAATGCTGAGCAAAATCAGTGGTATCAGAGCGCAGACGCCATGTTGGTGCTATGCTTGCTTTCGCGATGCAATTCAAGTCGTGAATCAAATCGATCAAGTAGAACATTTATGCTGAGAAAACGCCATGCGAAACGAGATGACGTGGAATGTAGATATGGAATGGGAAAAAGGCATGATCATTGCGAAGTGGCCACACACCAGTGACGGTGGAATGCCCAGGCACTCTTTTGGCACTCTTTGCTGCAGTACTTCGTCCTGCGGCATCGCCGGCACTTAGCAAACTGCCGCGTATATTCCTCCCATTTACCGCATTGGTAATATGCGCACTGTCGAATACCACCTCGGGTATCGTCCTTGCGGCAGAGGTTACGCATCACGACTCCAGCCCAATATTGCATATCGGTGCTGTGATATCGTACTGTAAATTTCTCGACCAAAGGAAAAATGTTGAAGTCGTTCGGAAGAAGATATTCTTCCTCGTATTCTTGCTGACCCAATGATTCTGCCGTCATGTTCTCTCCGTCGAGTAATTGTAATTCCTTCCCTATCTGAAGCCGTGGTACGAGATGGCTCTTTTGGAAATATGTCCTCAAATTGCAGTACTTTGAAACGTACGCGAGCAATTGGAGAGACATTAATACATCTTCTTCTCTTGGCATTGCCGCCAGCATCTGCGGGTTCGGAGGAACTGGTCGATCCAAAAGGTACCGTGGTACGCTTGCGTGGTTTGGAAGAGAAGGTTGCGTGGTGGGTACAATGGGACGGTTGGGAGAAAGTCCCATCGCTGGTCCAGGGGTCGGCGTGTTATTCGGTAGACTGCCGTCTAGAGGGGTTCGATGTGTTATATTGAAGGTTCCTGCGTCGGGGATCTCGGAAACCGTCGGCGTTGCTAGGTCGAGAGCGGCACCAGCTAGAGTACTGTCACCCTCCTCCATAGCAATATCCTGGAAACCAACTGTAGGCTGGATGTCGGCAGTACCAGACATCTCGGCATCTTGAGACTCATCGGACTGCACACTGTCGGTGGCATTCAAATCATCCGCATCTGTAGTCGAGTTCTGATGGCGTATGGATGGGCGTCGCCTGGATCGGCCGTTTGTTACTAGCTCCGAGGCGGGCCTAACTGCAGGCGAGTGGGATTGAGGCGGAGGTAAAGGAGTAGTGGGCGAGGTAGGTTGCGATGGTAAGCCGGGATGGAAAACCGGTACCATCGACGGAAGCCGATCGATATCTCGAACGGGACGGATGAAACCATCAACCGCCTCCATAGTCGGAACTGCACTTGCCAAGGGCTGAATCACCTGCCGCGATGGCGATACAATGTTCGGCCGACTTTCTTGTCTGTGATGATGATGGTGGTGGTGGTGATGGTGATGATGATGATGATGACGGTGGCTAGGGAAGGCAGAGCGGTCCGGGGGGGAGGTAATGGGGAATGACGGGATAGCCGGCGCAACCTCAGTAGTAGCTTGCTCAGCCGCAGCCGATGTGCTCGCAAAAGAAGCGGCTGCGACATCGATAGACGGTGGTGGAGCTTGGCGACGGAAAGCCCTCTGGTCGATTTCTAGACGACTAGACCGATTTGCGAATGATTTAAACGGTGGCTCTCGATGGCTGTGGCTCCGGTGGCGTTGCTGGTGGTCAGCTATCTGTTTCTGTTTGGCCTCTTCTGCCTTTTCGCGGCACTTCTCGATAACCTTAATATAGTTGTCAAGTATAGTTGCGATAACGGGAACCATATCAGCCTCGACCACCCGAGTCCTTACATTCTCAGTCCCCCTAACTCCTATGTTGACTACGCACTGGAAGGCTAAGTTCCACTTCCACATGTCCATCATATCCTTGCTCCGTCCTTGCTTCAATATACACACCAACCTTTCGATTCCTCCATCGACGGTTAGGATATCGCGAATGCGAGCCGAGGATGTCGTAAGATAAGCGAGATGGTTGAGAGAATTGATGAGGGGAAGAGTCGAAGTACAGTCAAGTGCCCGGCGATCATATAAGGCAGTGGTAATACCCACTGACGCCTTATTGACGTTGGGGATGCTAAAATTGACTTCTCTCATGTTGGGCAATATAAAATTTCAAGAATGATGATGGTATCGGCAGAATTGAAAAGAGGGTGCCGCCGTAAGATGATACAGAAACGTCAATATGTGGGTATTATGGCTGGAAGCGGCGGCTTCGCTCTTGGAGATGACCCTTCTATATACGAAACGCAGACCACCTCTTCAATGGGTCGAGACGGACGCGTACAATTTTAATGCGAGAACTTAATGCAAAGTACGGACCAAAATAATCAAGTTTCGTTCCGTTTTTTTGTACTTGTGCGGCAAATTTTTTAGAAAACTGATGCCCTTGAAAAATGCGTAATAAGGAAACGAAGTCTTTTCTGTTGGCGCAATTCTCAATGGGCTGACAGAACAATAGAATTCGAATGTATTATGTCTCAACGACGGAGGCTGGGCGTCGATCGGATGCGTTTCTAGGATGTGCGGTAGGTATAAAGGACGACGATGAGAAGAATACGATTACTTGGAAATGGAAACCGAACGTTTTCGTTGTTGACTCGACTGGCGAATATTGGTCAAATGCCTCAGACCGCTGTAATTTTTCTTAGGCAGTTATTGAATCGCTTTTCGTGACGGACTATGCAAAAAAAGAAGAAATTGGAGGCCCGAATCTCCAGCGCGGCGGACTCTACAAAAAGATGGATGTCTCCATCCAGATCGAAAGATAGGAGTAGAGACGAAAAAACGAAGAGGGCGAGAGAAAAGAATCGCGACGTTTAGGAGGAAAGGCAGCGACTCGATTCGGGGGTTGTGAGATGGTGAGATGGTTGGTGTATCGGAGGGAAAAGATGGCTACACTACTTGAACTAGGGGGGGGAGAATTTTAGAGATGGTAATAAAGGGAAGTGGTTCCGCTCCGGTGCAAGTTTGTTGCAAAAAAAAAAAAAAAAAAAAAAAGAGGCGAGAGGCGACCGGGTCTGCCAAGTTAGGTAGGCTGGTAGGAGCTGCCCACTGATGCAGCTGCCACAGACGAACCAGGGTTCTGACGCTGTCAAGTGCTACCAAAAAGGTAGACTTCTCTTTTTTGTTCTTGCTAAGTGCTAGGCTTTCTTTACGTAGATTGGGCTGTTGCGTTGCCCTTTGGTAGAGGTTTACAATTGCAGGCACGCTAATGCCCTTAAATTCAATTACGGTAAGTTATCCACTGATCCGGTCTGGGCTGGCCGCTAAGATTAGCACATTACCTGACTTGCATACTCTACATGCTCTACATGCTCTCTACATGATGCCACAACCTGCCACAATCACACTTCTTTAGTAGGTCTGTACCAAAAACTCTGTTCCAAACCTTGTACCGAATATATATATATATATTTTACATATTGTATTTTTTTTCCCACCCTTCCAGAATGTTGGGTCGAGACTTGAGTAGCAATGCGGCGAACCCGATATGACATAATTCTATATAGTTAAGACGAGAAGAAACTCAGACATTCGTTCGTCTAACTAGTTGATGAATCGATTCCTGGTTATTCTAGGTAGCTAACTAGGTAGTTTGCTCTTTCGGGTTTCTTTGAATATGGGGACCCTTTGTTCTTTAATTTCGAATCGAACCGCATTATTATTATTATTGTTCTACCAGGTCAGAGGCAATAGATAGCGAGCTAACTTACTTACTTAGGTATTGTACCCCTGTTTCTAGGTGTTGTGGTCCACTAGAGCGCGGGAGTGCTAATATTTAATACAGGTACCCGTTAAAGAAGTCGAGATTTTATGACGAATGTCCGTCGCTGTGACTCTTTTAAAATTCAAATCGATTAATTAGGCAGAATTTTTCAATAAGAAATAGGAAATAGGAAATAAGAAATAAGAAAATAAGAAAAGCTTACGATAAGAATAACCATCCTAACCTAGTGTCTCCATCAACATTCTATAATTAGTTGGTCCATAAGATTCATGGACCAACATGAGAAATATTTCAATCCACTGTCTATCCACTGTCTACCTAACTACCTGAATATATGAACTACCCAGGTGATCGTTCAAGGTACATACAGGTATAGATAAGTATTATTAGTGGATGCTGGCGACCTCCGACAAACTACCATATAAACTAACGATTAGAGGGCTCCTGTTCAAGCCAATTACCTATGTTTTGCATAGAGGTATTATCGAAAACTATGTAGTATAAAATTTCTAACTGGTCAAAAAGTGTACCGCGATAAGCGGCCATTTCTAAACCATGCTGTCGTGGCGAAGATCTCGAATATCGATGGCATCCGTATTTTAGCACGTGCAATGTCTAAAAACCACCCAACACATCCATCACGTTACGGCCTGGGCTCTCTCTCTCTCTCTCTGTGGCTTTTTTTTACTTCTTGTAGCGACCGGCTATAAGCACGTATACGTAAATACACCCCCAACTTTAAAACGGCGACTGCATTACGGTATTTCAGTATAAGCGGAGAAATTTCATCTCATCTCATGAGCAGCAAGATTTGTCTGGCGAAATACTATCAGTCAGTCTACGAAGCCTTTAAGTTAAAAATCAAGTTTAAATGTAGGGACTCTTTAGGTTAGTTGACTCGTCCCTTGCCGAGCCCGTCCCCCGCTCGCCACGATCAGGGACCGGAGACAAGAACACGGCCGAGAAAGGAGTTCGACAGTTTCTTCATTGGGTTCGTATCGTGGTCACCTTGCTTATATTGGGTAGTAATAAGCCGCTAGTATTCTGGAATGGTCTTTATGCTTTTGCAATTGAATCCGTGTCCGCGCTGGCGGGTTCACCTGTTCTTCCCAGCGATTTCCCACGAATTGCGGTCTACGTGCTCACCATTAACGCAAACAGATGTTTGCTCTGTATGTGTTGATGTCGCCCTGTTATCGGGTTGGCTCGCTCTAGCTCTTAAGCAAGGCTTCTTGGCTTGGGCTCACCGACCTCGCCTAACAAATAAGAGGATTTGCAATTTCCCTACCTTTCGGCCTATGTTGTGATGTGTATCATATGATCGCCAACTATGCTTACAGCCAATCCGAAAGGACACGGCTTGAGGGGAGTAGAATATGAAACCTCAGAGCAGTTTGCCCCCATAGTCTTACCTACTTCGAAGGCACACAAATAATAAGGAGGCGATTTGTTCTTATGTGGTAGTACGAGCTAAGAAAGACGAAGGGAGGAGGCGGCATACCTAGGTAGTACATAAGTCTAGCCTGGCATCGCGTCACAAATTGGTCCTTGGCACGGACTTGATAGTTGGTTCAGCCCCGGGGTCAGTGATAAAAAGTACGCCAGGGTTCTTTGTCAGTTTGTTAAGGATTCCTTTTTTGAATAGTAAACCGCGCATATCTCCTTTTTTCCCACCGGCCTCGGTGTTCCTAGCATTAGCTTTGTCTGAGTGTTTCTTTACCATCGTGCGATTCAAGATCGCTTTGTTGGCTTCGGAGGACCGTGTGTCTCCCCATAGAATCCTGTACCTGCATACTGAAATATGGTCTTGTGGGTAAGGGGTGTGTATACTACGAGGTAAGCAATTGGGATTACATGACGGGACGCCTGTTATTAATAATAACGGCCTAGGTCGAATCCCGAAGGTTTCCCATTTTACCTATTTCCGCATCATCGTGGGCTTCTCGAGTCAACAATATTTCTAGTTCTAGTATTCATAATTTCTAACCTTGCATCTTCGTCACCAAGTTGCCTAACTCAGAAAGAGAAGTTCTAATAGTTATATTTCACGTGAGCTTAAAATAGGTTCATGTTCGTATCCACGTCTAAGGCAGCGCCTTATTGAGATCGGTTTATGGCCCACGCGGCTCAAGTTGCCGCATCCAATGCCATCATCCATTGAGCAGTCATCCTTGTGTACAAACACTCGAACCAACTGAATACAATATGTGTAACCCGACGTAAAGAGTCTTTTCTCTACCATGTCGACAGAATAAATCTCCTAATGGCTCGTTTGACGCTCGTCAAATAAATATGTTAGATCTTCAGAGCGCCGTGGTGGATAGCCTAAAAAGCCCCCTTGAGTCTTGACGCAGCCGAGCGCCTTAGGCGATCCTCTCTCTTCCTGCTTGAAGGATACGATTGGTCGTGGCAAAGCATTCTCTGCCGCCTCCCTTACACTTCCCTGCCGCGCTTACAAAGCCAATTGGCTGCCCCCTTTAGATAGTCCTACTGGGCAACTTTCCTCAGTCATTTAAGACATGAGAGGCATCGAGAGACACTCAGGTTCCATCATTTGCTCCCGCTGACGTCGGTGGCATCTCCAGGCGAGATGTGGATTCGCGTGTAATGGGGATGAGCTAAGTGAGGTATCCATCACGGTCCACCGAGGAGATACACTAGATCCCCATGCGCGCTGTGCGTTCGGACCTCTTCTTGCATCGGAGAGCGCAGTGACGGGACCCAGCGGCCTTACGGATTGTCGGGAACGATACACTAGGGCAGTAAATAGCTACGAGCTATGTAATCACAGGGTTGGCTTAGGCCAGACCACCCAAAGAAAGCCAAGCCCTCGTGAGCGACTTTCATGCAATGGTTCAGATCTGACGTTGCATCCAACGAGCCTCCCGTCAGCCACCGAAAACCGACCACCGAGTTTCGTCACCCTAAAGAATGCCTGCCGTGATTACTGGTCTGCTACGCGAGGCGTTCCGCGGGCGTTTACGTACATACACTTGCATGCATATGTGCTCTGTGCGAGACATGAAAATCCCATAGAGAATTCGATGCCACTCGTCTACGATCAGGAAAGCTCTCCTCTGAATCCAGCCTCACCTAGGTTAGGTACTTTAGCAGTTGTGCTGAAACTGTCGACGTGGTATATTAGCACGTAACCGAACTCTAGTATCTTATGCATTCCGTGATGAATCCGTGGATAGGGCTAGGTGGGATGAAACACGATCTGTCTCGATAAGATTACCATTTGCACATTTTCCTGGGAACGGTGAAGAGCAAAAGCCCATATACCATGCTCTCGGCATCGAATCCCGATCAGCAACTCCTCCACCGGTGATTTCAGCTGGCGTACCGCATTAAATACAATATAAGGACCTGGATGATCCATTCAATAATGGCGGTAAAGGTGAACCTAGTTTTCCATCCAGACTCGGAAGCAGTAGGGATTTTACCTGGATAGCCTGGACGAATACAGTTACTAAACTCGAAAATACCAAAACACGAGCATAATAAGCAATCATGTTGAGTATGTGTACCTAGGTAGGTAGGTAATACAATGCCCCATTTGCATTCTCTTTTCCAACGCTGAATTACACCCTTGCGGTCGTATCACTGGGCCTTGGGTCTTATTTCGCAACGGCGCAGATACGAAAGTATCATTTAACTCAATATCATCTCTTGATTTCGAGGTAGGTGACATCAAGCATCATCGACATACCGCTGAAACTAGCGAATACCTTCAAGTACGAACAGCGCGGCCAATCAACCCGTTGAGAAAAGAACAGCTTAAGCCCTTTCGAACGAAATGAGCCGAAAGCAATAGCGTGTCGCGAATCCGCTAGCGCTTCACAGACTAAGTAAAGCTGGCCCTCTGGTATTTATTTCGTCAAGGAGCTTGTCGTCGAGGTATGCTATCGCCTTCTCGATACCAGACGAGCCTGGTGGTCGTGCAAATCTCTAGCATTCCTCTAGCATTCCTTTTATGAGAGCATCCGTAGACAGATTTACATTAGACCAAGGCATGTGCGATATGGCTTGCGTTCGATTTTACACTTTGACGCCATCAAGTCGAGTGTCCAAGGTTTATTGGGAGAAGCCGTTTTCGTGGCGTTTAGTAGACAAGACCACGCGAACTTCCAGGTTCGAGGACGCTCAATGTCGAAAATGCCATTATCAGCGAAAGCCGCCAGGCACTCCATGTAAACGGATGTGTCCCTTTTACTCTAGATGCCCTGCCATCTGACATCGGGCTTAACGGCCGTGAGACTCTGATTCGATTCGTTCGAAAAAGGCGTGAGGTCGAGAGGACTCGCCAATCTCGAGCAGGGCTTCGGCAGTTTTGTTGTCTACTCACCAGGCCGGCGTCTCGAGCAGCAGGGGCATTTTCATTTCCGTTAACAGATGTCAACCATAGCGCTGACAGGCCGTTGAGGAGTTATTTTGTCAAGAATGGATGAGTGACTACTTTAGAAATAGTTGCGTCCGAGTCTATAAAAACTTCAATAATACAAGGGTAGATTAAACCGCGTCTGTAAAACAGCGAGCAAGTTAAGTAAACTAAGATTAGCACTTGGCGGCAATAGAGACGAAGAACAATGCGTCTTAGCTCCACCTACGACGAGTCAAGCAAATATATCATATTATTAACTATCGTATAAGAACTCATCGAGAACTGAGGGGGCATGTAAGTCTTGAAAAACATTACATTCTCACAAACGGATGATCTTCTTATGGCCTGATATTGGCCCCTTTAGTAAGAGCTTGGTATTCTAGTTGTGCGAGTGAGCGAGAATGTGTTTCTAAGTCTAGCGTAGAGCAACATGAGATGTTGGTTCATTGCTTTCCTCGGTCCGTATCACATATGTCATTTCCAAGTTAGTGTCTTATCCATCTTCGATATCCTACCTGGTTTCAAGGCTCAATATCCCAAGTCACTACTATAATATAAATTTCTATATAGCACCTCGACTATAGATTAACATTAATATATTATATTCAAAGCTTTGGGATAGACTACGACGCTTCGACGATCAATCGCCACTTATTTTGGCGTGTCTGAAATACTTCATGCCTACCCACGCTACGACAACCCATACCCAAGCCATGATACAAGTCAATATAATCAGCGCCGGGTAATACCCAACTATAGGTAGCGTAGGGTCGTCTTCGAGCTCCGGCGGCGCGTAGGGAGTCGTTCCTACATCCCAAGCCCAGCTCCAGACGTTTAAGCAGGACCCCATTCCCATCACGAACACGAACCACGTCACGACCAATACGACCCATCCCCACCATTCCGTCTCGCTATAGTCGTGGTTCTCGTGCGCCGCGGGGAGAGGACTGGCGGTTAGGCCCTGGAGCGACAAGGGCGATTTGGCATGTTTGATAGAGCGCCGCCTTTGAAGAGAGGGGCTCGGTGCTCGGTTTTGGAAGTAAGAGTCCGAACCGGACGATACCGGAGAGAGTTCCGGGCGCAAAGGCGAGGGGACGCGGACGGGTATCGACAGAATATCCTCCTCGTCTGTGGTGGACGTATATGATATTGTAGGGCTGGTAATATGCGATTCGTTATCGGGCGATTGTGGTGAATATATCGAAAGGCTATCTCTCGAAGTATAACCGTCCATAGATGGTCGTGGTGTTAGATCGGAGATCCCTAGGCCAAGGCTCCCGTCCGTCGCCATGACTTGAGGTTTAGGTATGGTACCTGAGTCGAGGGACGACTGTGCGGTTTGTGAAGTATCGATAGCAAGAGGTTTCAGCTCCCGCTTTTCTCGCGCGGCACCTCGACCTAACAAGGCAACTTTTCGAAGCGATCCCTTGCGCCTACGAGTCTTTTGTTGTTGGAAAGTGGCGGCGAGTGCGCGGGGTGGTTTATTAGAAGGGTCCTGGGAATTCTCGGCATGGCGCGATTCGTTGAGACCGGCTTTGCTATCCGAGGTGCGCAAAAAGGGGAACTTGGAGAGGATGCTCCCCCCAGAACCACTCCTTTTGCGTCCTCCTGTTGCTATATCTGGCGATGACGCATTCTGGTTTTGTATGTGGGCTGGAGGTGTGTTCTCCATCGTATATTGTATTCCGGGCTTTGTTGTCCTTCAAAACAAGGGAGCGTCGTGCCGTTTCCCATCGTGTATCATTAATTGAGGAAATACATCGGAGCTTTAGCGAACGTGTATTGATTTTGGTATCGTGTTAGAGGGATTGAGCGCTCCCGGACAAGGAGGAGCCAATGCGAGGGGACGTTCCCCCTGCAAAGCATACAAGGTGTTTTCTCTGTATCGTAAGGAATTAGAGCAGAAAAAGAGTTGCCGTTACTTTTTTTACGTGGTGGGTTTTACATAGATGCTACATTTAGTGAACTTTCAACGTCCATAGCGGCTCTTTTTTGGCGACCGTTCCCTAATCCAATAGCCGATAGCCCCGCGGTAGGTTCCGTAAGGCTCTTGTATTGTACCTACAGGTAATGGAATTGTAACTACCTACACCTACCTATGCAGCCATAACTTTAAAACGCGCTACATAGTTAAAGGATGGGTCGGCGCGCGTACCTCCTACGATAGGTACATGCCGGTGCTAATTACTCCAGTATATCTATCGAGGCGGAGAAAGTACAATACAATCTATGGCCAGTACGGAAATAGCTAAGAAACTAGTAACATAAAGTTTGGATCGATTTGCATCTAATCATCTAACTAGCACTAAAGCCAAAAAGGTCATTTCATGCGACATCAATCGAATTAAATTCCCTCCGCATTCCAATTCGGATTAAGCAACCCCAAAAAGATCTTTCGCTGCATGCGCCTCTAAGGAACCGCCAACCGTGGCTCCGGTCTAATAAGACAATCTGTCAGATTAGAAGTTAAAAAAGAAAAGAAAGAAAAAAAAATCAATTGGAGAGCAGCTCCTGAAAACCCCCCCGAATATGGAAACGAGATGAGGTCGGTATTCGATCGCCATCCACGCAAGACGGGAACACACCACACTACCTAGTACCGCGTGGGTAACAAAGCAAGATTCCCCATTATTTACCACCTAGTTATACACTTCTTAATCGGGATAAGCGTCAGATAGTTTGGGGATGGCTCCCAGCAGCCTGGCACCACCGCCCATATCTATCACTCCCATTATCCAGACTCCAGACGACGGTAGTGACTACGATCTCGACGGTGACGGTGAGGATACTAGATTGGACTTGGATTATTCCATTATAGATCGGAATAGCTTACTTACGCCCGGCCGCGATACCTTCTACGATCCCAATCGCTTGTCGCCCGTGGCTCCCACTTTCCAGATCAACGACTTCTCCAGTCATCCCAACATGACCTCCAGCTCGGGCGGTCCCGATGAAAACGTCTCGCCTGTCGATATTTCCAGTTCGTCCAATGGCGTCCCGAACCCCTTCAATTTCCAAACTCAGGTGATATCCACCTCGCCTGTTAAGCCAAACGTTGGTCAGCGAAGGGGCCACAAGTACAAACACTCGAGCATCAGCGCCCAGCACCAGATCTTCCAAGAGCCGCCGCCTCGTCCACCGCTCGCTCTGCCGCGTGATCTTCCTATACCCACCGTGAAGGAAGCATGGAAATCTATGTCCAAGGACCAGCGTCGCCGGTTGTACTGGTGTATATGCCACGGTGTGATCGCCGTATCCGTGTTCCTCTCGGCACATGGCTCCCTTGCCATGACGGCTCTCTCTCACCTGGTCTTATTCGACGTTGGGTCCGCGCTGATCTGCGTGGCCGTCGAGGTCCTTGGCAATTTCGAGGTGTGGAAACGGAGCAGCATCCGGCACCCCTTTGGTCTTGAGCGTGCCGAGGTCCTCGCCGGCTTCGCCCTAAGCATCTTCCTTATCTTTGGCGGGTTTGACTTGGTTAGTCACAACCTTAAGCATATTCTCGAGGGTAAGGGCGGTCACTCGTCGCACCACCCCGATCCCCACGAGGGATTGGCCCCTAGAGTCACCCCAGGAGACGTCGACATGGCGAGTCTAGCTGCTATCCTTGCGACCCTCGTGAGCGCGTACGGTTTGCGAAATCACGCTCGTATCAGCAAGGTCATGCGCGTGAGCTACCTCGCCAGTCTCCCCAGCGTCCTCTCAAACCCCTTCCACTTCCTAACCCTCTCCACGTCTGCCCTTATGGTCCTCCTCCCTCTTCTCTTCATCCCCATTGGTGTCCTTCTCGATAGCACCATTTGCGCCTTGGTCGCGATCGCCATGTTTGCGCTCGGTTTACGTCTTGCTATCGCTCAGGGGCTAATGCTGCTCATGAGTTACGGTGGGCGTTCCGGCTCTGGCCGGAATAAGGACGTCGGTGTTGCGGATGTAGTGCGTGAGATCGAGGCCGAGCCTAGTGTCGAACGTGTCGAGGAGGCTCAGTTCTGGCAGGTGCATTATGGCCTCTGCATGGCGAACCTCAAGCTTTCGGTTACCCGGGGTGCTGACGACGCTGCCCTGAGTCGTCTCCGCGCTCGTATCTCGAGTCTTATACAGAATAGACTAGGCGAGGGGTATGGCAAGGGCGGGAGTCTGAGGTGGGAGGTCAGTCTGCAGATGGGCACGTCGGGGGCATATTAAGCGCTGAGAGCGAGGGTTTGCTTTTCACGCGTACATGGTTTTTTTTTTGTTTTGTTTTTTGGAGTTCGAAACAAATACTAATAGGGGAGTTTACATACACCATACAATACATAATGAGGGCGGAGCACTGTCGGTGTTGGAGTTGGCATTGCCGTTGCTAAACTAGGTACACAAAAGCCAAGCTAGAGTAGACGGGACGAGACTAGATGAAAAGGTAACGGGCGGTGCATACATCTGATACTTTTCGCTGTATATCTTTAGACGGCCAGGTTTTGTATATAACTAGCGCTATGAGATGTAGGCTTTCGAGAAAAAACGAGAATAAAAATAAATAGTTAAACGAAAGGAACGACATGTACCCATGCCCTGGGAGTGTATGATCTTCAAGCGTATGGTTATCGCAGCGAAGCAATGCTACGGCGTGTTACAGAAAAAGGATACTTAAGGATAGGGGTGCTCGTTCCCTCCGTTGGACTGGTATAGCCAACAGGTCCGGCGAAACGATCCCACAAGCAGTTCGAACGCAACGAGAGAACGGGCCCGGTGTGTTCCCACCACA
This sequence comes from Daldinia sp. FL1419, assembly GCA_025201765.1. Classification (NCBI taxonomy): domain Eukaryota; kingdom Fungi; phylum Ascomycota; class Sordariomycetes; order Xylariales; family Hypoxylaceae; genus Daldinia; species Daldinia sp. FL1419. The sequence continues at coordinate 332,831 of MU623347.1, forward strand.
CGTAAAACCAGTAGGAAGGGCGGCACAGATGTTTTAATATATACGATATTAAATCAGGTCGCCGGCATGCACGTATACCCACAAAGTGGGATGTTACAAGTTTCATGCGCGATATATAATAAAGATAGGCAGTCCTCCCCCTACGTACCACATTGTTCAACACGTCCCAAATCGGCATGTCAGGCAACGAGCAACGGTTACGTCGCGAGTTACTTACAGCCGAGCAGCATAGATCAAGTGTCATCTCTAGATCTCGTTGCCGTTACAGGACGTACAGGGAGGGGGGAGGGGAGAGGATAGTAAGGTTGACAGACCCCGTGCTTCAACCTTGATGGCCAAGTCGCTCGGCAGACAGAAAGGCAGATAGAGTAGAAAGTAGCTTACTTAGTCTAGCTTCATGTTGTATTCCATCCTGCTCTACCCCTAAGCACCTACCATACCATATAACGAAATCAACGCTATGCTATAAGGATATATATCTAAAGTACAGTGGAACAAGAACAACTGCTCGTAAGCCATATCATGGGAATCCTACTTTCCCTACGATAAAACTCCGCTGGGCATGCATACTCAACCAAGGATATCCCACCAACAGCTTTTCGAGATTCCTCCCAAGCCATCACCTCTGCTGCCCCAAACCAGATACCCATCCATCTATCCTCCCTCACACAGTCCTCGACGAAGCCAACCGTAGCGTAAGGCCCCACGAATCGACCTCTTCGTCCAAAGCCTTGCGGATCCAATCGAACCTGTCCCAGACGTCATCCATCCTCACCTGGAGTTCCATCTGGCAATCATCCCGGTACTTGATCGCCACGGGGCTCAGCTGGAGATGTCCCTCGTGCTCGCGCCGGAAGGTATTGTACTTGGCCTTGAGCTTCTCAAACGCCGTCCGGAGCATCTGAAGAGAAGCCGGCGTCACGAGGAGTAAGCCCCCAGGCCCCCCCACCTCGTGGAGGTCGTCGAATTTCTTCTGCAGCCCGTCGATCTGCGCGTCCATGATCGAAGTCTTGTCTCCCTCCAGCGACATGATGAACGTCTCCCTGGTGAAAGGGGAGTCGTCTTCCAGCGGGGTCTCGTCTTCTGGCCGCACCTTGAAGTGGAATTTGTGCCGCCGCGGCCGCATACGACGGAACTGACGCAGATTTTCGAAGACGGAAACGTCGTTGAGCAGGTGCAGTTCGCCGTCGGTGGGTATGATGTTCGGGGGCGCGTAGGGGTCTTCATCATCGTGGTCGTTGAAGAGGAAGGCGGTTGGATGAGTGACATGGTGAGGAAGAACCATATCGTGGCCCATGCCCGTGGCGCCTAGCCGTTCCAGCTGGCCTCTGATTATGTCCCAATTGCCGTATATGAGCGGGCAAATGGGTCTTCCAGCCTCGGGGACGGTGTGGCGGTCTTGTTCGTACGAGTATAAGGGACAGCAGTTTTCGAGCTCGTCAGTCTGGATCGTGACGCCCGGACGGAGGAAATACTTGGAAATGACGTCGCCGCAGCGGTAAGTGAGGTTGTAGCGACACATGGGGCATCGCACGCGAGAATCTGTATACTGGGAATACTGCTAGATTTGGGTCCAAGAAATAATACACTCCGCGTGGAAGCGATGGGAGCAGGGAAGAGTGCAGAATTCCTGTCTGTCGGAACAAGAATAGCAAACAGCGCACATCTCTTCCGAAGGCGATGGCTCTCTTGAAGGTACCCCTTTCGTGTCATCGGAGGTCGTGTCGTCAGAGGTCCTGTCGTCGGAGACCTTGTCACCGGATATTTGATCATTAGATGTCGGGGCAGAAGTCATGATAACAAGGGCCCTGTCATCGGAGGACATGTCATCGGAGGGCCTATCATAATAGATGCTGTCTTCGGAGACGCTGTGAATAGATGTCTGCTGGGTCCCGCTGGGCCCTGCTTCCGATTCCTCCATATCGTCGTTTTTGCCCGCTACTATCTAAAGGGGGATATATGCTGATGCTGATGATGTATCACTTGGCTCCTGAAAAAAGATATATAACGATAGTGATAGTATGCATACTAGGTGAGTAACGAGGGGAATGATTTATCCTGTAATTATTGCGTATATGTTTTAGGAGAAGATTACCAGTAATCCTGCTAGATTAGCTATAAGTACGCGATTCCTCTATGGTGGAAGTTGCGGTCCCTGATACCCAAGGGGCAAGGTGTTAGACAAAGTGTAAGACAAAGCTAGAGAGAGGTAAATAACAGGAAGCCACATATCTATCTACCTAGGTAAATACCTTCCAAGTGAGCACCTGTGTCAAGTGCGTTGTCGTTTATTCGCTTCCTACCCCGGTTCCGAGACCTCAAATCATCTATACCTCCTATACAGGCGTCCACTACCCCTTTTACGCGGATCGCTAATACTTGCCTTAGAACATAGGATATTCATATATATTGCTTATTGGTACTATTTTATTCTCTCCCTCCCTCTTTCTCTCTAGATATATATAAGTCAGCCATGACTTACAGCCACACTACTAATACCGAAGGGAGACACCTCACGGGGCAGTTGATAAAATATAGCTTCAGACGAATATCCAAATGCAAAGCCAAGACGGCCTTAGACTATATGGTTGGTTCACTTCACGTTTCTGTTATCGAAACCAACATATTAGTATATGCTACATATATCTAGCGTACTGGGTTCATATTAAGGTACAAGATAAGAGGCGACTATACGGACGGCGAACAGAACAATGTGTGCACAGCGTCACATAAGAACCTGGAGACTTATTATATTGACTTGGCAATATTTAATTAATTCAGAATAAAAGCAACTTTGTATAAAGTAAATCAACTATGAATAAAAGCAACAAGCTAGTGCTATATAATTCACAAGTATTCATATGCCGTTTCACTTACAGGTTGCCCGACAGCATCATAAGTCCACACAGTTAATATTTAACATCAATAGTACTGGTCACTTACCCATCGTTAAGTTTATTCCCGGAGATCTCCAACGGCTTGAAGTAACAAGAGCTGAAGTTAAAGCACACGCACCCAATAAGAAAAAGAAAAAGAGAAAAAAATAAGAAGAAAAAGCCACTGGAGCGATACACAGCATCGAAATGCAATCTACGGGGACGAGCGATTGGGACGAGCAATTGGGACCTGGGGAAACCGGCGTATTCGAAGGCTGCCGCTTTTAATAAAAGCCGGAAACCCCATAATCCCATTAGTTCCCTACGCAAAACCCGTGGACGCTTGTGATCGGGTCGTCTCCAATCTACGCGCATGAAATCCGATCGGATCGAGAAAAGCCCACGATCGCGATAATCCAAGCTCCAAGCCTCGTTACGGCTGTTCGGCCGCGCGGGGGGTAGGGAGGGCTGTACCTCGGCCATAAATCGCATTCTCGTTTGGAGTTGGAATTTCGAGCCTTAATTTCCCGTCATGCCCCCTCCGTCCGCCAAATGCAGTGGTATCGTCTGCGCGTCTCCGTCCCGAGAGTAGAATCCTTCTGGTGTTTCACAATACTGGTGGTCAAATCGGGGGATGAACGCGAGAATAATATTCATTATACGATCCCATTCCGTTTCGTCCTCGCGTACGCGCGCTGATGGTGATGTGAGAATGAACTTTTGCAATATGCAACGGATACGCGTTATAGAGACGGCAATGCGGCACCTGGAGCTGAACTCCGAGTTGGGCAAGTCGTTAAATCATGTCCGTAGGTAGGTTAGTAAATATGCGTACGCACGTATATATGCGCCGCAGGCTTTTTTGGGGTCACAACTCGCGGGCTTGAGTGCGCCGGAAGACGGGTTGCATTCGATATTTGTCCTGTAAGTGACGGGGAGAAATATTGGTGGCACTTAAGGCGTACGATGAAAGGAATCGATCCCAGGTTGTACGATAGGTAGATGAAGAGGTGGTGGTTGTTAAGTAGCGGCCAAACGATACCCCGAGGGATTAATTGAAAAACTACCTATATAGGGTCTGACTTGGCGAATTAAGACGGTTTCGTCATTGGTTTCACTAAAATGTACAATCATCAATCGTATGTTGCAGATGAAGATGGTGGAGATGGAAAATGGCAGTGTTGAAAAAAGAAAAAGAAAATGTGGCACTGATAGTTGAGATTCTCTCCTTTTTTCTTCGTTGTGGCTAATAAATTTATTATTTTCCCAAAAAGTATTGTTAGTGTTGTTGTTTATTTATTTATTTATTTATTTAGTGACGGCATTAGAAAAATATAAGCGGCACAGTCCGTATTAGATTGATAACTTCCCTTTTTTCTTTTTCTTTTTCTTTTTTTTAAAAAAAAGTCAAAAACCTGAAAGTGTCGACTTGCAGAATTCGTAGACTTACATACAGGACTTTGCAGTCTCGGGTCAACGTGGCACAGCATCGAACAAATATGAAGAAGCTCGTTTGTGTTGGGGCATGTTATGTCGATACTATCCTCGAGTGAGTATTTGTTGCGCCCCCTGTTGCATAATAATAAGCATGGCCTGACTCAGATCAATCTTACCATACCGTCGTAGCGTGCCTCAATACCCGGGCGAGGATTCCAAATTACGTGCCACCAATTTACAAGTCCGTCGTGGTGGCAACTGTCCAAACACTCTTCAAGTACTTCAGCAGCTCCTAAGGGAACGCCATAATAATCACAATGGCCAAGATGGTTATGATGAACGTGACGAAGGTGGTCGAGATCTCAAGCCTTACCTCATATCATGCTTGCCTAGTGCCGACGCACCTGCGACCGTAACTATAGTAGACTCCTTTGGGCCGGAAAGCCTCGTCGATTTCACAAGGTGTATATTCCGCGAGGATCACCGGCAACCGGCCAGTAGCTACATCATACGAAGCGAAGCCACCGGGAGCCGCACCCTCGTCAACTACAACGACTTACCTGAGATGACGATCGGCGAGTTCGTCGCTGCTGCCAAAGATGTCGGCGACGATGCTTGGTTCCACTTTGAGGTATGCAAAGACAAAAGACACCCAACCGCACGGATAGTCGGATATGTAAATTCACAGATTTGCAAAAATGCAAACCTTGGAAAATTTGCTTCTGATCCGAGGAAAAAAAAAACCAAAAAACTCACCCCAAATGTAATGCATAGGGACGGATACCTGAAACTACGTTGCAATGCATTCGGCATATAAGGCGGTCGTTTCCTAACTCAAGAGTAAGCGTCGAGGTCGAAAAACCGGGCCGAGAGGGATTAGAAGACCTGGCGGCTGAAGCGGACGTTGTGTTCTATTCGCGGAGCTGGGCTGAAGTGAGTCACCCTTTATCCTCGTTGCGAAGACGGCGGCAGAATAAAAAGAATGCTATTGCTGCTGTAGGGTTGTGGGATTAAGTTGAGTTAGATCCAAGCCGAGTCAAGTTAACACCAACCCGATCTCCTAGAGTAAGCGGTATGTTAGTGCTCAGCAATGCCTGAGTGTCCAATCGGGCGTGGCCCGCAAAGCGTGAGTTGCATTGGTCCTGGTCACTAAAACCAAAATCAAAACCAAGAAAAAAAAATACAGAAACGATGCAGTGCGGCAATGTGCTGAGATAATCATGATTGTAGGAGTCTCCTCTGTTGTACGTGGGGATCGGACGGTGCATCTTGTCTATCACTTCCCAGTGAGAAGGCCGTGTCTTGCCCGGCTACCTTGCCTGGGCAAACCATTTCCGTGGTGGAGTATGTCAGACCGCCGGAGGGAACCCAGACTCGGGGGAACCTCTTTTCGAGGCGTCATCCCTAAAGAAAGCAACTAAAGTGAGAGATAAAAGAGAACAAGTTAAACTAACGAATATCCCTGCGTTAGCACCGTAGGAGCAGGTGACACCTTCATTGCCGGTATGTTGTTCGGGCTGCTGTGCCACCACGAGGACTGGGACACCGAGAAGAAAGTCCAGTTTGCTGTGCAGTTAGCTACGTGCAAGGTGCAACGAGACGGGTTCGACGGTCTTGGATCCTTGGGCTTGGGGTTGGGGCGTCAGGAAGTGGCGTCGTCACAATGAAACTGGACGATCGATTATGAGATGTGACTAGCGAATAAGCCCGTGGTCGTGTGACGAGAGGGAAAAAATACAATACAATACGATAAAATAAATAATCAATTAATAAATCCCGGGGGGGGCGCCTATTCTGGGCCGAGAAGCTGAGACTGGGGGAGCTTGGGAATTGGGAACTGCAACTGGGACCGGGCTTGGAACTGGAACTGGAACGGGAACTGGTTGCCAAACGCACGATAGCGTTCTTTAGAAACAAATTCAGGTTGTTTTTAGTTCGCATAAGTTCGGACGCAAAGCAAGAAACCATCCATTAAAGGGCTTGCATGGATCGGTGACTTCGTAATGAACGTACATATCGTACATATCCCGGGGCAGAGGAGGGGGATCCCATCCCTTAGATTGGGTAGAGGCGGTGGTATTGTGATATTAGTATGATTACGTTGTATGTATATTGTATGGGTTATCGTATGTATTGTATTGTACGTGGAAACGGCCGATGTGTAGTGTAAGTAGGTATGTAGGTAGGTAGGTATGTTATTGTTGCCGGGCGTGGAGAAGGGGGAAGGTAAAAAGACTGGCCGAGACTTGGACGATCGTTCTGCAAAAGGGTCCAGCGAATTAAAATGCCAGTAAGGTACGATACATAGTAATATAGGGTAGTTACACCATGGTAGTTAAGGTACCTATTAACTTTATAGTAGGCATGTTAGGTAGGCTTGGTATGTTAATGAATGCTAAGATGTAATGCTTATGTATGGCACGGGACCTAATACCTAAAAGAAATACATACATAGCGCTGGACATAATAAGGGTACATGGAGCGGTGAAACTGTGGATCTTCCAGTCTTTTTTCTCTCTCGTTGGTTGGTGTGTGAGAAATGGATTTGCCCAGAATGGTAATTCGTTGTACCTTGTATCCTAAGTATCTCGGTATCTATCTTGATGGCTTACCTATATTTGTTCATAGATATGGAAGTGAAGTATATAAGTGAAGGTGGTACCTATACTATGTTACTGCGTTGTTATGTATTAAAGACCTATCCACATATCTCAGGTAAATAGGGGGGAACCTGGTACGGGTAATAGTCCGTAAGTAACACATCCATAGTAACGTTATTGGGTCGTACATTGAAAAAACAAAAAAAGGAAAAAAAAGAGAAAAAAAAAAAGAGGAAAGCCTTTTTTTCGCTACCCCATCCCATTATATCCATATTCCGTACATCCATATAGGTATACTGGACCTAGGTAAGGTTAGGTACCTGGTAGACATGCAAGTCTGGGTAGGTAGGTAACGTATGTATACCCCCTAGTACGTTATACATATGCAACTATTTCCGCATTTTATCGATACGATATCCACATATGTGTGTTTGTGTGTCTAAGAAGCCAAGGTTGCTTGTTGCTTGTTTAGGTTGCTTGTCTAAGTGCTATATCTTGCTATATCTTGCTATATCTGTCGCATCGCATCCCACCTTTCGGCTTCCATGTGAGTTCCTTGTGGATGCCGGAGCCGCTCTCCTGTGCTCCGTAAGTCTGGACCGCCGGGACATTCCCACAAATGGGGGGGGATTATGATGGCACCACGAGTCGTATCGAGAAACTTCTTAACGTATGGACGTAGTATTAGACGTCTCAGAGTTAGCACCGAATAAAACTAACACATAGTATTCGGCCCACGGGCCACGGGCCACTAGTCCACGACAGCTCCCTTTCTTTACTTCTCTTTTTTTTCTTTATGAACCCCTAAATCTCTTGAAATATCCATGTCTGGCAATGCGTGGCTGTTCTTGGATCGCATATTACGTACCTTGTCACCACGGATGTTCAAAAACCGCATCAATACTTTTGCGGCCTATCGTTCTTTGGTACCGAAGATCCCCCCCTTTTTTTATCGAAATCTGCCTCATCCAAAGAAATCGAGTTTCTTCGATGGTGGATGGGTTGGGTTACCTACCCCTCCAGCTCGAACCCTTATTCCCTCGTTAAGGTGTGTGGCCAACAAAGTCGTACGGTAGGCTACGAGCAACATTAAACATATGTATTATTCCGGAAGATATGCGGCCGCTACGAAGATTGGGTCATTGGCTGGTTTTATTTTTTATTTTTTATTTTTATTTCTTGGCGGGAGTCAGTATTCATGACGCAACCACCTCCTTTATTTGCTTTGTATGAGGATTAGGGGTCATAGATCATTCGCTAACCTCCGTGTAATCATGTATAAATTTATGTAACTACGTATACCTTAGTTACCTAGTATGATTACAGAGTACTATGTATATGTCGAATGGGAAGTAATGCTACGTGCTAGATGATGTGCTGCTGAAATGATGTTCGATCGCCCTGAAGGAACCCTTCCGACGACAAGGAGCGCGCAGAAAGCTCGGGCATTTCGGTTACCATCGACAAATTTCCCCGCGATAACCTTTTTTTGTTGCGGTCAGACGATTAGAAAATTCTTAGCGCTTTTGCCATCGCTTTGAACACAGTACTGCGGACATGCATGATGGACCTTTCCGAAACAGCTTTGGCTTCCCTCGAGACTTCGTTTACGTATCTATTTTGAGAGGTGTGATAGAGCTCATGTATCCGGATATATGCGGTAGGGAGTAATCCGTACGATGATACTCCTCTCCATCCACGTAGGCTTCGATATTGGTTTGCGTGAAGATTGCCTAGCTTAGATTACCCCCTACTTCGTCCATGCTGACGGCGCCGGGTCTACGCAATAAAGAGACGCGAGCTTGGAATGTTATTATTGATTGCTAGTCTTGGAAAGAAGTCCGTCCTCCATAGTAAACTTCCAACCGGAGTTCGACCCTGATCCTTTCCGGAACGACAGTCTCCTAATAAGTGAGCGTAAGACAATATGAACATTACAGATGAAGATGTTCAATTTGTCTGTCCCTCGTGTCCCTCGTGTCCCTTGTGATTACGGCCAATCGTGTCTCATTCGAGTCTAATGCACAGAAGACTCAACGCCATGCATGTGTATGATACTAAACGGTGGCTCAGCTATTGCCTAACTAGCGGAATATGCCCTTAAATGGGGGGGCTTTTTTTTTTTTTTTTTTTTTTTTGTTGGCTTGGCGACACTAACAAGTAGTTCTTCCGAGGCTCAGTCGTGGCTCGGGGGGACAGGGTTCGGAGAGAAGGTTAGTATGTAGCGTAGGTAAATGAGGTATTGTAGTAGTAATGGATGGACTACGTAGTATGTAGGCACGATAGGTATTATTACGAAACCCAAGGTCTGACGCTACCGATTACTATTGGTGTTTGACGACTGAGAGTTATCGAACTAACTTCACCTGCGAGGGATCGTCAGCCTCCTTTTTTGGCAAGTGTCAGGTTGGTCTAGGTTGACCAGATGCGAAAATGTATCTTTAACTAACGACCTACCAAGTGGCATGGATGGATCCATTTACGGTGGACAGCAAAAAGATGATATCCTTGAATCCACTCGCCGGATGTACGCCGAAGCAGTATTTGGTGGTACAGTCTGCACATCTGGGATCCAAGACTTTTCGTTAATGCGCCTAATTAACCAATATGTACAAATTCCTGAGCGTGGGCTGAATTTGGAACAGGAAGTTAAAACTAGACCGAGCGCCTAGGATCGGGTCCTTGGCTGAACACTATTCAAGTCCACGCTGCAATCTCGTAGGGATCCTCCTACGTGGTACCTACCTATAGGTACCTAATATAATACCTAGGGCAGGTATCGTCCATACCTATCGTATTGTACAATAGGTACCTATCAGCCCATCTTACAGGCTTACCTACAGGCGCTCTCTCGTGAAGGCGTAGAGGCGTAAAAGGATGTGACCCCCCCTGGGCCCTGGGAATCATGTGTTAGCCCGTAAATGATCGCTGATGGTCGCTAGCACATAGCGTACACATAGCAATCATAGCAATCATAGCAATCATGGACGATCTTTGCGGTACCCTGACTTGAGTCTTGACCCGTCTAACCCCCACAGCTAGACGGACAGGTTACAGCAGGGATAGATTGATAACCTTGTGAGATCTAAATCAAGTGGCCAGCCAAGTTCTAGGCTGGCAGGGCTCGGATACGGCTTTACTGTAAAAAGAAATGGAAATCTTCCAGAGAATTCCCTGGCATCGTTTCTACAATATCCCTATCATTCAAAAATCCCCATCTCTTATCCTTCCACGGGGTCTAACCCAAGTAGGTATCGTATGCGTACATTCGTGGCTGATCGTTTAGATCGGGATTTTTGGATCGTTTGTGTTTACACTTCACGCATAAGCTTCTCTGGTACGCAATGGCGTCCCCGAAAGGACTCCGCTAGAGCCCGTTATGCATCCATTGCTACGCAAACGAGCAGCAGCTAATGAGATTCGATCATTTGACTTACATGGCGGGCGTGGCACGGGATCAGTGAGTACCTACTACCTAGACATACATGGCTGGTATGTGTTTGGTATGTGGTGGGATGTGGTGGGACGGGTAGGATGGGCGCTTTAAGCAACTTTGCGCCGGTTGTCCAGGTCGTTTAATTGAATCGTGACGATGACGATGGTGGAGTTTGGAGTTAGTGGTAGTTAGACCTTTAGATGGACATGCATACTGCGCAACCTTGAATCGCGAGCGCCTCTTCGGCCCTCCCCCTTGGACTTTCTTGGACTTCCCTTAACTTGCCCTTGACGGGCCTTGGACTGCAGCGCCACACTTTTTTAAACAAAAGATTTATGAGGACTGGGTTTAGCGCCGCCCCCGGTCCAATCCACAGCTGACGAGTACACTGGTTAATGTTGTAGTCACCCAAGTCACCCAAGTCACCCAGGCGGCACGAGGAAACGAGTCCGCATTTTCGAGCGCACAGATCGCCTCCGGGCTTACCTCAAGGTAGTTGGACCGCTCAGTTGGCAACGTAACCACGCTCGAATAAGTAGTATTCCTAGTATTCTTAGTATTCCTAGCATCCCCCCAGTATCCCCTACCGAAACCCTGCGCACTTGATGGGCGCGCCATGATCGTCAAGCGGGAAAAGAGCTGGCCGCACCAAAGGTGTTGTGGAGACGAATGTCCAACTGGCAACTGGCAACTGGTTTGTATATACACGATCCTGTTACTCATTACCCATTTCACAAAGTTGACAAAGGCAGGCTAAGATCGGTTCGGAGTTCCCAAGGAATCGTAACGCATACATATGGCCTTCCTTTAAAAGGATCCCATGTATTAGGCGTTGCAAGGTTATTTGTTCCAGATGAATACGATATATCTGCCGCGATCAGCCATTGCGAGGTTTTACAGTAACCCATGGGATGCAAGTATGGATCTTGTTTCACCGAGGCTCTTTTTTGAACCCTATGGGCTCACGGTCGAAATAATGTAACCCGCGTCTCAAAGTGCAAGTATCCCGTTTTTAATCATTTTATTACTTACAAACCCATTTCGCTTGCAGGTAAGCTGAATACGGCTCGTCGAAGAAATTTAAAAACCCCCCCGGCTTCATTAATGGGGGGAGGGTGTTTAGAAAAGTCTATTGGTGTGGAACTTTGCGATAATAGTAAATTCCATGATCTCTGACTCGTAGTGTGCTTGCACCAAGTCGTGATCGGTGTTATCCATGTCGGCGACTGGCTTGTCGAGACGGAGACGCTACAATACTATGTAGATACATAGCCTTCGACAGGAATGGCGTAGCTGACCGAGCAACATGCGAGATAATTTATCATAGTCCCACCATCCTGATATCCAGGCGTCTTAAGCAGCTAAGCAGGGCTAAAGGAAGATTCTACTTGAACAAAGCCGCTTGTGCGACGCTTTGGATACTACCTGCGTTAGGTGTTGCTTCAACGATCCCGGATAAGCGTAGACATTGGTTGACTTGAAATCATAAATCGCAGGTAAGAACAGGTAAGAGTAATCCCGGATTGAATCCTTGAAAGGAAGATGGTTGGTCGAGGCATGTGTCGTGTTGTAACTCATAGCAAGCCGGCAGACGGCTCCGTTGACGAAGGAAATTGGGCAACTTGTTTCTTCGAGACTGGGATCTTTCCTATCTGCCTGGGGCCTTGGGACCTTGGGAGCTTTTTTGGAGCCTTGGAGCTAACGGATCCGGGCATGGAGGGTTTCATTCTGTGCACTACTTACGCAGATACACTTTTCAGACAAGAGGCTAATAAGGACCACGAAATATGATGATCGGTGGCTGAGTGCACATATGTGCGTGTTATTGAAATGTGAGTCCATGTAAGCGTGAGCGTGTATATATTATTTATGTACCTGGTAATTCGAAACGACAGCTGGTTGAAAAGATGGATGGGACGTCGTACTCTACCGTGATATGTTTATGTGTTGCAACCCTGATCATACCGGCGGCAAGAAAAGGGTAGTCAGTGTCGAGGTCGTCTACCGTCGTCGAAAATCATCATCATCATCATAGCGAAACAAATGCAACCAGCCAGCCACGGCTGATTACTCGGTACTGGCGTTACTAGTACGGGTTGTCGTATGCGTATTTGCGTATTTGCGCATTTGCGTACTTGCGTATTAGATGGGTATTGCCTAGGTGTTCAGGTGGTTGTATTGGATGCATCTGAATGTATTGGATTGACTCTTTTCTCTTTCTTACCTGGTCAACCAAGTGGAATGTCTAGGAGCCAACCTAATTACTGCAATAGTTGTATTGTAATAACTGCAATAAGTGCGGATATGAGGAGTAGTCCTGTTTAGGGCGGTAGTTAAGGTCTACTGGTCAGGGATCGGCATCTTGCCTTTGTTTTCTGTACCTAGAGTGAACCCGAAAGCCCGTGGACCGAGTGAGCGGATTATGTGCATTGAATTGTAGTTGTTTGAGATTGAGAAATGGCATCCGTTAGTTTTATTATCCACAACGTTAAAAGTGATGGGCTGATGGGTTGATCGGTAAACAACCTTTTTAGATCCATGAAGCTTGATTGATGCAGCTGATACTTGATACAATATCGGTACGTACCTCGGTACTCGATACTTGATACTTGCCTTCTTTCTTATTAGGTTGGTCGCTCTACCCCTTCCTAACGTGGCAGTCACTAAATCATATCGATAATACGATAGGTACCGTTTAGCATAATCGTAGGCAAAGCTACAAAATTGCCTAACACGCGAGCAGGTTCATTAGCGTGGTAACTACCTCAAGTAGTAGAAAAATGTGGAAGAGGTCGGTACGTTGTGATCCAATTAGGTATTTCGGTACGTATAAAACCTACCTAGGCACCTATGCTTTCCCCGAGAGGTTCAATTATCTTCCTCTCACAGGGGGGAGGGTTTTAGGGGAAGCTAATTCAGGAAGGCAAGGAGCATATAGGTACGTATAGAGATGACGCCGGAAAAGTACCCTACTGAGCACGGCAGGCGGGTCTAACATCTGATATTTATGTATTACCTTACCTTACCTTACCTTAGGTACCGTACCTGCAAAGCCAATACCTTGGTACGTAGCCCAGCCCGCGGCATAACTCTTTGCTGTCATGGGCTGTCATGGGATAAAAACCCCAACAATATTAATGGCAATGGTAACGCCAATACCATGTACATACGTAAGGCACATGCATAATGTATGCGTTATGTATAATGTAATGTATGTTTTAGTTTAGGGTACGTTTGGGTATGTTTATTGGACCCTGCTGGTCTTGCCCACAGGTCGAGACAACTTTAACTCAGATCCAATCATAACTCCGAAAATAGTTCCATTTTAAGATGGGATCACAACTCAACCACCACAGGTACGATCTCGACCAAATTCAATATCAAGGCTTCGCCTAACGACAGCAGTACGTACCTACCAAGCCTACCTACACTACAAAGGTACATCCGCACCTACTATATAGCGTTACTCTATAGCGTGTGTAACTAGAGCACACTACTGAACCGCATGGATCGCTTTTCTTTTATTATTTCCCCTGTACATATACCTTCCTGTCGAAACGCGAAAAAGAACTAGCAATTGCAAGAATACGCTAAGCTAAGATTCTCGAAGAAAAAAAAATCGATGAAAGAAAAAAGAAAACCCATATGGCATTCCTCTTACGTATGTAATACGCAAGTCCAAGGCAGTACACTACTACACTACTACACTACTACGCTACTACACTTAACTACCCTTGTGTTAAACAAGGTTACTTTTGAATATGTACAACAATATGTACGGCAATATGTACGGCCGTCATGGCCGTGCGCCAACGGGCCGCAAGGTACGTACGCACATACATACGATATTATACCATATGTACATACATGGAGACGATCAGGGTAAAGCGTCGGGTTCGAATCTGTCCCTTTGATGGCTGAGGAAAGGGAATGCCGTATTATGTATTCTCGCCTGACAGCACTATTCTATTCTTCTAGTTACGTACATTACATACAAGGATATTAAGTCGACGCCATCAAACATCAAAGCCTCAAGTTTCTTATTTACCAAGTAACATCGGCATGCGGACAACCAGGAACAAAAAGAAAAGAAGAAGAAAAAAAACGTCCTAGCTTCTATGCTTGAAAATAAAAAGGTACTTATATTTTGTATATTCTATATACATTTTTACATGCAATAAATAACTATGCTGAGGAAACATACCAACGTGCAGACATGAGTTCGCCTCCGCGCACTCCCCACACATTCCGCCAAATCTTACCCCCCCTTTCACTCTTAATTCCGTCCTAAGAAAAGCGTTTTACGTTCTTGGCGCGGTGGCCAATTTCAAGGCCTGGAGACAAGCCAGAACTGCGGACTGCCAGGACTTACCAGGACTGCCAGAAAAGGACCATAGAGAATAAGCCAGGCAGCCAGGGCTGCTCCCTGGCCCATGCCCATGGTCCGCTTGCATGTTCCACTGGGACAGGCTAATGGTAATATGTGCCATAATAAAGCAGCTATGGAGTTGCGTAGCGGTAATAATTACCTTGTTACCTACCCCCTCGGGTTCGGCTAACATCCAGACATCCCATATTCCTAGTGTTTTCTGGTATTCCTAGCGTAAGCTAGGCTTCACAAGCCCTCATCACCCTTCTTTCGGCAGCAACCCATTTCTTACAGGGGTATGTTTATGTAGTACACTGCAGTACGTGTATTCAATGTATCTAATGCTATCATTGATCCAATCACGTCCGCCATGTCCAGGGTTACCTTACCGATGGAACCGCCCTGGATTCGAAGAAGCATCTGCTGGATCTCACCGGAGCAGCTAACTCGCTCCTATGTAAGTTATACAATACTAGGTATGATACACAATATAAATTCCCTTCAATATATTTCCATACTCACATCCATATCTTGTATACAAATCCATAAGTACCTCGGTATACGATTGTATATTGCGGACTTGAAGCCTTTGAATCCCTGTACGACCAATAGCTACTATGTACATTAAAGAGCCAGAAAGCCATCAATTAACTAGCACGCCCCCTTTTGCTGTCTGACACCCCACACCCCCCTGGACACGATGTAATGAGCCTATTAGCAACGATCATCAAGCAAGGCTCGCTCTCTCGCGCTAGGATAAGCACACGTCCTTTTCCTTTTCCAACGCACCCTCCCGATGAATTTCGGCTCACGTTCTACAAGTTTACACACCCCCTTTCCATGTTACACACCTTCCATACACCATCCACTTTCGTTTACGCCGCAGGAGCACGGTACGGAAAAGGTAAGGCAAGGCAAATGGGGGCCAAGGGTAGGTAGTCCTGCGACAGGCGTCTAGTGCCTTTGTCCTTTTTGGACGTCGTTCAAACCGTTCCTTTGACCGCCCACCTACATAGTATGTAGTAGTTAAAATATACCTTGCAACAAGCTACCATAGAAAAAATTTCAAAAAATTCAAAGACTGTAACCTAGTCTAGCCTACAACGCCAGCGCTGCCATCATCATCCGTCCGTCCCCGGTTATCAATACAATGAAGGATCCCTTTTTAGACCGACTAGACCCCTGCCGGAACCATATGACGCAGGAAGAGAAAAATAATACCTACAGCTAAGTACAACTAAGCGGGAACCGTCATACAGGTGAAGCAGACACGCGCAGACACACGCACTTACATGCATACTACATACATACACATGCCAAACCAGACCATGTCTCTAGGTAGGTATTGTTTCTCGGCCCTATCGCCCCAATATAACCATCCGTATGCCATCTCACATAGCAACTGTCCCCACGCTTTTAGTTTGGTTTATCCTTTTTTAATGAGGCCCTTTGCTTTCTCATGTTACTACATTCTTGAACTTAGTAGCCTAAGTTGGCCTTTGAATAAACTCATATTTACCTGCTCATCCTCTCTATCTTGAGGTTTCTCTCGCTCACCTACGAGCTCTTCAACTGAATCTTCCTTAAACCTCCTTACATACATTCTTATACCACTATCTATACAGCACTCTCACAACCATGATGCCCTCACTCTTAGGGGCTAGTATGCCTCATATGCCACCTCAGAGCTATTCGTCAGATCCCACCTTTGACGAATTATCCCGGCAACTCGCTTTCTCCGATTCTACGCGAAGGGCATCTCGTAGTTCGACTGGACAGAGAGCGCCGGGAGCTATGCGTATTGTCAAGCCAAGCAGTGCCAACAACAGCCCGCAAGCCATGATGGCACGGAGGAGGACTATGATGAACGACGGTAACCTTGCTCGGAGACGTCAACAAGCCTTGGACCATGCCGTCATGCAGCAAATGCAACAACAGCAGCAGCAGCAGCAGCAGCAAGATTGTGCAGTATATTCAACACCAGAGGACCCCATCAAGAGGAATGCCCGACCAGTCAGTTGGCATCCAACTTCACGCCTTCAGCAGCCAAACATGCAAATACCTATGCCACAACCAGACTTCTCACAATATATGATGCCAACACCAATGTCATATCAGCAAACTGATTTTTATTCTGGATACCAAAATCTACCGCCAACTCCGGCAATCTATTCCGGGCAAACTTCACCTATATCTAGCATGTCACCGCTATGCCTACCATACGCAGAGTCCTCTCGAACTCAACCGACACCTACTTACATATCACATGATGCGTGGAACCCTACGCCGCAATTTATGCCTAATTATACAGTAAACTCGAGCCCCAGCGAATTAGAGCCATTCCCGTCTTTTGACGGCCAAGCCTCATTTAACTGGGACAATGGCTTTAACGCTCATGACTTCAGCTCTTGCACGGCCCCTCCAACGCCAGACGAGTTCCAGCCCGTGCAGCAACCACAACCAGTGGTTCAATCTGAGGAGTCTATACCGTATCAACCACTCGAGGAACCAGAGGAGGAAGGTGAAATATTAGTAGGCATGGGATTATATGACCCGCCCAACAAGACGGATGAAGATCTAAGTTTAGACAACTACCGAACAACAACGTCCCAGTTATTAGACACAACCTACAGAGGACGAGGTCGTGGGTGGAAATTAGAAGAGGCCTGGGAACCTCCAGTATCAGATGATGAAGAGGGAGAGGACGAAGATAACGAAGAGGAAGAGGAAGAGGAAGAGAAGGAAAAGGGTACAGAGGCCGCCTCAACCGAACAAAACTGGATATAAACCCAGGACAATTATCTACGACTCCATTGAGGAATGAGCAGGTGACAAAGGACTCGCTCGGAGACCTTGAGATTCTGTGCCTCAGAGAAGGACATGCATATAATGCATAGAAGATTTGTAAAAGATACCAATAGCTGGATCAAGACTAGTGTAGATAGGAAACACCATAGCTTTGACCACCCAAAAAAATCAAGAAAATATTTGAGAATCTCGATTCACTTTGCAAGCATAACAAGAAACCGGTGACATATCATTTGTGACGACTCGTTAGCCGCAGCAAGTGCTGTTTAATGATGGTACCTAAATCCCAAGACTGACCTCAATTAGAATTCATCACGACTCTTGAAGGGTGTAAGTGCTGTACCTAAGTATCCTTTAAAGATCTAGGTTAGGCATGTATGAAGATGGGTTCTGATAGGTCAGACTAATTTACGTTTGTCGATATGCAGGGGACTAAGCTCGGGCCATCAGTCTAAGCAGGGATCTCCAACGTTCTATTTGGGGCTCTGCGTCGAAACCGACGCTGCTGCGCGCGCATGCAGAAAGAAAAGATATAAGGTACGTAGCTACCTAGGTACCCGGCCTTCCTGCGTCCCTTTTCCCCCCTTCCTGCCAGGCTTACCCACGCCCTGGCCCGAGACGTCCCATGTGGGTTATTCCCCACTCTACCCACAAAGATCCTCAAGTAGGAGATCCATGTGGGGCGCTAACGGAGCTGTGGATCTAGCTGCCATGCAGTTATGCTTGCGTCACATGTTGCTTTAGTAGCAAGTCTAGGAGGGTTTCCATGCACGGTTGGATTTTTGTGGGTTCCTTTCTTTTTTCTTTTTTTTTTTTGTCTTCTTTTCTTTTATAACTGGTTGGGCTGGCTAGATCATAACGGCCAATTAATGAATGAAGAAACTAATCGACCGGAACTAACCATTTAGAGACAACCCGACCAAGCAATAGATTTTTCTTCTTCTTCCCCCCCTCCAGCACCTAGAAAACCTCATCGTCACGAGATAACTATCGTGGACGATCCCGGCTAAGAGTTTAGTAGTAGCAGCCCTCTTTTTTTTTTTTTTTTTTTTTTTTTCTTATCTGCATTTTTTCTTTGGTGCAACACGAACAACTGTCCAGCTAAGCAGCCCCTCGGCGTTTGCTGATTAATTACTTTTCGTGTCGTTACTTGAATACGGCAGATCCCATCGTACGGTACCACGCCAAGTAAAGCCTTTTTTTTTTTTTTTTTTTTTTTTTTTCATATTGGTGAAGCGTTTGCTTACTTTCAAGATGTCTTGTCCGTGCATGTTTCAAGCCTCTTATCTACGACAATACCTGTCCGGCCATGTTTACCAGATATTGATAGTTTTCCGTGTTTTACGCAACGAGCAAGTTACGCCCCAAACTAATAAAATCCAGGCGCTTCCAGGTTTGGGGTCTACGTTTCATAGGCGGTTTTACAAGGACTAAAGAAAGTGTGCAACGGGAAGAGAGAGAAAAGGGCGCGGATGTATTGTTTCCATCATCTACCTAATTATTGAAGTTAGAAAGCAAATAACTATATAAGATCATATTCTATTATCCTGACGAGTCCAAACTGCAGCTGCAGCTTCGGCTACGTAAACATACATTAGATACCTACCTAGCACACCGGTATAGTGAGTCATGTCGGCGTAGACGTGGCTATCAAGAATGGATAGGTACCTACCTGCCTTGCCTATTTCCATACTTATTAGGTAGAATAGATAAGATGCCCAAGTACCTACCTTGGGTACCTACCTTAGGTACCTACATAGTTAAGTAGTTATCGATAAAAGCAATTACGTATGCCGTAATCGGAACCCCGCGTGCCCCTCCATCGCTGTAAATCTTTAAGCTTTAAACCGAGCGATTTCGTACTGAAAATACTGGATACTAGATACTAGATGCTGGATGCTGGATGCTGGATACTGGATTCAACCGTATACCAAAAGAGTCGAGCCATTGATCAGCAAAACTCAACAAGATGTCATCCCAGTAAGAAACCCGAGGCTCTAATTACGCAGGACTATCTTCTCATGGATTCTACAGGAAGGTATTGATGCTCGGAGCCGGCTTCGTAACCCTCCCTACGCTCCACATTCTGAGTGATGCTGGCATCGCGGTAACAGTCGGTATGGCAAATACAATCCTCCCGGAAGCTTTACACACCCAATTGATTTATTCAAAGCTTGCAGAACCCTCGCATCGGCTCAATCTCTATCCAAGGGAGTTAAAAACGCCACCCCCATCTCCCTCGACGTAAACGATGATAAGGCACTCGACGCCGAAGTTGGCAAGCATGACCTCGTCATCAGCTTGATCCCTTATACCTTCCATGCTACCGTTATCAAGTCGGCTATTCGCCAGAAGAAGCATGTCGTCACAACCAGTTACGTCTCTCCGGCGATGATGGAGTTGGATCAGCAAGCCAAGGATGCTGGCATCACAGTCATGAACGAGATTGGTCTAGGTATGTTCCCCCCTCGAAATTAACTTCCCGTGTCTGCTACAAATCGACTAACTGTTTTATAGATCCCGGTATTGATCACTTATGTAAGAATCCTTGTAGAGTGTAAACCGAGTATGCGTTACTAATCCCCTCAAGACGCCGTCAAGACAATTGAGGAAGTACACAAGGCCGGGGGCAAGATTCTGACCTTCTTGTCCTACTGTGGCGGCTTGCCGGCTCCCGAAGATTCGGACAACCCTCTAGGTTACAAGTTCAGCTGGTCCTCCCGTGGAGTTCTCCTGGCCTTGAGAAACGCGGCCAGGTACTGGAAGGACGGAAAGGTGGTGGACGTTGCATCCAAGGACCTGATGGGCACGGCGAAGCCGTATTTCATCTACCCCGGTTACGCGTTCGTTGCTTATCCGAACCGAGACTCGACTCCCTACAAGGAGAGGTACAATATCCCAGAGGCACAGACCATCGTTCGCGGCACTCTCAGATACCAGGGCTTCCCCGAGTTCATCCGAGTGTTGGTCGATATCGGATTCCTAGATGACACCGAGCAGGACTTCCTGAAACAACCCATCACCTGGAAAGAGGCTACACAACAGATCCTAGGCGCCTCCGCAAGCAGCCAAAGTGATCTCGAGTCTACGATCGCATCCAAGGCCACTTTCGACTCGCCAGAGGACAAGACAAGAATCCTTAGCGGCCTACGATGGATTGGCATCTTCTCGGACGAGAAGATTACCCCGCGAGGTAACCCATTAGATACTCTATGTGCAACCTTAGAAAAGAAGATGCAATACGAGGAGGGCGAGCGAGACTTCGTTATGCTACAGCACAAGTTCGAGATCGAGAACAAGGACGGTAGCCGGGAAGTTAAGACATCAACCTTGTGCGAGTACGGTGACCCTAAGGGCTACTCCGCCATGGCCAAATTGGTGGGTGTTCCGTGCGGTGTGGCAGTCAAGCAAGTGCTAGACGGTACAATCTCGGAGAGAGGTATCCTTGCCCCGATGAACTCTAGGATCAACGACCCCTTAATGAAGGAGCTAAAGGAGAAGTATGGCATCTTCCTAAAAGAGAAGACCATACTATGAAAAATTGGCTACGTCGGCTGTTGATTTAACTACAACTGCCTACATATGCAGTGTCGGTGCGGATTGCGGTACGAAAAAAAAGGGGGGGGCTTGACTTAAACCTTGAAGTAGCCGTGAACTTTTAGTACTTTCAAAAAAGAAGGTAGTTGGAGAAAAAAAATATATTTGGGTGGGTAGGAGGATGCATGTACTATGTAAAGGAACCTAAGCTAAGATATCCATAAATCAATGGAAATGATACTAGTTGCCTTTTTACAAATTGGTTTTTTTTTTTTTCAACTGGTAGACCCTGTTCAATATCCAAGGTTTCAGCTATACTAACTAACTAGCGACTGAGAGAAGAATGACTGGTTTATAGTCTATATACCTGCTTGGTAGCAGTGCCTAAGTCTATAATAATTAGACGGAGATGGCTAACATACGCGCGTATTTTTAGTATGGCGACTGGTTCAAGTAACTGGCAAGATTGGCCCAGTTAGAGGAAACCCAAAGAGCGGTGTTTTCCGGTTAGCGATGCGTAAAAGTGGAGATGTTACCATTTACATTAGGTATTCGTAGGTTGTTAGCGGGAAAAAAAGGTTTAACGGATTTATTCCAATTTCATCCAATCCCAATGACTCGAGAACTTTGAATTTTAAAGATGTAATTAGATCTAATTACCGACTTATACCAACTTATACCAACTTATACCAACTTAACCCGCATGAACACTACTCATCTTCTACGGGCCAAACACACTCAAAACTGGTTATTCCAAAAGATCGTCCAAGTTTAAATTAACAAGTCCGGATCCCCCTGCCTTACCCGGCCCTGCTTCTTACCCCTCCCACCGAAGTCTCGTCGGTTCTAGACAAACCGTACTGATTCGTCGCCGGTGGCTGTTGTATCATGGTGCAGTATATCCACACGCCCTGGCGGGACCGGGGCGAGCTGCTACGAGTCCGTCGGCAGTTCTACCCAGCCGCACCTTCGTCTGCATCTGCACATACATCTACCAGCACAGCCGAATCTCACCACGAGGACGAGGATGCAGACGCGAGGACCGAGGAGGAGGCAGAGGCGGCGAAGCAGCACGCCGTGTCGCGCGTGTCGATGTGGATGCAGCGCGGCGGCTGCCCCCACTTGGTCGAGTCGACGGCCCTCCTCGTGGCAGCTATCCTGAGCGACGTCCGCGAGACCAGGGCTAGGGCGCCCAGCGGCGCCTCGGCGTACGCTATTCGTGCCGCCTACGCGGCGGCGTTTAGTCGGTATGTAAAATATGCGTAGCGTAGCGTCCCCTCGTTTTTGACTACTGCCGTCGGACTATTGCCTTCCAGCCTCGTTAGTGGAGAGAGAAAGTTGTTCGGAGTATCCGGAGAAGAGGAAAGTATGAGATGATGGTTCTAGACCACGTGCCTGAGCTGGTGGGCTTAGTTGCTGTTGCTTGGCGAGGGATACGCCTGGGCTATGCCAGTCGGGCGTGTCTACTTTCGACAGTCGCGCATTGGTGATTGATTGAGTTTGGACTGCTAAAGTATACTTGGCTAACAGCGAATCGTCTAATCATAGCTTTGTGACCGGTCTTCTGGACAGCCAGCAGGATAAGCAGCGCAAGATGAGCATGTACTCGATTGCGAAAACAATTGGGTTGCCGGCTACGTTTGTTGAGCTGCGGCATCAGGCTACGCATGAGCAGTTGCCGTCTCTGTCGAAGCTTAGGACTGCGGCTAAGAAGGCGCTGGCTTGGATATGGGATTACTACTGGAAGAATCTACCGGATGAGGACGGTAGCGCTGAAGATAAGAAGCTAAATGCTTGCCAGAGTTTATTATTGAAGTATCTACAAGAGGACTCGACGACACAGGTGAAAGCGCTGCAGAAGCAGTTGAAGCAGTGGGATGAAACTGTTCTGCTGCGGAACTTGGCGGAAATCGAGGATTCATTCGAGGACCCAAAGATTATCTCCCGATGCTTGCGGTTATCTCAGGCTATTCTCGACGGCGACTTTTCTTCGTCGATAGTGAAGAAAGATGTGGAGGATGTGCCTACGACAAGGAAGCTGGACGATATCAAAGCCGACATGCAAGCGCTAAGCGAGGAGCTCGAAGAGGAAGAGGATATTGATGTTGATGCTACACCTAAGACTGATGAAACGCCCGTCCAGACGCCGTCGAGCCAGATAAGGGGGTGGTCGAGATATGAGGGCCCGTGGAAACCGAAGCCTATCGGGGTTGTGTAGGTAGGGCATATTTGACTAATCTCAAAAATATATCTATTCGATATTCGTAATACAGGTAGGCTAGTTATGTCGTATATACCTATGCTGTATTGCTCCATCTCAGGACGTTAGTATATATGACATGGAAGCTGCGTATACTTGGTTTGAGCCGGAGATGAAGAGTATCCCAATATCTAAACCGACTTGAATCATTATCTTCCTATTTCCACTTCTTAATAACAAGACTGTCTTGATCTAAACTGCCTTATGATAAACATAATAGATGTATATTTATATATTCTCTAACTACGTCGAAATCCATACACTGGATATGGTATGTTTTGCGACAAATCCGAGAAACCTGATAGGTTATTTTGAGAAAGCTTGACTGCATTTGCCAGCTGGTTTTCTTCCTTTCATGGTTTTCTGCCGGGCCGTTCGACAGCAAAAACCGACGTCATGGATATCGTCGGGTTTATGGCCATCCATCGCCATCCATCGCCATCTATCGCCATCTATCCCCAAATACGTTTGTAAGCATCGGAGTATTGGCCGGATCACGACATACTGTAGCCGTCTGCCTACCTATCCGGCACATGTACCTTATGAATTACATCGCGAGAGCAAGACCTCTACTAGCTACCCGGAGAATTGGTACATCGACCGCGGTCGTAAGTTGCTAGACGTTACTTTACTGCTGCCATCAAGGGACTCGCTGCTGATTACGCTATAGCTTGCCTTCACCCGCAAAATGCAGATCCAATCAATTCCTATGTGTAAGTCGTACCATGTGCGCTCGGTTCATTTGTGTCCGGTCGCTCGGAACTAAGAAGTGATAGGGACGGGGACGAGCGACAACTACGCTTACCTCCTCGTCGACGACAAGTCTAAAGATGCCGTCATTATCGACCCCGCGCATCCCGAAGAGTGAGTTTAATCTCGTGATATGTACCATAGTAAGTGTAGTCTAACCCGGAGAACCAGGGTCACGCCTGTCCTAAAGAAGGCCATCCAAGACGGCAAGATCAATCTCACAGCTATCGTCAATACACACCAGTAAGTACTTTTCATGCCGTGTATGTACCCCTCCAATACTAACAGTGTCTACAGCCATTGGGATCATGCGGGTGGAAATGATCAGATCGTTAGTTGATGCCGTACCTTTATACATACCTTGGAATATTTCACGCAGTATCCTAACTTACGAGTCTATGTAGAGGACCGACCTAGGTACCCCGAACCTGCCCATCATCGGGGGCAAGGACTGCCAGAGCGTGACGCAGACTCCTGAGAACGGCAAGGAGTTCAAGCTGGGCAGCATCGATATCAAGGGCCTTTACACGCCGTGCCACACACAAGACAGCATCTGCTGGTATGTGAAGGACGGCGACGACAAGGCTGTTTTTACTGGAGACACTCTATTCCACGCAGGTAAGAGTGCAATATCCGACAGAGGTCCTACTTAAGGAGGGAGGCTCGGAACTGACATTGTCTAGGTTGCGGAAGGTTCTTCGAAGGTACTGCAGAGGAGATGCACACAGCTCTAAACAAGACGCTGGCTTCTCTTCCGGACGATACCAAGGTCTACGTAAGTGCCTGCCCTGCGACGGGGTGACTAGCTACATTCACGCATAATAATAACACCGGGTAGCCTGGCCACGAGTACACCAAGTCCAACGTCAAGTTCGGCGTCTCGGTTTTACAGAATGAGGCCATCAAGAAACTGCAGGCGTTTGCGGACAGCAATAAGGAAACGCAAGGGAAATTCACAATTGGCGACGAGAAGGTAAAGTGCACTGTCGTAATTACGGCCAAAAGGCCGAGGCTAACATAACATATCTGGCATAGCTGCACAACGTGTTTATGAGGGTAGAGGTAAGTCGTGAAGACGTGAGAGTAATGAGACGATAAAATACTGACAGCTATGAAGGACCCCGAGGTTCAAAAGGCTACTGGCAAAACGGACCCCGTTGAGGTGATGGACCAGCTACGGACCATGAAGAATAACTTTAAGTGAGTAAGTATTAAGTCCGGATGATGTGAGTGGTGGTTGGGCATCTTCATCAATGCTGACGAACATAGGCCACCACCCGAAAGCAGGATCTGAACATCGAATGCGTAGGCACAACACTGGTTATAAGGGAAGACGTATTCGAAAATCAAATAGCAAGCGATATGTGATTATAGTAGCATGCGATCCTTTAATACGAGTCATCACTTCGCTGCTAACCACTGAATATGAAGAATGAAATGACCTCGGTCTGCTTTCTAAGAATCTAACGACATCTATTTTACTATTTTATGATCCTATATCCTGGTAATCACCCAAAGGGTGATACGATTTCTCCAGCAAGCACTAAGCCTCAGCCCATCTTCAACGTGCTGGATGCAAAAATGCCACTTGCGGAACGCCGACCTATAAGAATAGGACGACGCGTATTTTTCATCTTGCTTCACTGTCCACACTTGCTCGCTGTTTGTATATCGAGACGGCAAGCTCTAGCATATTTTGAAGCGGGTGTTTTGCCATGTGTTCCGTCCACCATCTATTCGTGCGCCGTATCGGTATATCGATCTGGATTTCTTACTGCCGTGCGATAGCCTGCGCTCGCCTGATACCTATACCTACCTGATCGCCATCCGAACCGATTTTTCATACCTTCTGCATGCAACTAATTATGGCTATTCGGGCCACCATGCTATTATAGCAGTATGATGAGGTTCCAATAAGCGCGATATTGGTTGTCGTGTGTTGCTTCACGCAGGGTTTCGTCCGGTTGTTAAGATGGTGAAAAGAACAAGTAGAATTGGAGGCGCATGAAAATTTTCGGTAATTTAAATAGAAACGGGTGCGCTATCCGCCGGCTGCCAGCGGCTGCCCGGGTTATACAGTGTGGACACAGTGCGTCTTCTTCTTATCAGGTACTTGGACTTTTTATACTATGTAGTTATTCTTAAATAGGTAACTACCCGGACAGATACTTAAGTAGTTATTAATTATGAACTTGAATCAACTTAGCTACTTATACTCATCATAAGTTATGATAGTATAGGTTAATGGTTAGCTCTGCAAGGGAGCTTCGTATTTTCAGGTTATACCCAGACGGGCTTCATCACACGATATATGGTGACATCTGCTTTACCCAAAATTCAACTAATAAATATTGAACAACCCATCGGGAGTAGAATAAAAAGCTATACTTATACCCATGGTTAATTTAACTATATATAACCGCCCTTTAACTATATAGTTCCATGGTGATATAAGCTAGGAACTTATACCTTTTATACTATACCGCACATCGTAATCTAGTCGTATCCTCCGAGAGTCGATACCTATAAGATTAAGAGGACATATATCATATTCCTCAATCCCTACGCTGCGGTACCTTTGGTACCAGCCACCAGCTAATTCCGCCGGCCACAAAAAGTGCCAGCACGATGGGCTGCAACACAGCTACGCCTGCGTTGGTCGCTACTATACCTGTGATGGAAGGGAACAACGCGCCTCCAGCTTGTGCGAGGACAAATATAAAACCTAAAGACAAGTTCATTAATCTCTGCATCGTCAAGGGGGCGGATCTATGTAAAGGGCGGTTGTCTCACCTAAGGCGGCGGGTTGAGATTCTTGAGGGAAGAGTTTAGAAGCAACCGACATTCCCTAGACAAATAGGAAACAAATCAGCAAACTTAGTAAATAGCAAACAAATATCCAACAACACTTACAGTAGCAAAGAACGGCCCAGTAAAGAACCCCATGAAACTCAGCGCCACGGCGCTCCCGATGATATTCGGTTGCAGCCAGAAGACAAGCTGCAGCGCAACGCATAGCGCGCTGTATACCAGCAACATACGTTGTTCGCCATACCGGAACGTCGGCTCAGCTAGGAGTAGCCTGCCCGCCAGCATGCCGCCGTAAAACCCCGTCGGGACGTATCCAATAGACGAGAGCTCGCCCCCGCGCACCGTAGTCAAGAACTCGACAACCCAACCGCCGGCGGTGAAGCTCGCGCCCAGCTCGAAGAAGTAGAACATGCTGAGCAGCCAGAGGGTTTTGGATTTTAACAGGCGCGCCATGTCCGTCATGGCGGCACGGTTGCGCTTCGGTCGCGGGGCGTTGGTGGTAAGGGCGGCGTTTAGGCGGCCCCAGAGGGAGTCCCGGAAGGCGATAGCTACGCCGGCGACGTTAAGCACGGATATCCCGACGAGGATGAGATACACGCGCTTCCACCCGTCGATGGCCATGGTGTTGGTGTTGGTGCTGGTGGCGATGGCGGTGGCGATGAGCGGGCCGATGAAGCAGCCTAGGGCGTAGCATCTTATAACCCACAATCAGCTCTAAGAAATTATAGAGGATAAATATCTAAATAAGAAGAGAAAAAAAAAGAAAAAAAGAGTGTCTTACGCGTGGATAAAGCTCAACCAGCGATGCGGCACGTTCTTGAGCCCGCTGACGAAGGTATTCGAGTGCGAGTCCTGGTACGCCATGCCCAGCGACTGCAGGAAGAACGTGATGCAGAAAAGGGGCAGCGGGCTCCACGGTCGGAGACAGTGTGCTAGCAACTGCAGAACGGCGCCGACGGCTAGGAGCTGCCCGAGAGTCATGTGCGCCGTCATGACGGGGTTTGTGACGGCGGCGACGAGCCAGCCGACGAAGGTGGTTCCGTATCTGGACGCCGGTTAGCATGCTACTTTCTACGCGGCGGAGACCAGAGGTAGCACGACAAGTCCACATACATGATAGCAATCTCGCCCGTCCCGATCGCGAAGCTGGAAATAATATACGGGATCAAAGGACCCAGGGTACCGTCATTTACCCCCGCGCAGAAGAACGAGTACCCCGCGACGATCAGCTTGAGGAACGGCGTGACGGGCTCGCTTTGCACGACGTCCGCGTCCGCCGGGGCCTCTTCCACGGGCGAAGCTTCCGTGTCTTTAGACGGAGGACGGCGGAGCTCCGTCATGGGATAAGCCTCGGCCCCGACGAGCGAGGTCTGCGTTATCGACATTGTGAACCGCGACTAGGTTCGAAGGTTGAACCAGAGTAGCCTCCGAGGGTCCTATATTTCACTTACGAAGGTGTGTCTAAGAGCCTACCTAGGCATTTATCTAGGTACGTTCGCGCTTTTGTTTATACAAATCTCCCTAACCTACACTTCCTTCCCAACCCCTGGGTTTCCACCGGTAGGGGATCGGGAAAAGGTCGGGAGAACCGTGAATACGACGAATTGGAGGCGATTCCGCCTGGAGCATCGCGGTCCGCTATTCCGAATGAAGCGATGCTAGGCTTCGTGATTGGTCAATGGATGTGTTCCCCCACGGGGTACGACATCCTCACATGCTTGAATCTTGAAGCATGAGTATGACGAAACTACTACTGCACGTTCCTGCGAGTTGTTAAAGATGGGTTGCTTTGAATATTATGTGTCGTCCGCTTATTGTAACCCAACCTTGGATATAGTTAAGGAGTTTAGAAGTTGTGGTAACTACCCGACTACGAACAATAAATCCATAGGTTTTATCACTAACAGGTAAGAAGCTCGAGGCTATTCGGGGTCAAATAGGCTATATATTAAATCCCTTCCCAGAGAACTGATCCGAATCAAACACTAAACCAACCGCCTAGGTGACATAGTTGTAGCGTATGATAGCTATCCCCTCTACGTACATAGTTCAGCCAATCCTCCCTCTATCGCTGTCATCATGCTCAAGACGACGTATTGCGCTGCGGCGGGAGTCCAGGAGATGCCGGGGATGCCTGTGCGCCGCCTCGCAGATTGATAGACCCGATCCTCGACACGATGTTGTTCCCGACAGCATCTACCGCTCCCCGGGGTGATGTCAAGGTTGGACCTTGCGCAGCTGTTTCCTGTACTTTAAACAATTTGATTGCCGTTCCGTTCCACACGCCCACTGTGCCTTTCGAGACCTGCATCTCACTTGCAAAAACAAAACTCCATATCAACGACTCGTACCAACCTAGAGCCAACGGCGACCACTCGAATGAATGCACCCTGACCGGGGAAGGCTCGATCCCAACCAAATCCGCCTCTTGAATAGCCTTCAATGTTGCGGATGATGGTACCTCTGCCGTAAGCCCTTGCTGGTTGATTAATACCGTCAGTTGTTGGATGACCGTAAGAATCGTATGGAGAGGGAGTTCAGGGAGCCAACTCTCAATCCACTCCGCCGAGGGCTCGAAAACACCAGGTATGGATTGGCCAGTTGCTGAATAACTACCCAGGCTCGTCACACTATTCTGCCGGGAGAATGTTGGCACCCCCGCGGGCATCTTTCCTCTAGCTTTCTCCGACATTCCTCTCAATTGCGTCGGTACAGCATCTTCTACATCAGCTACGGAGGATGCTCGAGAAGGATTTTCGCTCGGGCTCGATTGTGCTGGCGTCGGACGGCCATCCTCCTCCTCATCGCTATCGTCTTCGGCATCACCGATAGCAAACGTCGAATCTTCCTCTGGCACGTTACTTAGTGTTGGCGTCCTTGGTTGCGTCGTAGCAGGGCTGCGTAGACTCTCGACGGAACTTCGTCTGGAGCTTACGTCTAATGGATCTAGCGACTGTCCGGCTTCCTTCCTTTGGCGGTTTCTTCGTTCAAGTTCCTCTTGGCCGCTTTCAAGTGTGAAAGTTCGCAACGCCTCAAAGCGTTTCCTATTCTTTAGTATTAGGTAGATAAAGTGAGAATTCTCTATAGCTTGCGTTAGAAAGTTTTAATTTTAGGGATTGGCATATTACCGACTCTTATATTGATGCTCAATTAGAGCGTTTATCGACTCTAAGAGTGATGCGAGAAGAATGTGGTTATTATCATTAGCAAGAAGAAACGAAGGAGAGGACATCGAATTAAACAACTGCAGTAGTTTCGAGCCCGTTGTTCCGTTGATACCCTCCAAGTAAGCAGCTATGTTATTGATTACGGCTAGTAGCGCCGGATATATTGCAGAAAGCTTGCCTTGACTTCTCGTGATGAGGTTATATATCGACTTCGTGCAAATTAGCGAAAATCACCCTCGAAAATATGCGATATGCTCACCTGTATCAGGAAATCGGCATACGTGCCTTTGAACCCGGGGATTCGAATGACGACAGGCAATGTCTCCTGTCCCTCGAAATTCTTGTTAAGGTTAACACCAAAGTTCTTCTCAACACTCAATGTCTGTAGCAAGAATGCGCACATTCGTACGACACCCTGCTTTGAGGCATCTGCCTTATACTCAGTAGCATAAAAAAGAAGGAGGATAACAAAGTCATGCGCTCTTTGCGTATCAATCATGAAAGATCTGAATCGTTTGTTGCATTGGGTAATCTCCCAGAAGAGCATTATGATCTCGGGAGAGAATCTAGTCGTAGTCTGCGTCCCTGGGATATACGAGATGTTGGCCTGAATAGGTTGATTGAGTATTCGCGTCATGCCGTCAACGATGAATTGGAAATCCTGAGCACGATGTAGTCTTCCGAGGAAATGTCGGTAGTAATTCTTGGGTGCAGAGCCTGTGGCGGGTTCAGGTATCGGGTAGAGGAGGGTGACTAGCAGGAATTGTAAGGTATATGTAATGAGCATCTCCTTTGGATCTTTGAACATAAGGGTGTTATAGGGCACACGCCAGCTTGCCGGGTTGTATTTGAGAGTCTAAGGGAGTTAGCATACGAATAACATATCTTATGGGAGGCGAAGCCTACGGTATTTAGTAAAGAACACAAGACGGATAAGACGACTTGCTTATCCGGGCATGTACAGATATACGTAAGAGATTTGGTCCCCTTAGTTGGCAGTATACTAGGAGATGTATACATGCTCTGGCCTGCCAGGGTCAAGAGTAGGCGCAGGATCTCGCATCGGTTACTCTCGTACTCTCTTGTCGTAGGTACGGCCGTGTTGCAACCCACACCACTTTGCCAAATGGCGTAGGTGACTTTTGGCTTGCCATGAGGCTGCTTTGGAACGGTCAGATCGGAGAAGAAAAGGAGGTCGATGAGAGTATCGATAAGCTCCTCTGCTAAGGGCTTCGCGTCCTCGAATTCGTCAGGGGGTGGCTTCGTATCTTCCTGCGCTTCATCGAAAAGCACTTCATTGGCGATAGTCGCTCGTCTCGTTCGCTTTCGCCTGGTCCCCCAGAAGAACTTATCTTCCCAGCCTTGCAGATGGTCTACTTCGTATAAATAGGGTAAGACACGGGTAAGGATGCGGATGCAATTCAGGGCATCGCGCTCGGGTGCGAACTCGGGGTCGGGGAATGAAGGGTGATGTCGCAATATAAAAAGGCGAGAAGTGACGGCGAGTATGAGAGTTTCTAAGTTCTCAATTGCTCTATCGCGAGTTCGGCGAATATCTGCTGGCGCAAATAGACTAAAGATGTCCTCGGAGGACTCTGGTAATTCCCAGAACTGCGAAGGATTAGAAGACAAAGACAAAAAACCAAATCAAAATAATAATATAGGTAGTGTAAGGCAACTACTAACAGAGGTCCAATAAGGGTCATCAGCAGGTATATGTCTCTCCTCCGACAACCTGAAGATGCCCTTCTTGAAGACTAGCTTGGAGTCGCTGGCACCCATCGCGATGAAGTCATAGCATGTCTACATCGAGCGACGTGATTGAATTGGAAAATGAGTTTTCTGTAACCTAATTTTTCTCCTTGGGAAAAAAGCCGAGAATTTACTGTTGTGATATTATTACTTTTAGCGACGCTGATCCAAAGTCTAGAATCTTGTCATGGATTAAAAGTGCGGCTTGCGATTTACTGCGTTGCATTTCTGTTAACTTCAAACGCGCTACGTACCTAATCTACGAAGTGTACGGACCTATCTCCTACGTATACGGGGTTAGTACATAGGTAGGTACCTAAGTACTTATCCCACGTACCCTATCATGAAACCATGAAACCATGAAACCTGATTGAGGTGTCGGTTATCAGCTAAGCTCCTTATCAATGTTAGCTTATAGGCTAACCTAGGTACACATGTTGTATCTACGGCTATCTGCCTTCCAACATACATTGTCCATATTAATCGTGCATGTGATTAACTGGAAAGCTCTTGCCTTTGATGTTGAGCATCGAACCTGACAAACTTCCGTATACTGAAATGAACCTATGGAGACATGAATTGGAAATACCTAAATACATAAAGTAGGGATAAAATTGCCATTCTTATCATCTTCATCCTTTATTCGAAATCCGATCCCTCCATAGTATACACCCGTCCACTCTACAAATACTGTAACCCACGGCCAAAAATGCCTTTCTAATGTCAATCATTCTTTTCTTAAATAAGGTATCATCAACGATCAAGGAAATAATAGACAGGTATATACGGGTCGTTACCCATGCGCTCTTCAACCCCCCTTTAAACAATCCCCTTTATATGGTGGCCGTAACAAAGTGAACATCAGATTATGTGCTAGAATAGCTATTGCCTCTAGTTGTTTGGCTGCTCTACAGCCGTGTCGTCACTCGCTTCTCGTCGCGGGTGTTCTCGTTTGTCAACCGGTGGTGCGAGATGCGTTAGGCGTGGTATCCTTGAGGCTGGAAGTGGGCTTTTCCCAGCAACATTTTCGTTGCTTCCCACCGCTGTCTCATCACTGACTTCCCTATGTGGCTGGTTGCGCTCTTCACCATTTGGTGGTGCTAGAAGTGTTGGACCTGGTTGCGTCGGTGGAGATGATGGCCGCTCGGCGGCGACATCATCCTGAACTACCACTCGTTCTAGAGTGGCTTCTACTGGTACTAGCGCCGGTGCTGGCGTATCCGCGGGTTTTAATCGAGAATCCGATCGCAAAATTGAAGCAGCCAACCTTCTTGCGCCTGTAGCAATGATTTCAGGCCGATCCCAAGCCAGAAGTCCCGGTCTTCCCGTTGCGCGGCTGACATGGACCACATCGTATTTCGCCTTGGCCCAGCTAGGACACATATAGCGATCCTTTGCCTCGTCCTGTGTCAGCCCGATGGCCTCTGCATCCGTGTCCCCGTTAGTACCAGGCTCATCATCACCTAAGAACACCGTAATTCCGATTTTTGCTCGCGAACGAAGTTTCTGGTCCGCTTCTGGGTATTGCGCACAGTGTGCCCAAAGCCTCATCGCTGCCTCCGGGCCAGGGAGCCAAGAAAGCTGGGTGAGGTTAATCACCTCTGTGGGTGTGAATTCCCTCTTAGGATCAAGCAGGCAGAGACTCTTCAATACGAAGGCCAACAACCCCGTTGGCGAGTCGCACAATGCATATGCTAGTGTGTTTGGTTCCCGAAGACCCAATTGATTCAACCCGACTTGAGCGGGACTTGGTGTTTTCTTTGGCGATCGAGCAAACCCATTTCGTTTAAGAGCAGAAAAGTCCTCCTTGCGGTACCCAAGAATAGGAGCACGAACCAAGCTCGCAGCGGTCCATTTTGCCCATTCAACCGGCGCCTCCCGAAGCTTCGGTTGCGCCAAAGGAGGTGATATCAAGTGAGCACCCAGACAAGAATCGGAATAATGAGTCGCCAGGTAATTAACGAGTTTAAAGTCGATTTCTGCAGGTGATGCGACTCCAGAACTTGCATTTGTTATCAAATAATAAGGATACGAGAGCCGACTCATTAGTGAGTTCAAGATCTGCGCTGTGGTAGAAATTACAGGGGTATTATTCGGAAGCGCATCGCTGAACCCCAGGCCCGGTAGAGCGGGTATAATTAGGTGGAAAGGCAGACAGTTTGTGACATCTTCCGGCTCTGTGAATTGCTTGATGAGATGTCCAAAAGAGAGATTTGAGAAAGGAAATGGGGGTATCAAAAGAAGTGGTATCGCGTTTGAATGAGATGAACGAGCATGAACGAAGTTGATTCTGACAATTGCTTCAGATGAAGGTACCGAAAAGCCAGCGCGAAATTGAGGTAGCTCAGTATTCAACAGGTCTTCTTGCGCCCTCCACGAATACTGTTCCAGCCTGTTTGAATATTAGTTTCGCTGACGCTGCTACTATAGGATAGATACGAGGGGATAGGCGTAGGGTGGTATAAGTGCATTTGATTTCAAAGCTTATCAAAATAAGTAAAGACGTACCAAAAATCGATGAGTGGTTCTATTCGGGACTTTGGCTCCCACCAATCTTTTGATTTCGGCTCCGACGGCTCACGAGGCAACCGAGTGACTTCAAGCTTCCTTTTCGTGAGATCGAGGTACTTGGATGAGACCTATGACCAGCCGTGTCAGCCACACTTTTAGATATGAATGAAGTTCGATAAGATTATAAAGTGGCTCACATGTATTCTGTAGGGTTTAATTTCATCAGCACCGCCAGCGGGAACAGCCTCCTCAATCTCGGCAGCCATTTTCAAACATAAATTACCGTCCAATATACACGAGTATCACGTCTAAACACAGCACAACATGCGTTGGGGTAACGAAGGAACGAGAGTACAAATAACGAGAGACGAATGGATAAGTTACTGACGAGGAAACAAAATTAGGACTTCATATTGTCCTTATGCCGCCCCATCGCGCCCGAGAGATCTTGTTTAATTATACTTCGTTTTAAGGGACCTAAGTGGCTTGACTCCATGTGGCTAAATCTTTTCGTAGTACATCCGAAAACAGGGCAGAAACAACAGGGATGATACTAGCTACGGACCAATTGAGATTGAAGTCGACCCCGAATTAAGACGGACAGGGATGGCTGAAGGTCTCGACTTTCGAGAGTGAAGTGGCGGTGCATGCGTATACCCCCTGAGAAGTAGAAATGATCGTCCTACTTCAGTTGCATCAATGAACACCCTCTGCTGTCACGTTTTCTATGCTAACTTGAATGTTGTATTACCTACATAAGGCGAAATAAGGGAATACACTACCATACAAGACCTGCTATATAGAGATTCGAACGTGTCCAAGTAGAAACCCATACCCCCTTGTTGTCACGCAGTACCCTCACCACTACGCATGACACTAGTATCTGAGGCTTCTCCATAGCTAATTTCGTCGAGCCTATTAAGGCTCAATAGAGCTCCAGAGGGCGCGACCCAACGACTGAACGCGACAACACCCGACGGCCGAGTCAAAAACCAGATGAATATCCGATGGAGACTTTCAGAGGTGTACAATATATCGAGTCCACCAAGTTCGCTTAAAATCCATAAGCCGGGTAGTAGTGTAAGAGTTGAGTTTATTCGAATTGAGTGGTGAATTGGTCTCCTCCGAGACATTAGTATATTAATACAAGGTACTTTGCGTGGCAGAAAAAGTTCCTTAGGCGTATTGCAAAGATGTTTTGCATCGATTGCATAATCAAGGGAGAAAGCAAAGTTGGGCTCAAGCCTTGCTTCCTGTCTCATCTTCCTCGGTACCTGAATACCAACCCCAAAACCATCTGATATAGAAGATAGTTTCCATAGTGCCAAATATGCTTAGAATAATAAGGACAGCAATTTTGGACTTTCGGGTCATGCCCAACCCTTCGAAGCTAAAGCCTGTAGACGGGATTTCGTCGGGCTGCTTCGAAGGGTCGTTGACGGGTTTCTTCGCTGAAAGGGCTGAATTGAAAGTCGAGAACCTGGAAGTAGTAAATCGAGTTGATTGGTTTGATAGATGCGAATTGAATGTGGGCCCGTAAGGATAAGGATGCGTAATGCGTCCTCTTACGGCGCCCGCGCTAGTGCGGACTGTTGTTACGATACGTCCGGCAAGCATTTTGAGGTATAGAAAATCTTTTAAGGTATGATAAAAGAATGTTGTTTTTGAGCCTGGTGATTAAATTTTGTTATTTCGAGACAGAGGAACAAGAGAATACTTATACTCGAGTTGCGAGGAGTTTCGAACAGCTTAATAGATATGAAGCCCACTTAGTACCCCAAATACGGCGTATATGCGGTTACATGTTCACGTGAGTCACGGTAAGTGTTGTATGCTAGGTAATCCGCTCGGATACATTTATATCTTTAGAGGCATGAGTCAAACTCGACGTCATTGAGAAGCATTGAGCATAGAAACGTTTTTATATGCCGTGTTGTGTATAAGGTTCTTCTTATTAAGCAAACTTGGACTAATATGCGGGAGGAAGATAAGGTAAGACAAAGGAATGGGGAATTTGAATTACGGAAAAACCGTGGAGCATGTTACTTAAGATAAAAAAGCAAACCATTTTGTCACAAGGCACTAATGGGGTAGTGGTAACCTCGGAGTTTCCCATCTTCTGAAGATACTACTCTGGCCCCGTGTTCGATTCACGGTTAGTGCAATCTAACGATTGACGCCCATTGGAGTCCAACTCTAAATTTTTGCACTTTTTCTCTACTGGTTGCTCTTGATTTTGGGATCGTTTTTACTAGTATCTATTTTATATAGTTAGGACAATTGATAGCTCTATTTTAATTCTATATAATCGAAAATAGAGGAAAAATACCTAGGTACCTAACATTGGTGAGAATGAGCTCCATTGCAATGCAAGTGGCTCAAGCAAAGACTACACTAGCCACTAAATCCGTCCGCGGGGCAGACCTAAGAGCTTGGGCCACAGTCGGGCGTACCTACTGGACCTTTCAGGGATTAATCTCAGCACTCAAGTTTCCAATAGTTAGAGGTACCTAACTTAAACGTCACGATGTATTATTCTACCAGCTTCTTTTTTCTGTGACCTACCCCTCCCACTCTCCCTCACAAATTTGCTGTATATCCCACTCTAGAAAAACTACCATATACACAAATTACGCAATAAATCATGAGCGCCAAAGGCGACAAGATCGAGAAGATCATCGCTCGTCTGCAGCAGCGGATCAGTGAGGGGCAGTTCTACGAAGCCCAGCAGCAGACTCGTGTTGTAGCAGCTCGATATACCAAAGCCGCCAACTGGGACGCCGCTATCAACATCATTTACAACGTCGCTCAATCGCTTCTAAAAGCTGGCCAGGGTGGCAGCGGCGGAGATCTCTGCGTCCTGCTCGTCGACACTTATAAACAGGCAGAGCTAAAGCCCGACGCCGTAAACAAGGGCCGGTTACTCACGTGTCTGCGCTTGTTCGACAGCGAGGAACCCACGCGGAAGAAGTACATTGGAGAGATTATAACGTATGTTATGCTTTTTTTTGTTTGTTTTTTTACTGCGAAGCCCGTGTTGTGTCTACTATACTAACTAACGACCGTCCAGATGGTCCTCCAAATTCGGCGAGTATCCTGCCGGCGACCCCGAACTTCACCATGTTGCGGGCTCCCTATACGCAGAAGAGCACGAGCCGTATGATGCAGAGAGGCATCTACTTTTAGGAACAAAGGACTCGGCTGAGGTCCTAGCTCGACTGGAATACGAATGGTTTAAGGAGGACGAAGCACATACGGCCGCTTTATACGCCGCGCGAGGCGTTCTACCGTACCTTCTCACGGGCAACGTCCGATCAGCGAATACCTGCTACCGAATATTCACCAGCGCCCTCAGCCAAGACAACGCAGGCCAACTCAACGTCCAAGACGTCAGCAGCAATAGTGCCGATATTCGGGTATATCCCAGCATACCCCTCCTCAACTTCCTAGGCCTCTTATTACTCGCCGTCCAGAGAGCAAACCCAGACCTATATAAACAGCTACACAGCAAATATGCTACTCTTCTCGCGGAAGTCGAGTCGTGGAACGAGTCGTTGGAGATTATCGCCGAGATGTATTTCGGGATCCAGAAGCCGCGACAGAGCAATCCGCTGATGGACATGATGAGCGGGTTCTTTGGAGGCAGTGGTGGGGGTGGCGCTGCGGCGGGCGGCGGCCCCAAGAGGCCAGCCGTCAAGGCTCCTACGCCAATGCCAGCTGCTGAGGGATTAGATTAGACTAGACTAGATTATTTGTCTGTTCGTGGGCCTATAGCCGTCTAATTATCGTAGCTATTCACGACGAAGGAATACCATTATTGCGGCCGCTGCTGCTCATCCGGCTCGTACATCCAGTTGTCTTCGGCTAGTGCAGCTACTTTGGCTCTCATGCTGGCTCGGAGTATGTCTATGACCTCTTTATTCATATCAGTATAAGTTTAGAGGCCGTCTGCTATAAGGGGTTATCCGCATTGTCCTACCTTCGGGTTGCACCGGTGTGCGGTTGTGGTTTATTTGGTAATGTTTGACTGCTTCGGCTAATCTTTGTCTCTCGCCTATAGATGTGGTGCATAAGTAATTGTGCCTCAGAAGATAATCTTGCTCTCGGTTATGTAAGTAATACACGGCATTCTACGTACGCTCGGTTTCTTGTCCATCATCCAATGCGCCGCCTTCCTCAGGATCGTCTAGAGGAGGTGTAGGCGGATCGCCGACGTCGAATTCGCCATTCTTATCGCGAACGACAATATCAGAGGTATCGGATAGCACTTCGACGTCTCCAAGACGTAATGTCTCGGCAGAATTGCTGGAAGATTGGGAAGAGGTTGTGGGTGTCGGACGACGTGTAAGTTGGCTCTGGAATAGGTTGCGCCGTATACCTGCTGTGTTCGTGCGCGCGGTTCTATTAGTTCCTGGACGGGCATGAGGAGGTGGACGGTCGGCCATGTCTAATTCGAAATGAAGTATCTTTTATTATTATTGTTTTTGTTTTTATTTTTATTTTTATCGTAATTGGGAAGCTAGAAGAGAAAGAGAAGGAAAAAAAGAAGAAGAGCAATGCTTAACGATGCTAATGTCACCTTATATACAATTGCTGTATTATTGCTAAAGAAGCGAAAAAAGGCTAAGAATGAAGGGTATCTTATCATATGTTGACATTTGAGACCTTGGAGAAAACAAAAAGTTAAAAGCAGGGACCAGGTTTCATTCTTTAGCTAGCAGGCTAGTGTAGTTACCCCCCTGTCCTGCACTGTTTGCCCCGTCTAACCTTGCTTAGGCGCTGTGGGGTAACCCTGTATAAGTGCCCGTTGTCGTTTGCTACCTTGTCTTGAGCTTCTACTACTGCTATTACAGCCACCTACTACGGGTATAGCTCCTACCTTAATACATTTATGATCTAAACCTCGACTTCCCATTTGTGAAAATCAATTCTCATTGATTCTCAACCCTCCATTTCATCAACACTCAAAGGGAAACTGTGGTACACCTTACCATGGCCAACGCTTTCAATATTCATCCCACCGGCCGCTTCAACGGCGAAAGTGAACCCGTGAAGCGACCCAAGGTATATACATGCTTTAATTATATCATTATAACGACCTTTATATATCATCCATATATACTTCAGTGCTTATGACGGACGCACCGTTGGTAACTAATTACCTCGTTATAGGAGATAGCATATTTTTCTTACGATGACAAACGCCAGTTCCATCTAGATGATCGATCTATGCAGTGGTATTATCCTCCCACGCTTGGAGCCGATCTATCCAAAGGCTTCGACCGATTTGATAAGCACGACAACTCCAAGGATGAACATATTGATAGTCTACTCAAGACCATCATGGCCCATGAAGAAGAAGAAGGAAAGAAGATTGATGCTCACGTCGTTACTTGGCGTGGTATGATGACCAAGGTACACTTCCCACCCTCGACCACTTATACTCAATACGAAAACTTGACTGACTCTTCCAGATCATGTCGGCACCATTTGACGACCGAGATGGGTATGTAGACCCATAAGAGATGGCGACAGCTTTCAAATTCTAACATAGGAGTTGTTTAGCTTCGAGATGAATGCTACCCTCTACCAAGTGCGCAATCTGCATAACTCCCTACGATGCGACTTAAGCTGACGAACCTACTCAAGGATTGCATGTATGCTTAACGAGTCGTTACCAGCGGAAATACCACTAATATAATGGCCAATCTAATGTTACAATAGCTTTATTGAGGAGAACTTTGCTTATGGACAAGCCAAGCAGCAAGAGCAGCACCAACAACAATCATCGCGGCGAGGGCAGCAGTTCTCTCCAGATGTCATGACGTATTGGGGTAAGGAAAATATCACCCTACCAAGAACTACGCCAGCTTATCGTCTTCTAGGTTACAAGTTTGAGACGCTGTCCTGCCTCCCGCGCCCCTGGGGGGAAGTTAGCAGAGAGGTAATCGAGAGCAGAGACGAGGAAATCGTCAATAATAAGGCACAGTACTGCTCCGTAGTTCGCACTGGCATTGGCAAGACGACCTTGTGCCTGGGAGGAGAGGTCGACGCCAGTAAGCCTATACATTTTCGTCAGTCTTGAAATATAGGTACTCATATGTATTTTTAGTTTGGGACTCCAAGCCCGCAGAAAAGGGCGCCCCAATCAACTGGATCGAATTGAAGACCAGCGTCGAGATTCGTGACAACAGAAGCATGCAGAATTTTGAGCGAAAGCTCATGAAGTTCTGGATCCAGTCCTTTTTGCTCGGCGTGCCGAAGATCATCGTGGGGTTCCGTTCCCAGCAGGGTATCCTCACCAAGCTTGAGGAGATAGAAACGGCTAAGATACCTGAGACGGCACAGAAGCGAGGTGTTAGAAGTTGGAACGCAAATGCATGTATCAACTTCGCTAGCGCCTTCCTAGAGTGTAAGGTTGCCCAGCGCATTTAGCCTTTATGTGTCCGCTAACGTGGTTACAGGGCTAAGAAACACCATCAACGACGAGGGTGTTTGGAGAATAAGAAGACCACCACGTTCGGGGGCCATTGAAGTATTCAAAGTTGAGGAAGTTGGCCACGGAAGAATTCTCACGGACGAGTTCATCAACTGGCGTATAAAGCTAAGTCTTGGTAGTGGCAATGGTAGCGGTAGTTCCTGAAGCGGTTATATCTAATATGCTCTACCAAAAACTAGGTGGGGATATGGATCTATGCCATCTATAACGCCCGGCTCCTTTCTAGATACCCATCATAATTCTATACGATCTTAACTCTCTCTATATCATATACCTCGTGCCGTATAGATCTAATATCTGCTTATTGATTTAGCTTTACGTGCATCTTGCGCCGTATGGGATCATAGCTAGTCCCGTGTTTGGGATTTCCGTAGATTTGTTCGCTATGGTCGTGGTCGTTTACGCTGCTCAAATCTACCTCAAATGCCATATGGTTGAGGAAATTGCAGACCTATCGGGGATTAGTTAGAGTAGATGAAAAGGGATGAATCAAGGTGACCTACAGGTTTTCCGTGCCATCGCCCTCCTCCAATTTCAAACCAACCCAAGTGACCACCGAGTGAAGTCGTGCACAACACGGTGTACGGGTTTGTTGACGCCTCGGCGTAAGGAAGTGCCAACTTTGAGGCGATAGGATCGTCCTCTGCGTTGATTGCGAGAAGTGGGATTCGTACAGCTAGTAGTGAATCCGAACTGGACGCATCCCGGTAATAAGCCTCCTCCGTCGGGTAGCCCCAGGTAGGGCACTGATAAGCCCTGTCGAACTCGTAGAGGTATGTTAGGCTTAGCAGGTGTCCTGTGTCGATGTTGGTGTACTTGTCGAGCTCTTCTTTATGTCGCGATGATAGAGCCCTCATCGAGTCTGAGAGGAGGGTTAGTTTGCCGTTAAGCCTTAGGTAGTTTGTGGCGAGTTTACTTACTGCCGAGAACACGCTGGTATAGGTGGTGCCCGATGAGGCTGCTTTGTAGCATTTTGGATGATATGTGTAGAGCCCAGGGGTTTGCTACTACGACTGCGGCTTTGAGGGGGGTTGCTGAGCCTTCCTCACCGAGATACTATAATAAATCAATACGGCTGGCTTTTAAGCAGGTAATGCTGTTTACTCATTAAATAAATAACCTACATTTGTGAGAATACAGGCTCCAAGCGAAAAGCCTAGGCCGAACAGGGGCCGGTTGGGATATGTTTTCGTAAGCCATTTGATTGTCTAGAATGTCAATATGAGATGTTCACGGAGAGAGGTGATAAGGTGTAATTGGCTTACTTGTCTGACATCCCAGGTAGCACGGGCGTTGTACAGCAATCCCGTAGTAATCTTGCTGTTGGCACAACCCCTCGAAGTGACTACGCAAGCCTCCCACTTCCCGCTGTCAATCAACGGCGCAATGGCATGTCTAAGATAAATTTCGTGCGAGCCACCCGATAAACCGTGGAGAATAACAAGCATAGGCCTATCGTCGTCCGACCCCATAGACGAAAGCTCCTCCTCGGTGAAATACGCCGTCCGCGGGGGAAGAGTCTCATCAGCTTCTTCCTTAAGCTTGGGAGCCGTCACAGCGAAGTCCACGGCAAAACTCCCGTTGAACTCCGCATGGTCCGCCTCGAAGATCTTCCGCCGATAGTGCAGCGGCGGTCCGTGGGCTTTAGCTGCTGTCCACATGGTCTGCGCGTGCCCGTTGAAAAGCAGCGGGTTCAGCTGACACGTCGGCACCGTAGACTGACATATTTTGAGCAAGTCCGTCTCCTTGCCGTCTTTTTCCTTCAAGCCGATCGGTTTCGGTGAGGTTGTGAAGTTGATATTGGCTCGTCCGAACCACTCCATTTTGACCGCTATTACACTCCGTTCTGCTCCGTTCTGCTCCGGGAAGAAATTATCTTTTATTTAAAGTTTAATAGAAATCGTAATTATTTTACATGAAAAGACTTCGGTCTTGTTTGGATCAGAAGAATATCTCTTTGGGAACTAATATAAAACTAGGAATCGGATAGGTACCTAGGTATATAATAATATCAAGATGGCAAAAGTTGAAGACGATGCCCCGATATTAGGATAGTATCTCCCAGGGGCAATTCGGTGTTACTTGTCACCCTCCACTTACCTCGGTTCATGCCCGATTGGGTGATAGTGGTCCTACTTGAGGCTGTCGTGGACCGGAACCTAGGCACGACCAAGAGAAGGGCGACTAGGCATGCAGTTAAAGTGTTGTACGCGGTATTAATATGAATATCATGAAAGTTTATCTCAGTGGGGCTCAGACTAGGAAGACGGTTTTTCTTTATACCTTTTGAACCACAGCACTTTTTAACCAATCAAACCCCTAATATATCCTTCCTACCAAAAACCATCTCCTAATCTAAAGTAAAAATATGCTTGTTTATATATAATAAATTATATTAAAATATATTAAATATTAAAATAACTATTATAATTAAAAAATAAGTATTTAAATTTACTTTAATATACACAATTAAATTATTACAAATTTAATATACTTTTTTTTGTATTTTTATAACATTTAATTATTAATATATTTCATAAAGATGGATTCATTATCTAAATTATTATTATTCTTATTATCCCCTTTTCAATTATTATATTAAAATAATTTTACAAAAATAAATTTATTATTTAAATTATCATTATTCCCATTATTATTTTTTTAGTTGTTACATCAAAATACCCTAAACACTAATTTTTTATATAATATATCAAATAATTTTTTTTTTGGTGATGATATTAAGATGGAACTTA
This sequence comes from Daldinia sp. FL1419, assembly GCA_025201765.1. Classification (NCBI taxonomy): domain Eukaryota; kingdom Fungi; phylum Ascomycota; class Sordariomycetes; order Xylariales; family Hypoxylaceae; genus Daldinia; species Daldinia sp. FL1419. The sequence continues at coordinate 376,397 of MU623347.1, forward strand.
ATATTAAAAGAGATATAAATAAATATTAATTCTTTTTAAATATGATTGTTGATATTACAACTAATTTTTGGTAGATGTATAGTAATATTTACGGGTATAGTTTTAAACAGTTCCTAAAAGGCTGGATTTTATTCTAAATTAGTGATGGATGAAGTTTTAGCCTGAGATTACGTAGTGTGGTTAATATATTCCGAAAGTCTTATATATAAGTACGTTTAAAAACAAGTGGTGTTAATATCCAGGTTATAGAAAATGGTAGTAAAAATAAGGATATTAAAATTATTAATTAAAAGGTTGATAAAATATCTTCTATATTAAAAAAAAAATTCTTTCTCTTAATAACCTAATTAATATTTAACATATTTGGTATAAAATTTTTTATAAATTTAATTAATAATAAATATGCTATTAAAAACACCAGTAATGTTAAATAAATTAATAATATTTTAATTAAAAATTAGTTTCAAATATTAGTTAAAACTTTAATATTAAATAAATTTCTCAATCAAATCCTTATTTATAAATAAATTAAATGGGATTCGTATGAAAGGAATCCTAAATTTCCTATTTTTACAACATATCTAATTATTTCAATACTACTACATTTATTTGTGCTGCGGCAATCTACCTTCCTACCTTCTACAATAAATCTTTATTTTTATAATAGTGGCGTACTATACTGGGTAATAAATATGTTGGCTTATTTAGGTGTTTTTTTTAGTTATAGGGTAGTGATAGGTATTTTAAGTAAAGTAGCTGAACAAACATGGGTATATTATAATATTTAGGGACTTTAAAAATAATTATTAATATAATATATAAAAAAATTTTAAATATATTACCCGTGATTTTATTACTATATATATATATATAATAATTATAATTTTAAGGATATTATTAAAAATTTACAAGAAGGTAAAAAAAATATAATGAGGAATTTAATTAATTATTTTTTTATTACCAATTTTAATGTTAATAACCTTTTTTATTAAAGGGATTAATATATTGAAATTTTATTTGAATATAAATAGGCTGATAATTATTTTTATTAAAATCCAATATGTCAATATAAAATTATGAAGTATTAATTAATAAATTTTATTCAGGTAATATTTAAGCTGCCATTTTTTGATAAATCTTCCCCTTTTCCAATTATTGCACATCCCAAAATTAATATTAATTATATTTTATAAATACTTACTATTAATAAAAATGAAGGAATAATATTTAGTGTGTATTAGGTTTATAAAATTTTATTTAATAAAATAATAAAGTATAATAATTATGATAAAAAATTAACTTTAATTTACAATAATTAAAAAACCATATCTTTTATTTAATATATTGTATCTTTTCAAATAAAGACTAAGAATATATTCAATAAGAAGTAATGAATGTTTCCAATACCAACATTCTTTTATATCCTCCTTAATTATATCATTATGATATTTTGCATCTTTTAAGACCCACTCATATATCAAAACATATAATTCTTTAATTAGAATCACAATATTAAAAAAAATAAAATTAAATATTATTAAATAATATTATTATTACAAAATAATTTTAATATTTATATTATTACCTTTTTAATATAAGATTTTATTAATATAGGATAATTATTAAATATATATATCAAATTTTTATATAAAATTATAAAAAAAATACTTATTAATTTATTAAAGTAAAAATTCTTTAAGATATAATTTTAATTATTTAACTATTTAATATAATTGGGTAAATATATAAATTAAGAAGGTAATTACATTAATATTAAATTTCAAAATTATTACTACTATTTAAGGATTATAAATATCCTATTAATATTAAAAAAAATTATATGTATTAGTAATTATGGTATATTTAAATAATTTATACCTTTATTACCATATCTTTTCTATAATAGGAATTTAATTAATTATAATTAGGAAATATTATATTTTATCTGATTATTTTATCCTAAAGTTATAAAACTAAACCTAATAGAAGATATTCTTTGCATAAACCTTATTAAATATATTATTACTAATAATAAATAGAAAACTATTAATTTAATATTAAAATATATTAATAATATATTTATTATTAATATTAAAAATAATAAAAATTTAATTTATAATATTAATGTTATATTTAATTAATTAACCTTTATAGGGCAATATAATATTATCATTTAGAATAATATGGAATGCATATTTAAGGTTAAGTAAAAGGATTAATATCATATTGTAAGGGTTAATAATTAAATAATTTAATATGTGTATAAACTATATGAAGATAATGTTATTAAAAGGTTTAAGAGTAATAACTATAATAATACCTTTTTTAACTTATATGATGTGTTGGATATTATAAAAAAAAGATATAATTAGTTAATAATGGGAAAAATTAAAGAATTTAATGCCAAAATAATTTAGGTAAGTAATAATATTAAATAATTATATATATCCAATATATTTAATAAAAATAATGATATTATTAATAATAATAAAAGGTAATATTTATACTAATTTAATAATGGGGAATGTAGTAATAATAATAAAAATTTCTGATTTACCTTTTATAATGTCATTAATTTATATATAATTAAATTATCTTTAATATTTCAATTTAATTAAATAAATTAAATTGTTTTAATTATATTCTTTTATTATTCCCTTACCCTTTATTAGATCAAAAATTACTATAAAAAAATATATATATTCAAATTTAATTATTATAAATTTATATATAATTATATATAAATTTATAATAATTAAATTTAAATATATATATTTCTTTATAATATTTTATATAATTTTAAATATATAAATAAGTAATATTAATTAAAAATAAAAATTCTTATATAAATAAATAGGCTAACTACCTCTTTTTAAAATTCTTTTCTTCTTTTTTTTTCTATATTTTTCTTGTTTTTTACCTTAAATTAAAAATACCACTTAACATCTTTCACACTATATTTAATTAACCTAATAAGGCCCAATAAGATATTCCCGCACCTATATAAAAGCCTATATACACAGCAACACCCATATAAGAACCTATATATGTAATGATATTAATATTAAATAAAAGCCCATTGCCTTACCTATACCATCATTATATTATATATATAATAATTAAAGAAAATCTTTGGTATTTTTGTGCTCCTTAATTGGATAATATTAAATATTAATATTATTTTAATAATAACTTCTATTATACCTATATTAAGTGGTAATATACACCTGCATAAAAGGATTTTTTTAGGGAATTATATAATTACTTTAATATAATACAGATTAGTAAATTTATTAAAATTAATTATTTATTTATTTATATTGTATAATTTTAATTATTATTAAATAAATTTAATATATAAATAGATTTATTCAATATTTACATAATTATATGAATTAACCATCCATAATTTATTTTTATTTCAAACCTTAAAGGCCTTTATAAAATTGCTTAATATAAGTAATTTAACACATAATAAATCAATAAATAATATTTCCAATAATATTAAAAATATAGGTAATATTATTAATAATAATGATATAGATATAGAAGAAGGTAGAAGGCCTATTAACCCCCTGCCTAACTATAATCTACATTATACAATATATTAAATAAATATTTATTTAGTGTTATTAAAATAAAAGGTTAATAAAGTTTTTGTTACGCTCGTAGATAAAAAGTAGGTATAGGTTAAGAAATAAGGGGAAGTAAAAGGGAAGGTTTATTTAGTATACCAGATTATTCAACATATTAAACAAATTTAATAATATATTTAATTTAAAATTTTAAATAAAAACTTATATATTTACCATCTTTATAAACACTTATTCTAAATATCTTTTATTTAAAAACCTTAATAAAATAACCATAAATTTTATATAATACCTAACTATAAAACTTATAAAACCTAATAATACTACAAATATTTATATATAGACCCTAAATTTAAAAATGGCCTTATCCACATCTTATTATAAAACACATCCACACTTTTTTAATATATTCTTTCAACACATCAAACATACAATAAAAAACTATTACCTTTATTCTAATATATTACCAATTTATTCCCTACAACATTTTATTAATCCAAATATTACTACCTAACCCAACATAATAATAACAAAAAAACCTAAAAATATTTTATTTAATATATTTAAAATTATTAATACCAACATCTAAATCATTAATGTACCTATCAATACATTTAAAACCCTAATATAAAACTAATCTACCATTTTTTTAACCTATTTAAATTACCTTAAACCTACAAAATACAATTAATACCTTTAAATCACTTACTAATATATTCTAAAAACCCTAAATCCTAATTTCTAACCAAACCATTCATATTTATCCTTAACCCAATTATCCTCCCTTAACACCTCTTCAACCTATTAATTAAGTTCATTATTATTCATAATATTCATATATAACCTTATAATTTTTTATTATATTTTAAAATATATAAAAATAAATATTAATAAATCTACCTAATACAATTCTAAATCATTATATTCCTTAACTAATTTTACCAAAAAAGACTATAACTCCTCCAACACAAACCACACCTTTATATTCAATTTAAGCGCGATATTAATTTTAAATTTAAAAAGTAGAAAAGGTAACACCCCAAACTTACAATTACACATATTATAATATATTTATTTATTAACTTAAGTAATGCCTTTTATATGGTCCCCTATTAATTCCTAAAAAAATTCCAAAATAAACCTCCTAAAATAAAGAATATTAATAAAGACAAATATATAAAATTATTTTTTTTTTAAATTTTACCTAATTTTTATATCTAATACTATCCATTTTACTAATATTATATCCCCAAATAACCCATAATTAAAAATTATTATCAACCCCATATCATCATTAATTCCAAAAATATCTATAATTTAATCTATTAAATTTAATAATAAATAATATTAGAATATCTTTATTATATTAATAAAAATATTTAATTCTATATTAATAACCACAATAACCTATCATAGGTAATTAAAAACTAATAATGCTTTTAATAATCTTTTCCTAAATTTTAAAATAAACTTTACCACCTCCATAATATTTAACCAATTAAAATACCAATAAAAAATAAAGAAATATACCTTAATTTACATTATTCCATCTTTAACTACTCATTTAAATCATTACCATAAATCCATCAAATCATTAGAAATAAGGGATCCATATTATATCACCCACTTAACATTTCAAATATTTATATTTATTTTAAAAATTATAATTGTTAATATAATTTAATAAGAAAAAATATCCCTAATAAATTTATTATATATATACTATTAATCCTTTAATTACATATTAATATTATATTATTTAATAAAATATCTAACTTAAAAATAAATTAAATTCAATTTTATGACTTATAATATTAAATAATAACAAATAATAATTAATTTTTTTTTATTATTAATAAATATAATAATTTTATTAATTTTATAAAAAACTTCATTTATTAACCTATTAAGAAAAAAATCTAATTATCAAAAATCTTTCCAAATATTACTTTTTTTTAATAATTATATAATAATTATAATATTTAAATAATTAATAATAATTTAAATAAATAATAAATTATTTTAAAATAAACTTTCTTTTTTAAAGTTAACTCTTTATAATACAAAATTTTGAACCTCTTTATTTAAAATAACTATATATTTAAATTAAGGTACCTTTTAAAGGATTAAATCCCTTATTTAATATAAGTTAAGGTATGTAATTTAAAAATCTTACCACTAATATACCATATAAAGTTTGTTAATAATTATAAATATTATTTTATTATTAAATTCCAGATTACAAAACAATTGAAAAAATTGGTTAATAATAATTTATTCAAAATCAAAAATAATGTAAATAAAATTATCTTTAATTAAGTTAAATTATATTTTATTATTTTAATATATAATAAATAAATTATATATATATATATATATATTATTATATTATTTATTAACCTTATTAATTTTCTTTATAATAAATAAAGGGTGTACCCTTAACATCCAAAAAAAAATTTCAAATTAATCCTAACCTAATTACTTTAAAAGATATAATTGTATAATTATTTTTCCATATATAATAATGGATATAATTTACAAAACAATTATTTTTCTATAATTTATTTAAGTTATAAAAATAATATTGCCATAATAAAATATAATGTATTAAATAGTAATTACCTACCCTTTTCTTAATTTGAACCTAAATATACCATTAATAATATTATAATTTAATATTGTATTGGTAATAATATTTATAAATATTTATTCCAATTTATATCTATTTTAGGGATCATTTATATTTTATATATACTTAAAAAATAATATAATATAGTTGTTAAATGGCATATATTATATTATTAATCTAATTAAATTATTTAAAAAACTAAGTTTTTAAATAATAATATAAATGTATTTGGAATTAGAAAAGGTAGTTTTTAAATTATTAATAAAATTTAAGATTAATTGAAATATTATTGGTTATATTATTGCCAAATATTATATAAAAATAAAAATTCATAATTTTCATCTTTTAAATTTAATAATACTTTAATATTATAATAAAAAAACCAGAAAAATTATTAATAGATTTTAGAATATTTATTATTAACCTTTAATATTTATTTAAAATGAATAAAATTTCTTATTATTTTGTTATTATTTAGTAAAGGTAGTAATTAAATAATATATTAAATAACAATTTAAATTTCTTAATTATATATAATATTCTTATTCTTTTATTATATTATATAAAAATTAAATATAAAGTTTTATATCAATTATTACTATTTCCAAACATTTATAAATTAAAAATATCTATTTTTATTATTTAATTATTAATTATTTTCATAAAAAATAAAGATTATTTTATATAATAATTTTAAATAATAAAATTAAAATATCAACTTCGTACCTTAGATTAAAATTTTTGGTACGATATGTATAACCCCATAGATACATCTGCACGGACCATACTGAATGGTGGCTATAATGGCTGACAAAAATTTCTAGTCTAAGCTCGCTAAGATAAATGAAAGTCAGGTATCAAATTGTTAACTACTGGAAGTATCTAAGGTACCTAAGTACTTCTTCAGGCGCTGAAAATAGCAAGGTACCAGGTACCTATCTAGCGTCCAGATCTTTTGGATTTGAGTTTTTAAGCCGCAACTTAAATCTTATCGGGGGATCTCTGACAATGGGACAATGATACCGCGTAGAATACACTAAGAAGACTTGGTGGAACTGCAAGTGGTTAATCGTGCATGTGGTAAAAGTCCGAGAACCACCGATCTTATGCAGCATCTAATCTCTCGATGGAGGACCTTATCGTAACCCCTTACTCGGTTGGGGGGGTTTTTTTTTAAAAAAAAAAAAGAAAAAAAAAAAAAAAGAATTCGACAAGAGAAGCTTCATTTGAATTACAACATGTGTAGTAAACTTGATATTATACAAGTATCTAGGTTAGGTACTTGAACAAGACCACGATAAGATAAAAGGAATTTGACTATCACGTGACGTTACGCTAGAACTTACAACGTCGCGGCGCGCGCTTGCAGCTGATCCTCTACATACTAAAACCACTTCCAACATTCCCTAAGATACCTAGTCAAGCTATCAGCCCTACCAAAAAAATTAACGATTCGAATTCGACCGTAAGATAATAATTGCGTCCCTATATAATATAGGGATGGTTTTATATACCTTGTAGTGCAATGAAATTATGACATATCGCGGCTCTATGCCCCATGGCCAAGGCTCGGGGTTCAATGGCCAGCAAAATCAATATCCCCAAACCATGAACAATGGTTATGACGCCTGGGGCAACCCTCAGTTCCAACAACAATATCAAAACCCCGTTTTCACTTCGACGCCATCGACACCGTATCCCCCTCAACAGCAACCCCAGCAACCCCAACAACCACAGCAACCACAGCAACAGCATCAACCACAACATTCACATCAGTACAATGCGCATCCGCAACAACAACCACCTCCACCACCACAAAATGCGAACTATCAGTTCCATCCGTACGACCCCTCCTTCGATCAACGGCCTATCCAACCTTCACCGCAGAACGGCCTAGACTTGCATAACATGTCACACTCCGCCCATCATACTACTCCCCAACGTCAATATATCCAACAGGCAGAATGGCAGCATATGCCGCCGCCACCGTCGATGCCGATGTCAATGTCGATGGCCTCGCCGTCCTATCAGACTCCGCCGCCACAGATGACTCCGATGACGCCGGTAGCGCAACAGAGCATGCCTCAACCTCAACATCATCAACTCCAACCACAATACCAATATCAGCACCCACAGCAGCATCCACAGCAACATCCGCAGCAGCAGCACCAACAGCACCAACAGCATCTCCAATACCAACGTCAATACCAATCGCCTATGCCCCAACATGCCGGCTCTCCTGTTCCTATCCAATCGCCCCATTTACCACCACAGTTCGTGCCGAACCCCAGTAATAGACATATGAGTGCAAATGCCCGAATCGATCAGCGCGCCAGTCCTATCTCTGCAAGCCCTCGACTTGGTACACACGGTGTCGTGAGGAGTCCTAGCGTCGGGTCAACAAGGTCGCCTGCACCAGCTCCCGGCCTTTTACCACATCACGCTGATACCAATTCCCTATTGATATGTATCGCCGAAGAGTACTTTGACAAAGCGCGGGAGTCAACCGTATCCATGGTAGACAATATTGATGCTCAGAGCCTACAAGAGTACCAGAAGCTTGTTGCGACAGGACTGGGCTGCCTCGAGGCTGTTTTAGAAAGCCCAAAATTAGCGCCGCGGTTAGAAGCTAGGGTACGGTTTCGATATGCCAGTATATTGTCTGATGAAACAAACAATGTGATGGAGGCAGAAACTGCTTTGACCAAGGGTATAACGCTTTGTGAAAGAGTAAATCCACATCTAGTAGCTCCAAAGAACGTTTGGTCATTTACTGACTACTTGTATAGAATCGGTTTGTCGACCTAAAGTACGCCATGCATTTTCTTCAGATCAAATTACTCTTCTCGCAGCAGAAAGTAAAGGCGGCTATGATTGCTGTAGACGGTCGGATAAGGGATGCTGAAGTGTACGTACTCCCTCAAACACAACGATGCTATATGCATGTCTACTAAACTCGCATCAGGGTGAAACATTACCACTGGATTTATGCTTTTCGTTTTCTAAAGACTTCCATGTACCTCCAGTCCGCCAATCCAGCCGAAACGCACGCATTGGACAACTTGAAGGCTATTGCCAGCCTAGCCAACCAGAGGAATGATTATGCCATCTCCGTGGTGGCCTCACTGCTTGAGGGCCTCAGTCTTCTCAAGACTATGAAGGAGGACGCTATAGTCCGTGTACAAGCTTGTATCGCCCAAGCCCTAAAGTATCAGTTTGAGGATTCGGTTCGCATTCCGCAACTCGATGCATTAACCCTCATGTTGGACCTCGCCTGTAGTCTACATCAGAAGTCGGTCCAGGTTATTATGCAGAAATTAAAGAATCTCCAGGATCACATGGACACTTACATGAACGACAACTCCTGGCATCCTATAGAATCAAAGCTTTTGCTGCCCATTCGAAATAACAATACACAGACGATCAGTCAGGATACGGCGGCCATACTAAGCCCAGATCCTGATAATGGACCCTTCGACTATCTAGTCATGTCCTTCTGGAACAAAGTAGAAGCATACAACGTAGCGTAAGGAGACTTTTTTTTTTCTTTGTACAACCGCATTATTGTCTATTAACAGTAGATCCAGATACACCTATAGTGGTCTTGCACTCCTGTATCAATCCCCTCGTAATGATAAGAGAATATTTAGGCTGTGGGAGGAAGCTATGACCCAGTTACAGAAGTGTAAGGCGTCTTAACTCAGAATATTTCGCTACAATATCTAACCTTTGCTATAGCTGGTGCCAAATTACGGGACCTGCCAAATTCGTTAGCGGATGCTGTCGCGAAAGCGGACGGGCAAAGAGAGTGGATGTGTTATCTTTACATCCTCCAGGGTCTACACTTCGCAACCCACACCCGATGGCCCGACGTCAAGAACTGCGTGGCAAAACTAGAAGATATGGTCAAGCCCCCGCTTGGAGCTATTGTCGTCCTATACTCGACATATCTTGCGGGAGTGTATCATCAGGGGACCGGTGATTTCGAGACGGCTAGTTCGATTTTCAGCAACCCAATATTTAGCTTGGATAACGTTAACTTGAGAAGCGGAAGCCGAAAAGGAGCCGAAGTTGACGTGTCGTTATTGGCGACGTTCAACCGGATTTGGATTATGCAGCATCCGGACCACAGAGACGACCGATTGACGCTTGATCTCTTGGAGCAACTCCGTCCGCTCTGCATCGACCACCCCAACGTGGAGATCCGCACATCGTACAACCTGGTGCTAGCGGCTGTGCAGACGAACCCGCCCATACCGATGACGGCGGTTAAGATGCATATATCGACGGCGCTGAGTAGCGCCCAGTCGCTGTGTAATGTGCATACTTTGTCGATCGCACTGAACGTCATGCGGGCCAAGCTCTTCCAGAACATTGTGGGCGATCAGGCGCTGAAGAGCGCCAAGGCGGCTTCTAATCAGGCCAAGAGGAGCGGCAATACGTTGTGGATGAGCGTGGCGGACGGGATGCTGGCGCAGAGCTTCGACGTCCAGGGCCAAGGTCTCGAAGCGCAGAAAGCGTGGGGTGATGCGACGCAATATGCGCAACAAACATTTAAGATGATGGGGCAAGAGGGCCCGGCCTGAGGAAGTTCCCGTGCTCCATCTACTCCATAAGCATAAGGCCCCATAAAGGTAGCAGCGGGCGTAGTAAATCCGGGTCCGCTTTGTTGGAGAAGGGCCGGGTAGGGCAGGCCAGGCTGGCAGATTAGGTACCTAGGCAGGCAGGCAGGCGTTTATGTACAATACTATAGCATTGCATCGTGGGATCGTACGGGTAGGTGGGCGAAATATTTATGTACGAAAGGAAAGTTACCCTCGAGTTGGGCGTTTTTTTTTGGGCCTCTCTTTTTTTTTTTTTTATTTTTTTTTTTTTTTAAAGGGGGGGGGGGCGGATCAGGATCAGGTCAGGTCACTAGGGGGAGCGAATTGTCCCGTTGTTACGTTTTGGACGACCAGGTCAGACGATCGAACAAGCAATATACCCTCTTGTGTTTTGATAGGTTGTCTGTCAGATGAAGAAGAAGAAATATGAATTCCTTTTTTATGGATTTGTTTTTGTGCTATGCTATACTATGCTATACTATGCTATGCTATGCTATGCCATGCCACGCTTGATAAATCCTGACGGTTCTCCATTCGTGGGGTCTCCATACATACATACGTGCGTGCGTGCGTGCGTGCAGTATAATGCATATGTGCAGGACGATATATTACATGTCACGTAGCGATGTGATGCGAGGTTGAAGTGCGGTAGTAAGGAAGAAGAGACGACAGGGAAGAGGCCTCGCATAGGGTAGCGTAGGATAGGTAGGACGGGATCAACGTTACTCAGCATACAAGAGCCGCTCCGTTTTGGAGCCTATTCCGACGGATCGAAGCCTCGAGGTCTCCGGCTGGGGAGGGGATGAGGGTAGGTGCTTATGCAGCTCACCTGCGCTCACCGGCGCGGTCGTACCGAGGGGCTCGTATGGGGTAGGTCTGTGCTGTCGTACGGGGGGGTATGGAGGATGGAGGATGGAGGATGGAAGATGGAAGATGGGGGGTGTTATGGGGGTATTGCGATGGGATATTCCGTTATTCCCGCCTTTGAAAATGCTGGTGTGGTTTACGTGCTTTGATTTGATATTTCCAACATTTGCTATCTATCTATCTATCTATCTACCTAATCTCGAGTATCCATCTCAGGGGGACGTGTGCATGTGTGCATGTATGTATGTGTGTATGTATGTCTTTGCTGTCTCCGTGGAGTCGTGGGAGGGCCGGCTTGAGCAAGTATTGACAAAGCAATAAAAAGACGCCGGAACCTTCCTCATTGGGCTGACTGGGCGGGTTTTGGTTTATTACACTACATACCTACATATACGCATACGGGATACAGGATACAGGATACAAATACAGATATAGATATAGATACAGATGCCGGGAGAAGAGAAGCGAGAGAGGGTCTGGGCTTATCTGCCGAGACGCGATTATATACCGTGGTAATATATATATGCCTATATATATATATATAGATGTAGGTAGGTGTATGCGGTCCATCTATCTACGCAGTAAGAAAGTAAGTACCTAGCTAAGTAAACAAATAATTAAGCATGTACATCGGGGTAGGCAAAAAGGTAGCTGAGCTGGCACTTCTGTCTTATGCGTGGGTGGATGGACAGATGCGCGTTAGGCCCAACCGAGCACCCGGCGTCGTTGGCGTTACACGGCCGCAAGACGGGGCGAGAGTGTGGTGAGGGAGGGGGGTGGAAAGCAAAGTAAGACACGGCGATGGTGGTTTTTTTTGTTTTTTTTTGTTTCTTTTTTCGGCTGGCGTTCCGAAAAAGTAGCAAGAGAAAAAGTGTCAGAAAATAGATTGAGATGAGACTAAAAGAATACAACTCGATGGGAATTTTCTGGGTTTGGTTCCGGGCGGTCCCGGCCACGAGGTGAATACCCTTTTGCGATCATCAAGTTTATGTTTTCTTGTCTGTGTGTTTGGTATTTTGGGGGGGGGGATCTTATTACGTAGAAGCTATTCCCAGTCGGGAGCTAACGAGTTCAGCTGAGAAGGTAAAAGGTTAGGTTGATAGTTTAGGTTGGTTTTGAGCCGAGGCGGGAAAAGGATAAGCGAAGTTTGGTAAATCGGATAACTACCACCTAGGTACCTAGGCAAGGAAATGAGTGAGTTTTTTTTTTTTAGGTTTTTTTTTTTTTTTGGCTCGTGACGTGCAGGTAAAAATGATAGGGATAGGGTACGGGGAAAAAAGGATAGGATAGGAATAACGATGACGACGACGTCGATGGGCCGGCGCAAAGAGTATGTATGGGTAGTTATTCTTTATTTTATTTTACGGCTTGATATTTATTTTTATTTTTATTTTTATTTTGTTAAGGAGGTGGCATGGTACGACGGATGATTGCGATTGCGATGCGATGCGATGCGATGCAAATGTCAATATGCGATAGGTAGTTGTCAATATTAAGGTTACTTAGGTAGGTACCTCTTATTAGTATAGGGACCCTTTGTGCTTTTAGCGTGGTGCCCCTAGAAGCTAAAAAAAAATAAAGGTTCCCAAAAGGGACCCCTTCCCATCTCTCTTTCCCCCCTCGTCTTTGTAGAGGTATACTCTAATGTATCTCCGTATCTATCTAGGTATGTACCTATTACACTTACCTTAGGTAGCAGGTAACCCCCATATACACCACCGAAACCCGCTCCGCCGGCTCGAAGTGCCGCTTGGGAAGTAGAAGGTACCGTAGTACATTCGGCATCCTTATAGATTCGTACTAGTAAGTCAATATAACTACTAAGGTTAGTATAACCATCGAGATGGCGCTAGTAGAATAGTATACTACCAGGACTTATTACTAGTAGTTATACGACGACGCTACTTTGCGTACTAGGTTCTGGGTTGGGTTATGCAGAGATGGCAACGGCTTGAACGATTAACGATTAACGATTAACATCAATGGGTAAGGATGGTGGTGGTAAAGTAGTTGGGTACGCACCGGCGGGCGACCATTCCCCTGGGTTTCCACGGTGCAACCCTGACTCCGGCTCGCCATACTTTATTTTTATTTCGATGGGCTTGCTTTTTAATCTGTCTTCTCGGTCGCTCTTTGGATGCATAGATACATACATACATACATACATACATACATACATACATACATACATACATACATACATACATACATACATACATACATACATACATACATACATACATA